>CP136871.1:1450619-1488119 GCA_033000465.1 Sciaenops ocellatus | reverse complement strand
CAGCTTCAGTCCGGGTTAAGTGCAGAGGAAGTGCACGCCAACGGCAACGCTTCGTTGGGGGGGGGGGGGGGCGGGGGGGGGCGGGGGGTTCTCGTGTCCCTTCGTTTCCAGGCGGGAGACCCCGTGCGAGTCAAAGCAGCACCCATTCTGTGAGTTAAGGCTTCGAGGAGCGCCCTCTGCTGGACCCGGCAACCACCGAAGCTCGGCTTCTCTTGGCCAATAGGAGAACTACCTGCTGTACGGGTCGCCGGGGTAACTGTGGGGAGGGGCGACCCCGCCACCGCCGCCAGGGAGGGGGAGGGGGCTGTGAGTGGAGGAGGAGGAGGAGGAAGAGGGGGAAGACAACAGCAGGGAGGAAGAGGAGGGGCCCGGCAGGGAGTCCTCGTCTGTCCGACCCCCATCAAACACGTCGTCCATGTCCAGAGACAGGCCCGAGGGCGGCGGGCCCGACAGAACCGGGGGGCCCCACACGGGGGCGAGCGGTTCAGCCGGGCTGGAAGCCTGGGGAGGGGCGTAGGTCTGAGGCCCTGAGGTGGAGGGGGCGGCCCCGGCGCTGGTGGTCCCAGTCGGGTCGGCCGCAGGCCTGGAGGCGCCCGTCTGGGAGCCGCGGTGGATGCGGTGACTGACGATGATGTTGTTCCCGAAGCCGCCCATGGACGCCATGGTGGTGCTCTGCTCCCGCTGGACCACCGCCGTCATCCCGCCCTCCGCAATCAGCCGGCGGATCCGAGCCAGAGCGTCCTCGCCAGAACCGAACTCTGCCGACTCTGCTGGACCGAGACAACACAGACACGTCAGAACCAACAGAGACTTGAAGAGGCCTTTCCTGTTTGAATCCGTTTAGAACTACAGTTCCCATGATGCTTTATAAACAGGAAGTATAATGTCACAGTGAGTTAGCTGTGAGCTACAAGGTTAGCTGTTAGCTGGAGTTTAGCTGTTAGCAGTTAGCTGGTTTAGCTGTTAGCTGGTTTAGCTGTTAGCAGTTAGCTGGTTTAGCTGTTAGCTGGAGTTTAGCTGTTAGAGTTAGCTGGTTTAGCTGTTAGCTGGTTTAGCTGTTAGCAGTTAGCTGGTTTAGCTGTTAGCAGTTAGCTGGTTTAGCAGTTAGCTGGTTTAGCTGTTAGCAGTTAGCTGGTTTAGCTGTTAGCAGTTAGCTGGTTTAGCTGTTAGCTTACACCTCTCTGCAGACACAGATTAGCCCCGCCTCTTCCTGTTCCTGTCTCTGACCTGTCACTAACATCACTCAGAGTTCAGAGGTGTTAAAGTGGACCGGTACCGGTGCTCGCTGTGGACGTGTTGGGCTCGGCTGCAGCGTCACCCTGCACGCCGTCCTGAGCTCTGCTGGTCTGAGACGTCTCGGGCGGTCCCGGAGCCGACCCACTCGTAGACGGAGTCTCAGGTGTGACATCTGAGGAGAGACAGAGGCCGTGATGAACTTCAACAACAAACCGACCAATCATCATGATTCTTACTGCAGGGAACGATGATCAGCTGACTGTGTGATGAAGGATCTGATTGGTCAGTACTTGGTGCTGGCTGCGACACGCCGGGCTCTGGTAGGTCCCGCTCCGTTTGGGTCTCTGCGTTCTGCAGCTGGATGACTGGCGTCTGAGTTCCCTGTGATGTCACTGAAGGGGCGGGGTGTCGGGGCTGAAGACCAATCGCGTTCATCAAACCCATGTCGCGGTCCAGTCTCCATCCGGAGCGGTTCGGCCTGAAACAAACACACCTGTCACCTTCACGTCCAATCAAACGCTGAGCTGAGCGGAGTGCTTCCTGTTTGAGTCTCACCCCGGTCTGTCAGAACTTCGGGTCCGGCTGGTTCCGCTGTTGTTGACGGAGAATAAAGGTTCACTGCTTGACTCTGCAGGGCTCTCACCATCACTCCGATAGAACCTAAGCGCGCGCACGCACACACAAACACAAACACACACGCACACGTTAGCTTCATTAATTGAGGAAGTCCTCGGAGCAGAGGAGGATTTCTTCGTGGAATCGTTGAGACAAAAACCTCGTTAAGCTCTAATTGACCTCCTCCAATTAACGACCTTCCTGTTCACAGTGACCATTAAGATAATCTCATCAGTCCACATCGGTCCACATGAGTCCAGGTCAGAACCCACAACAGACCAGCTGGAGTCCAACCAGCACAGAGACATGGCAGAACTTCTTACAGAACCAGCAGAACCGCTCAGCCCGGCCCGATCTTTAAGAGTTCATGTTTCATTCATCTTTCAGTCATTCTGTGACATCATCAATCAGCTGTTAAAGCACAGAACCAATCAGACGATCGATAATCGATCTTTTAGACTTTGAGTCTGTTTTTTTTCTCTCAGGAACTGTTAACGATGTTTTTCTCATTAAACTCATTAAAGCTGAAAACTACAACTCATCATCATCATCACCATGACAACCACCATCATCACCATCAGTGATATAAATAACTCCGACATGGAGGCGTTCCCATGTTCTCTGAGCGTTCTCTGAGCGTTCTCAGGTTAACTCTTTGTGGGACCCTGATCCAGAATTTAAAGCTCAGATTAAATCCACTATCAGACCCAAAGCTGAACTAAACCCAGTGACTGATGGTTCTGATCTCGACCCTGTGGTTCTGATCTCGACCCTGTGGTTCTGGTTTCCAGGAGACTCACACGGGCCGGCAGATCACCAGATCCCCCTTGTTGGTTCCGTAAGCCAGACCCATCCCCGGATCAGGCAGCCAGCGGGCAGAGTTGATGCTGACGTGGCGGCGCTGGTCCGGAGCCATCGGGTAGACCACGTTAAAGACCATCTGAAACAGAACCAGCAGGAGGATGGTGAGCGTTTCCACGGCAACGACCTCAGAGAGTCAGTGTGATGTCACACAGAGACATCATGTGATCACACATGAATTATTCATGAGAGGAAATCAGCTGATCTTTGATTTTGTGTCGTCTGGACCTGAAAAACTGAACCGTGACTTTTATTGATTGATTTATTGACTCGATTGTTTCAGTTGGTCGATTTATTAAAGAGGAAACTTGTGATGATTTCAACCTCTATGTTTTTGATTTGAAGTTTTTCTCTGAGGAATAAAAACGTTCAGAGTTCGTCAATTCATTCAAACAGCAGCAGTAGGACGGGTTCTGTTTGTCGTCTCACCCTGATGGACGTCTCTCCTCCGTGAGGCTGCTGCAGGCGGAAGACTTGCGCCACCATGTGGTCGGTGGTGGGATGCAGCAGGATCCTGCGCGAGGCCAGGCCGACCATGACGTAGCAGCCCATCGGAGACAAGCTGACGGAGATCGCATTCGGACCTACGACGGACAGAAACACTTCATGAATGAGACAAAGTACAGAGCCAACGAGAGGTTCTGTGACTCAGGACACGTTTGGATCATGTTTGTTTGGTTCTGGTTTGTTTAGATCTGGTTTGTTTGGTTCTGGTGGGTTTGGTTCTGGTTTGTTTGGTTCTGGTTTGTTTGGTTCTGGTTTGTTTAGATCTGGTTGGTTTGGTTCTGGTTGGTTTGGTTCTGGTTTGTTTAGATCTGATTGGTTTGGATCTGGTTGGTTTGGATCTGGTTGGTTTGGTTCTGGTTTGTTTAGATCTGATTGGTTTGGATCTGGTTGGTTTGGATCTGGTTTGTTTACATCTGGTTGGTTTGGATCTGGTTGGTTTGGATCATGTTTGTTTGGTTCTGGTTGGTTTGGATCATGTTTGTTTGGTTCTGGTGGGTTTGGATCATGTTTGTTTGGATCATGTTTGTTTGGTTCTGGTTGGTTTGGATCTGGTTGGTTTGGATCTGGTTGGTTTGGATCATGTTTGTTTGGTTCTGGTTTGTTTAGATCTGGTTTGTTTGGTTCTGGTTGGTTTGGATCATGTTTGTTTGGTTCTGGTTGGTTTGGATTATGTTTGTTTGGTTCTGGTGGGTTTGGATCATGTTTGTTTGGATCATGTTTGTTTGGTTCTGGTGGGTTTGGATCATGTTTGTTTGGATCATGTTTGTTTGGTTCTGGTTTGTTTGGTTCTGGTTGGTTTGGATCTGGTTGGTTTGGATCATGTTTGTTTGGTTCTGGTGGGTTTGGATCATGTTTGTTTGGATCATGTTTGTTTGGTTCTGGTGGGTTTGGATCATGTTTGTTTGGATCATGTTTGTTTGGTTCTGGTTTGTTTGGTTCTGGTTGGTTTGGATCTGGTTGGTTTGGATCTGGTTGGTTTGGATCATGTTTGTTTGGTTCTGGTGGGTTTGGATCATGTTTGTTTGGATCATGTTTGTTTGGTTCTGGTTGGTTTGGATCTGGTTGGTTTGGATCTGGTTGGTTTGGATCATGTTTGTTTGGTTCTGGTTTGTTTAGATCTGGTTTGTTTGGTTCTGGTTGGTTTGGATCATGTTTGTTTGGTTCTGGTTGGTTTGGATCATGTTTGTTTGGTTCTGGTGGGTTTGGATCATGTTTGTTTGGATCATGTTTGTTTGGTTCTGGTGGGTTTGGATCATGTTTGTTTGGATCATGTTTGTTTGGTTCTGGTTTGTTTGGTTCTGGTTGGTTTGGATCTGGTTGGTTTGGATCATGTTTGTTTGGTTCTGGTGGGTTTGGATCATGTTTGTTTGGATCATGTTTGTTTGGTTCTGGTGGGTTTGGATCATGTTTGTTTGGATCATGTTTGTTTGGTTCTGGTTTGTTTGGTTCTGGTTGGTTTGGATCTGGTTGGTTTGGATCTGGTTGGTTTGGATCATGTTTGTTTGGTTCTGGTGGGTTTGGATCATGTTTGTTTGGATCATGTTTGTTTGGTTCTGGTTGGTTTGGTTCTGGTTGGTTTGGATCAGTGATCCACAGTGTGCCGTGTACCAAATCTCTTGGTGTACAGCATCTCTCCCAGGTTGTGCGGGGCGAGCGAGTAGATGGCGAGGATGCCCTCATCAGGAAAACCCCGCTGACTGCTGGGAATGAAGACCGCCAACAGCTGACCGTCTGCAGAGATGTCACAGCTCGCATCGTTGTAAATCTTACAGTTTGGCACCAGGACGTTTACGGAGGCTGGACAGAGAGACAGACAGACAGAGAGAGAGAGAGAGAGAGGAGGGACGTTAAAATCACCTAACGAGGTCATTATCAGTGACTGTTTGTTTAATATGAAGCTACAACAGCAGCTAGTTAGCTTAGCATAAAGACTGCAAACAGAGGGAAACAGCTAGCCTAGCTCGGACCAAAGGAAACAAAACAAAACAAAACAAGCCCCAGACGAACCTTTAAAACTGTAAAGCATTAGTTACAGGTCAGGAAGAAGTTTATGTTTGTTTATAGAGTCAATCATGAAGAAAATGTTGAATGGAAACTATCGTTAGTTCATTAACTTTAATTAATCAGATGTCACATTACAACAAACATCACATGACGACTGGATAAACGTGTTTTTAACTCGGTGACTCGTTCTCGTAACTCTGTGACTCATTAACTCTGTGACTCATTAACTCTCTGACTCGTTAACTCTCTGACTCGTTAACTCTCTGACTCGTTAACTTGTTGTACCGTTGCTGATCTCGGGCAGGTCGAACTTGGTGAAGTCCCACCACTGCAGGCGGTAGGTGGTGTTGGCGATGTTGCTGGCGACCGCAGACTGACCGTCCCCGATGGACGCACCTGAGGAGACGGACAGGAAGCAGTCAGTGATAAACATTCAGACAAAGTGTGTGTGTGTGTGTGTGTGTGTGTGTGTGTTTACCAGCGAGCACTCTGTTGACAGAGGAGTGTGTAGCCAGGCCGGGCTGCCCTCTTTCATGGAAGATCCCGGCGTAGGGCAGATACTCTGGGAGGAGGAACCGTCTGCAGAACAAGCAGAGAAAGATAAGACCATCAGAGAGTCACTGATCAACCTCCAGGCGTTGATCAACCTCCAGGCGTTGATCAACCTCCAGGCGTTGATCTGTGTGGACTCACCGTGGAACAAAGCGACCCAGCGAAGGTGCAGACATCCGGGCGTTACGTGGTGTCCTGTGCCGAGCTCGGTCTCCGTTATCACTGAAACACAAACACAACGTCACAACTACAGCAACACGCAGCAACACACGGCAACACACGGCAACACACGGCAACACACAGCAACACACGGCAACACAGGGCAACACAGGGCAACACGCAGCAACACACGGCAACACACGGCAACACACGGCAACACGCAGCAACACGCGGCAACACACGGCAACACACGGCAACACGCAGCAACACGCAGCACAGTCATCACTCGTCACTCATTGTCACGTCAGTGAAACTTACTCGAGCTCCTCAAAGTCCACGTCGCTGTTGTCCATGGAGTTGGACGGGTTGCTGGCCGGGCTGTCAGATGAAGACGACATGGCCCGGAGACGGTTCTGCTGGTAGCGGAGCGAGCGCTGACGGATGCTGTCCCGCCTCGACAGATACTGGATCATCCTCTGGGCGTAGTAAGCAGCTGGAGACAGTCTACACAGGACAGAGGACAGAACAAGGTCGTACTAACGAGGCGGACTTTAACGAGAAGGCACAGCTAACGAACTGCTGAGTGTGCAGTAATTAAACGAGGAACATGAAGCGTTTACCTGGCGGGGTGGGGGTAAATGAAGCGTTTACCTGGCGGGGGTCGGGGTAAATGAAGCGTTTACCTTGCGGGGTGGGGGTAAATGAAGCGTTTACCTGGCGGGGTTGGGGTAAATGAAGCGTTTACCTGGCAGGGTGGGGGTAAATGAAGCGTTCACCTGGCGGGGGTCGGGGTAAATGAAGCGTTTACCTTGCGGGGTGGGGGTAAATGAAGCGTTTACCTTACGCGTTCGGGGTAAATGAAGCGTTTACCTGGCGGGGTAGGGTAAATGAAGCGTTTACCTGGCGGGGTGGGGGTAAATGAAGCGTTTACCTGGCGGGGTCGGGGTAAATGAAGCGTTTACCTGGCGGGGTGGGGTAAATGAAGCGTTTACCTGGCGGGGTGGGGGTAAATGAAGCGTTTACCTTGCGGGGTCGGGGTAAATGAAGCGTTTACCTGGCGGGGTGGGGTAAATGAAGCGTTTACCTGGCGGGGTGGGGGTAAATGAAGCGTTTACCTGGCGGGGTCGGGGTAAATGGGGTGGTCTCTTGATCCTGACATGTCATAGCGTGACAGTGATAGCAGAGATGATTCCAGCAGTCGTCTGTGTGAAATAAAGAACAGACGTGACGATGTTAATTACTGACGAAGTGATTTGTATAAATGTTGATCATTGTTGTCTGTACAGCCTGTCAGCTGTTAGCCTGACAGTGGCAGAGCTCGTACCTCCTCAGGGAGTCCTCGTCTGGGGGGTCAACAGGCATTTCTTGGCTTAAGGCCTCCGGCGGCTCTGCCGACCTGCCAGCAGCAGCCTGCCGGTACACCCTCTCCCACTGTGCCGTGTCCTGGTTGTACACCAGGCCCACCGTCTGCTCTCCGGGCTGGCTGGGCGTTGGTGCTATCGGGAAGGCCACTGTTCCTGCTCCTCCACCTCCGGGAGGAGGCGGCTGCTCGCTGGGCTCTGGAGGCACCCTCCTCTCCTGGGGTTGGGCTTCAAGTGTCCTCCTGCCCTCTTCGGGCTGCCACGGGGAGGAAGAAGAAGGAGGGAAGGAGGAGGATGAAGAGGAGGGCTCCAGAGTGGAGGCAGAGGTGGAGGAGGCCTGGTTGGTGCGCTCCCAGCGCTGAGAGTCGTGGTTGAAGGTCAGCAGATTGTGGCAGGCCCGGCAGCGGTTCAGGTGTCCTCGGGAGGCGGGTGGAGGAACGTTGTTCTCCAGGCTGTGGGAGGTGGGAGGAGGCGGGAGAGGAGGCTGGTAGTGGATGATGGTGGGGGAGGAGGTGGAGGAAGATGAGGACGGCCCCGGTCTCTCTGGGTCCATGTTATTATTCAGCAGCTCCTGGCTCTGCTCCTGACCTCCATCCGCCATGCCGCCCCCTAAAGGCGGCTCCAGGTCCTGCATGCGGTCAAACTCCATGAAGTAGCGGCTCAGGTTGCACTGCAGCACGTTACGGAAGGACGCCGTGTTGCTGCGAGCACCATCCCAGAACGGGTGATGGCCGCTGCTTGTGCCGGCACCGTCTCGGGCTCCCGGCTCGCCCTGCTGGGGGAAACCCCGCCCTTCAGAGGCGGAGGTGTAAACGGGGGACTGAGAGGAGCCGTCCTGCTGACGGAGCACTGACAGCAGGCTGATGGAGGAAGAGGAGGTTCTGGGAGGCAGCATGCCCGGACCCACCCCGCCCTCCCTCATGCTCAGCAGGTTGCGGGTCCAGTCGGGTCCTGGTCTGGAGGTGGAGTGCGGCTCGATGCCGCTCGTAGCGCTGTAGTAGACCGAGGTAAAGGCGGAGGGTCGCTCCGAGGGTTGCCTGGGCTCCGTGCGGGCTGAAGAGAAGGTGGAGGCTGGGGGAGGCGGTGGCGGATCAGAGGTGGCGGTGTTGGTGGCCAGGGAAGAGTTTCGACTGACAGAGCAGCGACTACACAGACAGACCAGGCCCAGGTGCTGTGTGCAGCCCGGGAAGGACGGCCCGCGCTCAGAGCTTGGGTACTGAGCCAGAGGCATGCTGGGAGATTCTCCAACATTACTTCCATTCTCACCCAGAGGGCGCGGCTGCTCGCCGCCCGCCTGAGCACCCGGAGAGCGAGATGACAGGATGTGGAGGAAGTTGTGGAGGATTGGCGTGCGGCGGACCGGCTGGGAAGGAAGGAAGGAGCGCTGACGGAAGTGAGGGATCTCCACGCTGTCCATTGGAACCTCGGAGTCCTCCTCGTTCTGAAAGGAAGCAACAGATCAGAGAACGCCGCTCGACCACAAACCAACCACAGAAGCACGGGCGACAGCTCACCTGCTGATTGGATGGATTCACAATCGCCGTCAGCAGATTGTGACCAAGTGGGTCGAACCGAACCAACCTGAGACCAACATGGGAACAAACACGATTAAAACACGTCGTGAGTGAGCGCACTGGTGGAGAACTCTACAGAACCGTCTGTTAGGGTGGCGGACTGTCCATCCGGTCCTGGGTTTAAAATAAGAAGCAGCTGGTGTCTGAAGACGAGGAACAACATGAACAACTGAAACTACGATCAAACTATTAATTAGAAATCAACGTCTATTCCTCATGTCCACTCTTTCAAAATTTGGGTAGGGTCCTGGCTTTTGTAACTGGGTGAGGATACTTTACTCTAGCCCAAGGGCAGCTGTGCTAACAAATGGGCTGATATCTGATTTTTTCTGTCTTTCCAGGGGGACAAGACAGGGATGTGCTCTCTCCCCATTGCTCTTTACTGTGGTTCTTGAACCATTAGCTGTAGCAATCAGAGCTGATGTGAGGATTAAAGGTGTGCAGGCAGGAGGTAGAGAGCACAAGCTATTTATGTGCGCCGATGATATCTTAGCAGTGTTAGCGGACCCTGGGGACTCCCTGCCTGTGTTACTTGAATGTATCGAGTCATATTCGGAATGTATGCCGATATCGCATACATGTCACTCTGGGGTTATCACTTCATATGGTTTCAAGTTTCTACCTTCAGGTATGAAATATCTAGGCATTCAACTGAATTCAAATCTGGATGAAATAATGCTCTCAAATATGGAACCACTCCTCCAGAAAATAAAAATTAACCTGGATAAAGGGGGAAAATTGAAGCTCACACTGTGGGGAAAAATTAATGTAATTAAAATGGTGGTTGCACCACAATTCAACTGTTTCCATGATGTTGCCAGTCAATATAGCACCACAGCTGTTTAAACATTATGATAGAATTATCTTAGACTTCTTATGGGATAAAAGAGACCAAGGATTAATATGAAGAAGATGTGGTCACCGAGGGAAATAGGAGGTATGGGTCTGCCTAATGTAAGATTATATAATCTATCATCTGAAATGTCTAGATTGATAAAACATTGGAAGCGGATAGATCAGGAGCTGAGCTGGATCAAAACTGAACGTTAACTAACCATCCCATTTGAACCTCTGGATGTCCTCTCACATGGTGGAACAACTTCTGGACATAATTATTTTTCAAACTGTGCTGTCTTATTCTAAAGCAGTCTGGAGAGAAATTCATAAGATGTATGGTATATCGCACTTGAGACAACCTTACGCCTCTCTGGCATAACCCAGCCATATGTATTGGGAAGAAATCTGTTTATTGGAATCAATGGCTTGTAAGAGGGATACGCATAAGTGACCTGTGTGTGGATGGAGTGTTCATGTCGTTTGCTGATATTATGCAAAAATATAATCTGGAATATGAAGGTAATTTTTGGAAACATTTACAAATAAGAGACTGTATCACAAAGGGTAAATTTAGTCACAGTTCAGTTTACGAGAAGATATGTGTAAAAATCTGAGGATCATTTGGCAGAAAGACCTAGGCTGTGATTTGAGTGAGGAGGATTGGTTACATATCTTATCAAATACAGGGAAACACATGAGAGAGGCGAAGGGGAAATTTATTCAGTACAAGATAATTCATAGATTTGATTTCACTCCTTCAAAACTACATAGAACGGGCTTAATGGGAAAGTGTCAGTGAAATAGGGACATTTTTACATGTAATTTGGGGATGTAAACTAGTGTACCTGTTTTGAGAGAAAGTACTGGAACATGTGGGTAAATGGCTGGGTGTGATGATACCTGCATCACCAAGGCTGTGTTTGTTAGGGGATCAAACAGAAATGCCAAACATGTCTAAATATGAACGAGGGGTTTTAAAAGTTGGGATAGTCACAGCTGCTCGAACAGTTCTCAGAGTATAGAAGAGTACAGTCGCCCCAGATGTTAAAAAATGGATGGAAATGATGTCAGCAGTTGGATCATTTTAGGAACATTTTATGGCCTGGGAACGTATTTTCTGTAGGTAGGGCATATGGAAAAATTTGTAGACATGGTGCTGAATGTATATTTTGGTTGTTTCAATAAAGAAAATGTCGATTTGTAGGAGGCCTTGTGGTTGCATGCTGGATATACTGTCTGTGGATGCTGGTGTCAGTGTTTGTTTTCGAGTTTGATTGTACGCTTATGTGTGTATGAATAAATAAACTTTAATGATAAAAAAGAAATCAACGTCTAACTTTCATTTGATTAACGTGACGTCACTTCACGTCTTCATCCTGAGCAGAGACACTCGATGTGTGCTCGACGTCACAGACACAGACGGGACGTTCAGGTTATTCTAGTCTGAACTGACACCACGCTGGTTCTGATTCTGTCTGACCCACCGGACTCTCTCCGTGTCGCTGCCCGTCTTGACCACGGCGAAGGGCTCGGGCCGGCTCCAGTCCCAGAAGTGGAGCTCGTTGTTGGTGGCGATGAGGAGCAGCTGAGCGGTCGGGTGGAAGGCGAGGGAGGCGATGGCGACGTTACTCTCTGTGAACCAACTCTCACTGCCGCCCTGCAGGAAGAAGCAGACAGGAAGTGACCACAGCTCGCCAAAATAAAACACACAGTCTGAGCTCATCCCATCAGTCAGAGCGCCGTTTACTCACGTGCAGATCCCAGATGCGGACTTCACCATCAAGGCACCCGGAGGCCACGAGCCCGGGGATTGTGGGGTGAAAGGTCACACACCAGGGGGTCCTACGGTGGCCCACGAGGGAGTGTAGGCACTTTCCAGTCTTCACCTCCGTTATGTAAATGTTGTGGTTGACGTGCGTGGAAGCCATGAGCGTCCTGACAGAACACACAGTGTTAGGTCGAAGGTTAACTTCAGCTCTGCTGAGAAACGTTGAGGAAACGTTCAGAGTGTGTGTGTGTGTGTGTGTGTGTGTGTGTGTGTGTGTGTGTGTGTGTGTGTGATGATCTCACCGGTCGGGGCTGAAGGCCAGCAGGAAGGTGGAGCGAGGACTGTCCGGCAGCTCCACTTTCTGTCAGAGAACAAACAGTCAGCCTCATTAAAGGTTCATCTGTCAGAACGTCTGGAGAACATTTAGAGAACCGTCATCAGAACTTTGACCTCCGTGTTCGTACCTGACTCTGCCACTTCATCCAGCGGACCTTCTCCTCCACCAGCAGCTGCAGCAGCCTCTGAGAGCCGAACGTCTGGGAGCCTCGCTCCCGGCTCGACAGGATCCGGACCGAGTTCCTCTGACGGGACGCCATTATGCTACCAGAGGCCTTCACTGATTGGCTGCTCACTCCTGCTGCTGCTGCCAGTCCGTCGCCATGCAGAGTCTAGGCTGAGAGAGAAGACGAGGTGAGACGCGAGACGTACGAGAGGACGCAGCCTTCAGTTTGAGGTTCAGTATCTTGCTCAAGGACACTTCGGCATGCAGAGGAGGAGCCGGGGATCGAACCAGCGATCAATCTGATTGGTGGACGACCCGCTCTACCTCCTGAGCCTCAGTACTCGTTTGTCATCAGTAATCATTCAGAGAGGGAGGGGCTTGTCATGTATGTTGATTGGTGTGTACAGCAGCCAATAGCAGGTGTGCGTTAGCATTGCAGCTAGTGCTATGAGCTAGCATCAGCGTCTACCTTCCTGAGTCAGTTCAGTTAGCTACACGGCTGACCGAGCTAACCACAGTTAGCTTCACTACTGATCAATGTTTCCATCATAAAGTCTGTAAATCAGCTCGGTACTGTAACGTTATTCCCTGTTGGTCTCAGAGGCTGTGCTCCAACCCGGTCCGGTCCGGCTGCTGAGCCCGGTTCTGTTAGCTGCTAACGGCAGATTCAGATAATAAACATGAGTCACAATCATCCAATGAGATCACAGATGAGGTTTAACTTCATAAAGAAAAACACAGCCATGACTCAGCACATCACAAACTGCTGTGTCATTTAACGGCGCCGTCTCAGTGACAGCAGCAGCACTTTGGACCTCCGGTCCGGCCCGGTGCGTAGAGACAGAGAGCCGAGGCAGAGCTCGAGCTAACGAGGCGGTCCGATCGGTCAGCAGCTCTCGTCAGGCCAGGCCTTGATCCCATCCCACCTGCTCCAGCAGAGCTCTGTGGTCACAGCGCTCGGCTCCCACTGAGGAGGTCCGACATAGTTTGGACCAGAGAGGACGTGGAAGACAGCGAGGCCGAGCGGAGAGCCCGGAGAGCTCAGCCAACTGAGGAACATCAAACACAGACAGGAAGTGAGAGACTACAGCTGATCATTCACAGCTGATCACCTACAGCTGATCATTCACAGCTGATCACCCACAGCTGATCATTCACAGCTGATCGTTCACAGCTGATCATTCACAGCTGATCACCCACAGCTGATCATTCACAGCTGATCACCTACAGCTGATCATTCACAGCTGATCACCTACAGCTGATCATTCACAGCTGATCACCCACAGCTGATCATTCACAGCTGATCGTTCACAGCTGATCACCTACAGCTGATCATTCACAGCTGATCATTCACAGCTGATCACCCACAGCTGATCATTCACAGCTGATCACCTACAGCTGATCATTCACAGCTGATCATTCACAGCTGATCACCCACAGCTGATCATTCACAGCTGATCGTTCACAGCTGATCACCTACAGCTGATCATTCACAGCTGATCATTCACAGCTGATCACCCACAGCTGATCACCCACAGCTGATCATTCACAGCTGATCACCTACAGCTGATCATTCACAGCTAATCACCTACAGCTGATCATTCACAGCTGATCACCTACAGCTGATCATTCACAGCTGATCACCTACAGCTGATCATTCACAGCTGATCTTCACAGCTGATCACCTACAGCTGATCATTCACAGCTGATCACCCACAGCTGATCATTCACAGCTAATCACTTACAGCTGACAATTCACAGCTGATCACCTACAGCTGATCATTCACAGCTGATCGTTCACAGCTGATCACCTACAGCTGATCATTCACAGCTGATCACCTACAGCTGATCACCTACAGCTGATCATTCACAGCTGATCACCTACAGCTGATCATTCACAGCTGATCACCTACAGCTGATCATTCACAGCTGATCGTTCACAGCTGATCACCTACAGCTGATCACCCACAGCTGATCATTCACAGCTAATCACTTACAGCTGACAATTCACAGCTGATCACTTACAGCTGATCATTCACAGCTGATCTTCACAGCTGATCACCTACAGCTGATCATTCACAGCTGATCACCTACAGCTGATCATTCACAGCTGATCTTCACAGCTGATCACCTACAGCTGATCACTTACAGCTGACAATTCACAGCTGATCACTTACAGCTGATCACCGTCCCTTGTGTTAATTATACGTTGGTTAGCGAACAGCTGATTAATGACGCCTCATGGAGTGAACAGCTGACTGAGAGTCTGATTAAATCAAAGGAGACATTTTAGACAGAAGCCACACCAAAATAAACAGTTAGCTTCCTCACACTCACACACACACACACACACACACAGGTTTGATGTGACTGCAGCTCATCGTGTTAGCTTCAGTTTAGCCCACCATGACACACACGGACACAGAACCTCCAGAACCGGAGAGAAGTTCTTGTTAGCAGCCATTTAAACCGACCTGAGGCAGCTAGCCGCAGAGCTAACTGAGCTCAGTCCGGATAAACGAACCGAGCCGGCGAGCCTGAACACGACCCGAACTGTCCGGACGGTTTAATAACAGTGACGGCGACTTAACGACATAAAGACACTGATGATGTTTGACTGTGATGAGGCTGATGGCAGAGAGTGAAGAGGACGGCCTACCTTCATGTACCGAGGCTAACAGGCTAACTCCAGCTAACAGCAGCTAGCTCGGCCAGAGACGGAAAATGTGGCCGCGGCAGATAAAAGAGAGTTCACCGCGAACATCGGTGATTTACGGCTGTCCTACCGAACAGCGTCGGTTCCCGCCAGTAGAGTCCGTTCATACAAACCGACCATTAACGAATAAAATCGTTTTTTAACGCGTCGCTCCGGTTTGATGCCCGACGACTGACTGCTACTGCGTAACCAGCTAGCTGCTAGCTAGCCGCATACAGGCTTATCAACAGAAAACCGATCAGGACTGATCGAACTCACCGAAACCTCCATTCAACATTAAACAAACGTTTTAAAGACGTAACCCGAGAAACACATGAGAACGAAACACTCACAGTGTTTGTATAAATGTTTGAATTATGTTGAGATCAAACAGTGAACTCATCAGGAAATATCATCATCAGCAACAGCGAGAGGAAACTCTGACATCGACTATAAAGCCTGGAAATGATCCTTTGATCAGTTTTATTAAAAAATTCACTGATTAATGAAACACGTCATCACGTGACAAACTATATATATATTAACATATATTTATATATTTCAATGAGTCTGAAGAGCAGAGAGCTGCCTGCCTGTGGTCCAGTACTTCATGAGGACGCTGACAGGATCTGTGGGTCGGGCCTGTGGTTCTGGTTCTGTGGATCTGTGGGTCGGGCCTGTGGTTCTGGTTCTGTGGATCTGTGGGTCGGGCCTGTGGTTCTGGTTCTGTGGATCTGTGGGTCGGGCCTGTGGTTCTGGTTCTGGTTCTGCAGTGATGTGACAGATGTTCTGCTGGATGTTTTTATGATTTCACTCGTGAGTTTTCATCAGGACACGTTTAGAAGAAAAACAGGTGGAGAGTAACTGAGTACATTTACTCGAGTACTTCAACTCTTTACTGTACCTTACCTGAGTACTTTACCTGAGCACTTCCATCGTATACTTCATTGCATTCATCAGTTTATTGATTCAAACTTTTATTAAGTATATGAATTCATCTCGTTTGATCTTTTTCTTGTCTCGTGTTTCCTCGTTAAATGTTCTGCAGATGAACTCTGTGGACTGAAATGCACCCTGGGAAATGTAGGAGTCAGAATGAGGTTTATTGATCATGTGTTCACATACAGAGTTTGACTCACGTCGCGCTCACGTCTACATACATGATCATACATGATATTCCTGACATGTAAAATGAAATACTGACATCATGTTAATAATAAACACGTTATAACATCACATGGGTGATCAGAGCCTCTTCAGGAGAGTTTCAGGAGAGTTTCAGGAAAGTTTCAGGAGGGTTTCAGGAGAGTTTCAGGAGGGTTTCAGGAGGGTTTCGTGAGAGTTTCAGGAAAGTTTCAGGAGGGTTTCAGGAGGGTTTCGTGAGAGTTTCAGGAGGGTTTCAGGAGGGTTTCAGGAAGGTTTCAGGAGGGTTTCAGGAGGGTTTCAGGAAAGTTTCAGGAGAGTTTCAGGAGGGTTTCAGGAGGGTTTCGTGAGAGTTTCAGGAAAGTTTCAGGAGGGTTTCAGGAGGGTTTCGTGAGAGTTTCAGGAGGGTTTCAGGAGGGTTTCAGGAGGGTTTCAGGAAAGTTTCAGGAGGGTTTCATGAGAGTTTCAGGAAAGTTTCAGGAGGGTTTCAGGAGGGTTTCAGGAGGGTTTCAGGAAAGTTTCAGGAGGGTTTCATGAGGGTTTCAGGAGGGTTTCAGGAGGGTTTCATGAGAGTTTCAGGAAAGTTTCAGGAGGGTTTCAGGAGGGTTTCAGGAAAGTTTCAGGAGGGTTTCATGAGAGTTTCAGGAGGGTTTCAGGAGGGTTTCATGAGAGTTTCAGGAAAGTTTCAGGAGGGTTTCAGGAGGGTTTCAGGAAAGTTTCAGGAGGGTTTCAGGAGGGTTTCGTGAGAGTTTCAGGAGGGTTTCAGGAGGGTTTCAGGAAAGTTTCAGGAGGGTTTCATGAGAGTTTCAGGAAAGTTTCAGGAGGGTTTCAGGAGGGTTTCAGGAGGGTTTCATGAGGGTTTCAGGAAAGTTTCAGGAGGGTTTCAGGAGGGTTTCATGAGAGTTTCAGGAGGGTTTCAGGAGGGTTTCATGAGAGTTTCAGGAAAGTTTCAGGAGGGTTTCAGGAGGGTTTCAGGAGGGTTTCATGAGAGTTTCAGGAAAGTTTCAGGAGGGTTTCAGGTGGGTTTCAGGAGGGTTTCATGAGAGTTTCAGGAGGGTTTCAGGAGGGTTTCATGAGAGTTTCAGGAAAGTTTCAGGAGGGTTTCAGGAGGGTTTCATGAGAGTTTCAGGAGGGTTTCAGGAAAGTTTCAGGAGGGTTTCATGAGAGTTTCAGGAAAGTTTCAGGAGGGTTTCAGGAGGGTTTCAGGAGGGTTTCAGGAGGGTTTCAGGAAAGTTTCAGGAGGGTTTCATGAGAGTTTCAGGAAAGTTTCAGGAGGGTTTCAGGAGGGTTTCGTGAGAGTTTCAGGAGGGTTTCAGGAGGGTTTCAGGAAAGTTTCAGGAGGGTTTCATGAGAGTTTCAGGAAAGTTTCAGGAGGGTTTCAGGAGGGTTTCAGGAGGGTTTCATGAGGGTTTCAGGAAAGTTTCAGGAGGGTTTCAGGAGGGTTTCATGAGAGTTTCAGGAGGGTTTCAGGAGGGTTTCATGAGAGTTTCAGGAAAGTTTCAGGAAGGTTTCAGGAGGGTTTCAGGAGAGTTTCAGGAAAGTTTCAGGAGGGTTTCAGGTGGGTTTCAGGAGGGTTTCATGAGAGTTTCAGGAGGGTTTCAGGAGGGTTTCATGAGAGTTTCAGGAAAGTTTCAGGAGGGTTTCAGGAGGGTTTCATGAGAGTTTCAGGAAAGTTTCAGGAGGGTTTCATGAGAGTTTCAGGAGGGTTTCAGGAGAGTTTCAGGAGGGTTTCATGAAAGTTTCAGGAGAGTTTCATGAGGGTTTCAGGAGGGTTTCAGGAGAGTTTCAGGAGGGTTTCATGAGAGTTTCAGGAGAGTTTCAGGAGGGTTTCAGGAAAGTTTCAGGAGGGTTTCATGAGAGTTTCAGGAAAGTTTCAGGAGAGTTTCAGGAGGGTTTCATGAAAGTTTCAGGAGGGTTTCATGAGAGTTTCAGGAGGGTTTCAGGAAAGTTTCAGGAGGGTTTCAGGAGGGTTTCATGAAAGTTTCAGGAGAGTTTCAGGAGGGTTTCGTGAGAGTTTCAGGAGGGTTTCATGAGAGTTTCAGGAAAGTTTCAGGAGGGTTTCATGAGAGTTTCAGGAAAGTTTCAGGAGAGTTTCAGGAGGGTTTCATGAAAGTTTCAGGAGGGTTTCATGAGAGTTTCAGGAGGGTTTCAGGAAAGTTTCAGGAGGGTTTCAGGAGGGTTTCATGAAAGTTTCAGGAGAGTTTCAGGAGGGTTTCGTGAGAGTTTCAGGAGGGTTTCATGAAAGTTTCAGGAGAGTTTCAGGAGGGTTTCAGGAGGGTTTCATGAGAGTTTCAGGAGGGTTTCAGGAGAGTTTCAGGAGGATTTCATGAAAGTTTCAGGAGAGTTTCAGGAGCGTTTCATGAAAGTTTCAGGAGAGTTTCAGGAGGGTTTCAGGAGCGTTTCAGGAGAGTTTCAGGAGGGTTTCAGGAGGGTTTCATGAAAGTTTCAGGAGGGTTTCATGAAAGTTTCAGGAGAGTTTCAGGAGGGTTTCATGAAAGTTTCATGAAAGTTTCAGGAGGGTTTCAGGAGGGTTTAAAGAAAGTTTCAGGAGGGTTTCAGGAGGGTTTAAGGAAAGTTTCAGGAGAGTTTCAGGAGGGTTTCAGGAGGGTTTAAAGAAAGTTTCAGGAGGGTTTCAGGAGAGTTTCAGGAGGGTTTCAGGAGGGTTTAAAGAAAGTTTCAGGAGGGTTTCAGGAGAGTTTCAGGAGGGTTTCAGGAGGGTTTAAAGAAAGTTTCAGGAGGGTTTCATGAGAGTTTCATGAGAGTTTCAGGAAAGTTTCAGGAGGGTTTCATGAGAGTTTCAGGAGAGTTTCAGAAGTGTTTCAGGAGAGTTTCAGGAGAGTTTCAGGAGCGTTTCAGGAGGGTTTCAGGACCCTCTGATGTTTGAGGGTTTGAGGGTTTGAGATTGTTTCAGTTGAATTAATTTGACAAACTGAATCAAAGTTAAAGAATTGAATTTAGTTTTTATTTGTGATTCTTTCACGATAATCGTTTAAAAATGTGATGATGTAACAGCCATGTGGTGACGATCAATCAGAGATCAAATGATCATTTAATGAATGAGCTGATTAATTATCAAAACAGACATAATGAGCCTTAACGAGATCGAAGCAGATCGTTAAAAAACGATGAGTCAGCAGTAAAATCACAGCCATGCATATATGAGTCAGCAACACGTCGTCTAACAACAGGCAGGAAACACAACACAGACAGTTGTCATGGAGACACACACACACACACACACACACACACACACACACATACACTCAGAAGTTTTCTTTGTAGAAGTTGAAGCCGAAGTTTTCACACTGAGCTTTGATGACTTTAGCGAGAGCCGGAGAGCCGCAATAAAACACGTGAACCTTCCCCTTCTTCTCCTCGGACACCTTCTGAAACACCTGAAACACAAAAACAACGTTTAGAAAATGTTTAAAAAACATTTAAAAAACACAAAAAACACAAAAATAAAAATAAAAACCCGACAATGAACATTTATAAACATGAACATCTCAGAATCTGATCGTCTTCATCGTTGTTAGAAATCTCCGGGCTTGGCGGTCCTCCTCACCTTCCCCCACTCGGGTCGTCCCGGCTGGGTTCTGGTCCTCAGCCCGGTGATGGAGTCTCTCTTCTCCTTCTTGGCCAGAAGGTCCAGCGCCATCTGCAGGCCGATCGCCTTCATGTCGTTCTTGCTGAGCGCTGACGTCATGTACATGTGCATCTCCAGGAAGCGACCTGAAGGACATCACAGCTGTGATCACCTGACTTTACCTGCCTTCATCGTTTATCAGACTCTTCCTCACCTTCAGGCTCCTCGTCGGCCTGGTCCATCTCCAGTTTGGTCAGTAAACTGACGAACCACTCGAAGGACTTCTGGTCCCGGTTGATCCAGATGAAGTCGACCTGCAGGTCCAGAACAGACTCACCTGTATCAAACATGATCATTAAAGAACATCATGGAGGCTCCGTGTGGTCTGCGTGGTGCTGTCTTACTTTACGGAGCTTCATGTCCGAGTCTTTAATGTTCTCACACCACGAGTAGTTACAGTTCGGACAGTTCTGCTTCCTCCGGCGGTATCTGGATCAGAACCGGGTCACAAATTAAGTCAGTCTGACACACAAGATCTTTAAAGTGAACAACAGTAAACTGCTGCCAACTGTAGCTGCTGTAAGCTAATGTTAGCTCAGTTTGTTAGCTGCTGTTAGCTAATGTTAGCTCCATACTTTGGTTCTGGTTCTGGTATCTCACCGGTACATGATGCTCTGCAGGATGGAGGCGAACGGTGTGATGCCGATACCGGCCCCAATCAGAACCGCGTGCTCCGAGGCAAAGATCTGTCTCGTGGGAGTCCCATACGGTCCATCGACGTAACACTGAACAGAACAGGATTATTCTGGTGACTGCAGTGTTTTTAATCACCTCTAGGTGTCGCCACACGTTTCTCTTCTCACCTTGATGTTGCAGAATCGATGATTCTCTCCAAACTTTGCAGAAACCTGCAGAACCAAACGAAGCGTTTTAAAACTTTCCGCACAGTTTGGATAAATGTTAAAAGACAAACGTGTTGACCTCTCTGAGCGGAGGAGCCTCGCCTCGCTCAGCCGGTCCCAGCTCGTCTGAAGGAGGCTCGTCCGGACCTTGAGATCCAGACGCCGACGCCGAGCACGAAACCGCGTCGGACCGGGAGCTGCTCTGACGATACATCATAAGCTCGATGGCGTCGTCCTCATTCGAGGCGACTGCTCCGTTACGGTTTGTGGAGCTGAACAAGTCCTCCTGACAGGAAGTCACTTGTGAGACAGGAAGTCACATAACATAACATGTGTGTGTGTGTGTGTGTGTGTGTGTGTTGCACCTCGGCATTCATCAGCTGCCGGTGGTTCCTCAGGCTCGTGGCGAGCCTCTTGGGGCTGACCATCGGGTTCTCCGGTTGTCTGAAGTTCTCGTACAGGCGGTTCGTCCACTGACCCATCGAGCGGATGTGAAGCCACAGAGACTCTGCAGGTCAAAGGTCACACCCCAACAAGTCATGTGACTTTCTGATCCAGACTCAGTGTTTTATGAAGCTGAACCATGTCCTAACCCTGTCGCTGACTCTGGATCAGAACCTGAACTGTGTTAATACTGCTGTCATGGTGTCAGGACAGGTGAGGCGTACCTGACTGCTCAGGCGCGCTGCTGATGGTGAACGGATGCCACTCGTACTTGGCGATCAGCGGGATGTTGATGTAGACGTAATCTCCAGGTTTGAAATGGAAGAACTGAGGACGCTTGATCACCAGGTGAGTCACCTGAGCACAAAGAACATCCACAGGTACTGATCACATGTACTGATCTCATCAACTCATGTTGAAGGTGGCTGGTTGGTTCGTCACCTTGGACGGCAGCAGGTTGACCTCCACGATGTAAAGACCTCCCATACGAGAAACAGCGATACCTACGATCTTCTCCAACAGGAAGACCAGACCGGGAACCACAAACCACTTCCAGAAGTTTGCACAGTGGACCATCAGCAGAGACCAGACCCAGATGTAGGACAGGTGAGACCAGTAGAACACCTGAAAGACGGACACAGGATCAGCTGATGATGTGTCAGCCACTGTTGTAATAACCAACTTCAGACACCAGAGGGAGCTGATCACACACATCACACCCTGCATGTGGACTGAAGACACCACAGAGTAAAAACATGTTTATGAGTGAAGATGGAGAAACAAACATGGAGGACTGGTGTCAGCTGAGACTGAAGGCAAAGCTCTCCATCTTCTTCTCCATCTTCAGGTCCACTGAAGCTCCAACCCTCACTGATGGTCATGAATACAATGGTGTCAGCCTCTGCTACACCTGCTGCCACCACGACCAGACCCAGATAAAAGGAAGGAGACGGATGAATGGATGGATGATGGATGGATGGATGGATGGATGGATGGATGGATGGATGGATGAATGGATGGATGGATGGATGGATGGATGGATGGATGATGGATGGATGGATGGATGGATGGATGATGGATGGATGGATGGATGATGGATGTATGGATGGATGATGGATGGATGGATGATGAATGCGTGGATGGATGATGGATGGATGTATGGATGGATGATGGATGTATGGATGTATGGATGGATGATGGATGGATGGATGGATGAATGGATGGATGGATGATGGATGCGTGGATGGATGATGGATGATGGATGGATGGATGAATGAATGAATGGATGGATGATGGATGCGTGGATGGATGATGGATGGATGATGGATATATGGGTGGATGGATGGATGATGATGTATGGATGGATGATGGATGGATGGATGGATGGATGGATGGATGATGAATGCGTGGATGGATGATGGATGGATGATGGATGGATGGATGGATGGATGGATGGATGATGAATGCGTGGATGGATGATGGATGGATGATGGATGGATGGATGTATGGATGATGGATGGATGGATGGATGATGGATGTATGGATGGATGATGGATGGATGGATGATGAATGCGTGGATGGATGATGGATGGATGTATGGATGGATGATGGATGTATGGATGTATGGATGGATGATGGATGGATGGATGGATGAATGGATGAATGGATGGATGGATGATGGATGCGTGGATGGATGATGGATGATGGATGGATGGATGAATGAATGAATGGATGGATGATGGATGCGTGGATGGATGATGGATGGATGATGGATATATGGGTGGATGGATGGATGATGATGTATGGATGGATGATGGATGGATGGATGGATGGATGGATGATGAATGCGTGGATGGATGATGGATGGATGATGGATGGATGGATGGATGGATGGATGGATGGATGATGAATGCGTGGATGGATGATGGATGGATGATGATGGATGGATGTATGGATGATGGATGTATGGATGATGGATGTATGGATGGATGGTTGGATGAATGAATGAATGGATGGATGATGGATGGATGTATGGATGGATGGATGATGGATGTATGGATGGATGTTGAAGGGACTGACAGACGGAAACCTCAGAACTGACGTGACATTTTTAATCACGTTTGGTGGTGAAGATTCAGATTCACCGACTTCATCTAAAGTCGGTTTGATTAATTCTGTAGGAGTTAAAGTACCACACCTGTTCAAAAAACATTATACCTGCTAACATCATCATGTTTTGCTTTGTCACTCTGAACATGTTAGCATGATGTTAGCGTGGTATCAGTACTTGTGCTGTGATCACAGTTCCTCCATCGCTGTCAAACACGTGTTCAGTTTCATTGAGTCTTACTTCAAAATGTCCGCTGCGTCGTACAAAGGTGCTGGAGCAGAGCACCATGAGGCAGATCATGACCTGCAGGATGACCCCGGTCACCGAGGCCGTCCCCTTCACCCAGCCGATGCCCGGCCTCGTGGTCAGCAGGTACTCCCACAGACTGAAGCCGCTGGTGTTCGACATCTGTGCTGGAACACAAAGAGGCCGCAGAGAGACTCAAAAACACAGCGACGTCTTCACGTTCATCCCTCCAACACAGAATAGAAGTAGAAGAATAGAAGTTCTTGAAGATTTATAAGTAAGACTGGACCACCTGAGGAACCTTTGTGTCACTAAAGTTCACTGTTATACCGCCACCATCAGGCCACAGAGAGAAAACTATAATCTACAGAGTTTGTACCGAAGTTGAAGACGTGAGCGGTGGTGTGAACCAGCGTGTAGAAGAGGACGGCGTAGCCGACGATCTGATGCAGCAAGATGTTCTGGTCCAGAGGTAAGACCCGGACCACCCACGTGGCCCTGAGCCAGGTTAGACACCGACGCAGCATCAGCACCTGGAGATAAAGGTCAGCCATAAAACATCCACGTTCTCCATGATTACATGGATCAAATATTGACCAATCAGGTTCTTCCAGAGAACTTCTCCTTTATGGTAAATGGACTGGATGGATGGACTTGTACTTATATAACACCTTTCTAGTCTTCCGACCACTCAAAGCGCTTTTACAGTACGTATCTCATTCACCCATTCACACACATTCATACACTGATGGCATTGGCTGCCATGCAAGGTGCCAACTGCTCATCAGTTTGAGGAGCTAACCATTCATACACATTCACACACCGATGGCGCAGCCTTCGGGAGCAATTTGGGGTTCAGTATCTTGCCCAAGGACACTTCGACATGCAGACTGGAGGGGATCGAACCGGGGATCAAACCGCCAATCTTCTGATTTGTGGACGACCCGCTCTACCTCCAAGCCACAGCCGCCCTTTATTTTAGAGAGCCTGATTGATCAGTCCTCCATCCTGGTTTTGTTCTACGGAAACATGATTATCAGACGGGTGGGCGGGTCGTACCATGACGAAGGTGCAGTTGAAGTTGAGACACTGTCCACAGCCTTTGGCCACCATGTACCAGGCTCCTCCATGACTGTGCTGCAGCATGGCCCCGATGAAGAGCAGCAGGCTGAGGCAGGCGTACAAACACAGGAAGAGAAGCTTCCTGCTGTTATTGTGCCAGTACGCCCGAGTCAGGTACCGAGGAGCGTGATGCTTCTTCTCATCCAGGTCAGGAGGCTTCAACCAGTTAGCAGCACTGAGGAGAGGATGAAGGAGAGGATGAAGGAGAGGATGGAGGATGAAGGAGAGAATCAAGGAGAGGATGGAGGAGAGGATGAAGGAGATGATGAAGGAGAGGATGGAGGAGAGGATGAAGGAGATGATGAAGGATGAAGGAGAGAATCAAGGAGAGGATGAAGGAGATGATGAAGGAGAGGATGGAGATAGTCTTAAAGTAAACAGGAAACAGGAAGTGTTCTCTGACCTGATGGTGAGGTTCTCCATCACCTCGGGGAATGTCTCCAGCTCGGCCTTCAGCTCCTCGAATGTGATGGCGCCGCTGTTGTCTTTATCGGCCGACTCGAACAGCGCCAGTGTCAAATCGTCCAGCTTCTCCTCCGGCAGAGAGATGGCGCTCTCACGCAGACACGACTTCAAAACTGTTCGCAGCTCGTCCGGATCGATGGAGCCGCTGCCTGAAAGACAACAACGAAACACGGCCGACTGTAGTTCCCAAGTCCAGACAGGCAAGCCGACACCTCTGGCAGTTCATGAAAGCCTCAGTGTGTGTGTGTGTGTGTGTTGGATCACTTACCGTCCACGTCGTACACCTGGAACAGGAACCGGAGTTTGTCTGTCTCGCTGCCGTGGATCAGCAGGTCGAGAGCTTTGAGCAGCTCGTCCAGACTGATGGAGGCGCTGCCGTCCGAGTCGAAGAGCGCGAAGAACCGCTCAGCGAAGAACGACTGCACACACACAACGCACGACAACGCACGACAACGCACGACAACGCACAACAACACACAACAACGCACGACAACACACAACAACGCACGACAACACACAACACACAACAACGCACGACAACGCACGACAACGCACAACAACGCACAACAACACACGACAATACACGACAACACACAACAACGCATGACAACACACAACAACGCACGACAACACACGACAACACACAACAACGCATGACAACGCACAACAACACACAACAACACACAACAACACACGACAACACACAACAACGCACGACAACGCACGACAACGCACAACAACACACGACAACGCACGACAACACACGACAACACACAACAACGCACGACAACGCACGACAACACACAACAACGCACGACAACGCACAACAACACACGACAACGCACGACAACACACAGCAACGCACGACAACGCACAACAACACACAACAACGCACAACAACACACAACAACGCACGACAACACACGACAACGCACGACAACGCACAACAACGCACAACAACACACAACAACGCACGACAACACACAACAACGCACGACAACGCACAACAACACACAACAACGCACGACAACGCACAACAACGCACAACAACGCACAACAACGCACGACAACGCACAACAACACACAACAACGCACGACAACGCACGACAACGCACAACAACACACAACAACGCACGACAACACACGACAACGCACGACAACACACGACAACGCACAACAACACACAACAACGCACGACAACGCACAACAACACACAACAACACACAACAACACACGACAACACACAACAACGCACGACAACGCACGACAACGCACAACAACACACAACAACGCACGACAACACACGACAACACACAACAACGCACGACAACGCACGACAACACACAACAACGCACGACAACGCACAACAACGCACAACAACGCACGACAACGCACAACAACACACAACAACGCACGACAACACACAACAACGCACGACAACACACGACAACGCACGACAACGCACGACAACGCACAACAACACACGACAACGCACAACAACACACGACAACACACAACAACGCACGACAACGCACAACAACGCACGACAACGCACGACAACACACAACAACGCACGACAACGCACGACAACACACAACAACGCACGACAACGCACGACAACACACAACAACGCACGACAACGCACGACAACACACAACAACGCACGACAACGCACGACAACGCACAACAACGCACGACAACGCACGACAACGCACAACAACGCACGACAACGCACAACAACACACAACAACGCACGACAACACACAACAACGCACGACAACACACGACAACGCACGACAACGCACGACAACGCACAACAACACACGACAACGCACGACAACACACAACAACGCACGACAACGCACAACAACACACAACAACGCACGACAACGCACAACAACACACAACAACGCACGACAACGCACAACAACACACAACAACGCACGACAACACACAACAACGCACGACAACACACGGCAACGCACAACAATGCACGACAACGCACAACAACAACACACACACAACAACACACACACAACACACAACAACAACACACAACACACACAACAACACACACACAACACACAACAACACACAACAACACACAACAACAACACACAACAACAACACACACACAACGGTACACAACAACGCACATTACACACATTACAACACGTCATGACAGCAAAAAGTATTTTTACTTTGTTTCAGATGAAAATACTTTTTCTTTTTATTTAACTACATGAAGCTGATGATACTTTTAGACTGCAGTATTGACACTTGAGTACTTTTACTTTGAAGTACTTTGATGTACTTTGAATACTTTGAGCACTTTAAAGTATTTTGAAGTACTCTGAGTACTCGGAGTACTTTCCCACCTCTTTGACTTTGAGGGCGGTCTTGAACTCGTCGAGGTCGATCTCCTTGTCTTCCCCGGCGATGCTCTCAAACTGTTTGGTGACCCACTCCAGCCAGCGAGCGTCTTCGTCCAGACTCATGGTGACCGTCTGTGCTGCTGCCGGACCACACAAACCTTCAGACAACGCAACAACAACAACAACAACAACACAGCAACAACGTAGCAACAATGCAGCAACAAC
The DNA here is from genome assembly GCA_033000465.1 of Sciaenops ocellatus. NCBI lineage: Eukaryota > Metazoa > Chordata > Actinopteri > Sciaenidae > Sciaenops > Sciaenops ocellatus. Next base: position 1,460,830 of record CP136871.1, on the reverse strand, counting down.
ACAGCAACAACACAACAAAAACATAACAACAACGCAACAACGCAGCAACAACACAACACAACAACAACAATGACAGTTTGTTTAATATATAAATATTCCTGACAGGCTGATGGTGATTGAGCAGATGCAGAATGAAGAGGAACACTGCTGACAGAGCTCAGTGCATCATGGGAAGTCCCCTGGCAGTCTAGTCCTCCAGCTTCAAACAAAGTTAGTCCAACATCATAAAGACTCCAACATCGTCTTTGTTGTTGATTCATTCAACAGTCAGAACCACGAGGAACCACAAGGAACCATGAGGAACCACGAGGAACCCAGCATTCTGAGAGCGCAGTGTTCTAGAGGGGTAGTAAGGTACTATGAGCTCTTTTAGATATGATGGTGCCTGACCATGAAGAGCTTTGTATGTAAGGAGAAGAATTTTAAATTCTATTCTAGATTTAACAGGTAGCCAATGCAAAGAAGCCAAAATGGGAGAGATGTGATCTCTGATCTTGGTTCCTGTCAGAACACGTGCAGCAGCATTCTGAATTAGCTGCAAAGTCCTAAGAGACTTACTGGAGCAGCCTGATAACAAAGAGTTACAATAGTCCAGCCTAGAAGTAACAAATGCATGGACTAGTTTTTCTGCATCCGCTTGAGATACGATGCGTCTGATTTTGGCGATGTTACGTAAGTGGAAGAAAGCAGTCCTCGAAATTTGTTTTATGTGGACATTAAAGGACAAATCCTGATCAAAAACAACTCCAAGATTCTTTATGGTGGATGTTGTCTCCAGTTTCACAGTGTGATCCCACTGTGGTAACTATGTTCAGCTGTACTTGAGTATTTGTTGTTTTTACATTACTTCTGATCAAAAACTAGCGAGTCGACAACTTTGCTAACAGCCAAACATCAACAAGGTCACCAACAGCAGACATAGCAGCCAGCTAATATTACTGACTAGTCCAACAGCAGCATATTTAGCACATTGGGGTTATAAATGCTGATTTATACGACATGTTTGTGTGAAATGTTTAAATACAGAGAACGTAACAGGACAAAGAACAGATCCCTGAGGAACGCCACAGGCTGTGAATCAGTCCTCATCAGTCCTGTGAGGCTCGAATGTCCAACCTTCATGAACAGCTGAAGTCCTGCAGACGCCCTGCTGTATTCCTGCACAGAGACGACTGCTGACACACTGCAGCAACATTTACCACGTTTCCATGGAAACCAATAAAAACTACCCGAGACAATAAACCAATGTTTTTTTGTTCAGATGAGAAAAATTAAGAAAATGCAGATTAACGCTCAACAACAAGTATTAAATGAATATTTTCACACAGAGCAGGTCTATAATGACTCTTTATAATATTATCTACAGAGACTCAGCAGATTTTTATTCTACAAATATTAAAAATAACAAAAACCTGAACTCTTAAAACCTTAGAAGCTGTTTCAGGTTATTTTTGAAGTTTTGAAGTGAAGAAAACTGAATTTTCTTCAACATTAGAGTCTGATAAATGTCAGAGTAATCAATCATATCATCAATATGTTCATGATCGATTCATTTGATCTATAAAAAATCAGTAAAAAACACGTCACGGCGTCCAGAAGCAAAATGTGACGTCATTAAATGTGAATATTAAATTCACTGGAAACATCAAATGATTTGAGACAAACTGATGATTCAAATATTTGTAGATTCATTTAGTTTCAATCACAAATATGAAATAAACAAATTAAATGAGTCAGTTTTACCTTATGCAGTGAAACCTGCTGCGTCCTGAGTTTGATGTTTCTGTTGGCTCCTCTCCTCCTCCTCCTCCTTCAGTCAGTGTCAGCTGCTTCTGACAGCCCGCCGCCCGCCGAGCTGCAGCCGCAAAGAGACGATGTGAGAAATAAAAAAGAAACAGAGAGAACGACGACGACGACGTGTGAATGAAGAAACATTTAACTAAAATCCACAATTATTAAAGTTTCCGGTTTATTTGTTATGTGAAGGTCGACGATGAAGCGTCAGTTCAACATGAAGAGAAACAAGAATAAAAATAAGTTACAGAAAAAAACTATCAATAAAATTTTGAGAAGTATCTCTATATAAAGATGTGAACATTTTATATAAATATGATATACTACAATTAATCTGCTGATTATTTAAACACTGAAATGTGAAACTTTTAAACGTCGACTGAAATTATAAATGTTTGATCGTGTGTTTAAAAGACAAAACATGTCAAGCCCACCAGCTGAGCACGTGTACCCGAAGCTGAAGAAAAGTTTCTCTCAGGTGAGTAAAGTTCTGCAGGTGAAAGTTTCAGAACTTTTCAGGGTGTAAATTTGTGCTCAGTTCAGAGAAAAGGTTCTTGGAGCAGCTGCAGAGCTTCATGGTGTCGTGGATGATCGTGTTATCTGAGATATAGTGAGGCATAAATGAAACTCTGATCCAGATGAAACCAAACAGAACATGTTGATCAGCTGTTCAGAGCCAGGCTAGCAGTTTCCCTCTGTTTCCAGTCTTTATGCTAAGCTAAGCTAAGCAGCTACAGAACATGAATGAAACATTGAATTTATTCATATTAAAACCATTTTAAATAAGCAGCTTCATGAAGTTCAACACGTGTAAAATACATATGTAAAAAACTCTTTATTAGAGCTCAGTATAAAACATCAACATGAGGCACGAGTCGTACAGGCGTACAACACACATGAACACACTGACATTATAAATCTAACCGCTGCTCGTCGACCTGAGCTCATTAAATATTAAATTAACTCACTAACGAGTCTCTGCTGCCTGAAAACATCAACACACACGAACACACACGAACACACACGCTGCAGATATTTAATAAATAACATCATTTCCTCTGAAAACAGATTCACGTCTATGCAGCGCACAACAACACGACTTTCACTTATCGGAACTTTTATTCAGTTTACGGACTGAGACAGGAAGTCACTTCACTTCCATCAGTCCATCAGAGACCGTCAGAGTCCATCAGAGACCGTCAGAGACCGTCAGAGTCCATCAGAGACCATCAGAGTCCGTCCCGACCAGTCAGACCACTTCAGCGTTGGTCCTGAAGGTCTTCATGACTCTGAGATCTGGACTCGGTCCTGACACACTCTGCCTCACATGTTCTACTGTTTTGTTGCTTCACGTTGATGGAAGCAGAGAGGAGACGTGGGTCCGCTCCTGGTCCTGGTCCAGGTCCTGGTCCTGGTCCTGGTCCTCCATGATGGCCTGCAGAGCCTCCAGTCCCTCCACAGACACAGTCAGACTGCCGACCACCTCACTGCTGTCCTCCACGTCCACGACTGCAAGAAACAGACGGACACTGAACGCCACGCTGTGTGTGTGTGTGTGTGTGTGTGTGTGTGTGTGTGTTGGTTTGTCCACTATAAGAGGACTTGAGTACACACACCACATTGTGAGGACACAGTCTGTTTGTCAGGACATGTATATATGTATGTATATATGTGTATATAAATGTATATGTATCAGTACCGTCCAGACTGGTCTCGGTCATGTCGCGTCGTCTCTCCAGGATCTCGTTGATCCTCATGAAGGCCACCCCGACGTCCTCACACTCCTTCTCCTGCTCCTCTTCCTCCGGAGGCTCGCTGACCACCGTGAACCGGATCCTGTCCAACAACATCCAGGAGAATATTTGTTATATGTTAATAATTAAATCACTTCTTTCTCAGTTTAATGTTTAAATATGTAAATGAGTCGTTACCTGAAGTAACTTTAATCTACGGACAGACAAAGTGACGTCTTAACAGCAAACACGACCAGTCACTGAACAGAAACTAAATATCTATAACATATATTATATAGATAATGTATAATAATATATAGATAATATATAACCATGGTAACATTTATTGAGTTTTGTCGTCGCATGATAAAAAATGAATGCTGGAAGGAACTGGGTCAGACCAGGATCACCTGGACCAGAACCAGAATGTTATAAGAATTTTCAAGTGACCCTTCAATAAAGAAGACTGGATTCGAAGCGTTTAACAGTGCAACACACAAAAGGGGTTACAGAGGAAAAGGCTCCTCGTGGACCCTTTACAGTTGGTCTTTATACACTCTATGATGGGCTGTTTCAGACGCCTCCCTAGATAACCTCATAATGTCTTTCTCAGTTCCCTAACCAGTAGCCAGCAGAAGACGCCTAGCCCAACTAACACCTCCCTGACCTGTCTCCGACCCTCATTCTGTTCTGAACTTCTTCTATCTATTCATAAAGCTGGACCTCATCTCACCGTGCCAGCCTCAGCAAAAACGTTAGAACAGGGAAGTGCCTACGACATGTAAGAAATAGGAACACACACACACGTAGTATGATTTAAAACATTTGAACCCCAGTATAATCCTAATTTTTATAACACAGAACACACTGGATTCTGGATCTCATCTGGTCCTCTCAGTCCTCCAAGAACAGCTGAGGACGGCGAGGTCTGGACCTCCTCGTTTAACCACGAACCGGGCCAGAGTCAGAGGACCTTGGTCCAGTACAGAACATGTCTGCAGTAATAGATTACCTTTGCATACATGATGTACAATATTAAGTTTTGTTCTGTGATGGTTTAACCAGTCGGCTCTGGTTCTGACCCATAACATCTGTCTGCAGCTGTCTCAGATTCTGGTTCTGACCCGTAACATCTGTGTCGTGTCCTCACCTTTCCATCTGAGGGTTTCGTCCCTGCAGGACTTTCCTCAGCAACTGCCGCCTCGCTGCGTTATTCTCTGCGTCCACGGGAACAACTGCGAGGTCAGAATAACATTACATCATGACATCATCATGACATCATCAGGAAATCATCATGACATCATCAGGAGATCATCATGACATCATCAGGAGATCATCATGACATCATCATGACATCATCAGGAGATCATCATGACATCATCAGGAAATCATCATGACATCATCAGGAGATCATCATGACATCATCAGGAGATCATCATGACATCATCAGAACGTCATCATGACATCATGATGATCACGGCACAAAAAACAGGTCTCACCTTCCAGACCAGCAGAACCAAAGAACTGAACCAGAGGCACTCGGTCCACTCATGGATCAGTTGGTAACCATGGTAACATTTATTGAGTTTTGTTGTCGCATGATAAAAAATTAATGTTGGAAGGAACTGGTTGAGACCAGGATCATCTGGACCAGGATCATCTGGACCAGGATCCTGCCTTTGGAGGTTTTCTGGGCATGTCTGACTGGGAGTACACCTGGACCAGAACCAGAACACACTGGATTTTGGATCTCATCTGGTCCTCCCAGTCCTCCTGGAGCAGCTGAGGACAGCGAGGTCTGGACCTCCTCGTTTAACCACGAACCGGGCCAGAGTCAGAGGACCCATCAGAGGCAGATTACTCTGCTGTAGCAGTAATAGATTACCTTTGCTGTAGCAGTAATAGATTACCTTTGCTGTAGTTGTAGTTAATGTTCTGGCCCTGGCCCGGTTTGGGCAGAGACAACGGCGTCTCCTCGGTGGGCAGGTCCAGCAGAGAGTACTCCACAAACAGACGAACCACGCTGCTGTCACGGGCCACACGAGAACCCGGCCTCAGGCTCAGAGACTGGATCTCCACACGGACCCGGTCCGAGGGCTGAGGATGACACGGATCAGAACCAACATCGTTATGTATGTCGTTATGATGATACATACAGTATGAAGTCTTTGAGAACAGATCACATGACCAACAAAATATCTGTGACAGAACCCGGCCGTCCCTGAACGTCTCACAGATGAAACCAGTACAGTTTATTTAATATTTGATATTTTCTGATCGTAACTAATGAATAAAAACATTCAAACGTTCATTCAAAGAGTTCATTAACAGTCTGTCATAATAATAAATAATTAGAATATTAATTATCATAATTAAACTTTTTATAACCAACAGATTTAATAACCTCACAGAGGTCAGTTTGTACAAATAAATAATAAATAAATATAATCAATAAATTATTAAACAGTGACAAGATGACAAAAACCAGCATTCATCAGTCTGACTACAGAAGAATGACTTAGAACAGTTAAAGATTTATAGAATTATAGTTTGTTATAGTTCATTACAGTTAAAGTTAGTTATAGTTAGTTATAGCTAATTATAGTTAGTTCTAGTTAGTTAAAGTTAGTTAAAGTTAAAGTTAGTTCTAGTTAGTTAAAGTTAATTATAGTTAAAGTTAATTATAGTTAGTTAAAGTTATAGTTAATGTTAGTTATAGTTAAAGTTAGTTATAGTTAATTAAAGTTATAGGTAGTTATAGTTAATGTTAGTTAGTTAGTTAAAGTTATAGTTAGTTATGGTTAATGTATGTTATAGTTAATGTTAATTATAGTTAATTAAAGTTATAGTTAGTTATAGTTCATGTTAGTTAGTTAATTACAGTTAGTTATCGTTAATTAAAGTTATAGTTAATGTTAGTTATAGTTAATTACAGTTAGTTATAGTTAATGTTAGTTATAGTTAGTTATGGTTAATGTAAGTTATAGTTAATGTTAGTTACAGTTAATTACAGTTAGTTATAGTTAATTAAAGTTAGGGTTAGTTAAAGTTATAGTTAGTTACAGTTAATGTAAGTTATAGTTAATTACAGTTAGTTATAGTTAATGTTAGTTATAGTTAGTAAAAGTTATAGTTAATTATGGTTAATGTAAGTTATAGTTAATGTTAGTTACAGTTAATTACAGTTAGTTATAGTTAATTAAAGTTAGGGTTAGTTAAAGTTATAGTTAGTTACAGTTAATTACAGTTATAGTTAATTACAGTTAGTTATAGTTAATGTTAGTTATAGTTAGTTATGGTTAATGTAAGTTATAGTTAATGTTAGTTACAGTTAATTACAGTTAGTTATAGTTAATTAAAGTTAGGGTTAGTTAAAGTTATAGTTAGTTACAGTTAATGTAAGTTATAGTTAATTACAGTTAGTTATAGTTAATTACAGTTATAGTTAGTAAAAGTTATAGTTAGTTATGGTTAATGTAAGTTATAATTAATGTTAGTTATAGTTACGTATAGTTATAGTTAGTTAAAGTTAGTTATAGTCCATGTTAGTTATAGTTAATGTTAGTTACAGTTAGTTATAGTTAATTATAGTTATTAGTAATTTTAGCAGAGAACTTCAGATCAGATTTGCGGGCGTGGAAACAGAGTTTGATAAAAACATTTTCAGTGTTTCAGTTTGGTGATCAATATATCGATCAATAAACACAGATATCTGTAGATATGTCTGATGGAACAGTTTGATCAGCCGTCATCCATCTGATTTTGATTTCAGACACTTTTATTTGTTTTCAGGAAATAAACTCAGTGACATCACTTTAAACCTCAGAGCAACGATGAGGTCACTGCAGGTCGGTGAATGATGAAGCGGAAAGATGACAGGACGCCCCGATCAATAACAGAGCTGCTGTTTCAAACCACACACACATATATCTATTATTTATATATTTATATTCTGATCTACTGATCGGTGTGTGTGTATGTGGATGTACATCAGTGTGTGTGTGTTACAGCCTGAGTGTGTGTGTGTGTGTGGATGTACATCAGTGTGTTGGATCATTTGTTTGTTTCCAGTATTTCAGTTATTAAAGAAAACGCCTGTCAGGTTTATCGATAACGTTATTAGAATGTTACTGTAACGTTATTGTTTTGTGTTTGTGTTGACGGGCTGGACTTTGTCTACCGAGTAAAAACAGAATCAGAACTTCAGACCATCAAGTCTGATCGACTTCCTGCTCATCTGAAAAAATCAAACTGAAACAAAAATAAACCGACGATCAAACTCTGCTCGATAACAACACACCGATCCATGCTCGCGCCGAGGTTTCCTCTCAGGTGTGAGCAGGTAAACACTAACCTTCCTGGCCGCCGCCTGTCCGTGAACGATGCAGTCATCGCTGTCAGACTGAGTGGATTCGCTGTGATCGTCTTTGGCTGCTGAGGCGTCGACGTCTGGAGGAAAACACGGAGAACATGTTTAAGAAGGAAGCTAACAGAGACGTTCAACATTTATGAAACATCATCGACAGACTCATTTAATATTTATGTCAGCTCAGGAAACATCGGCACCTGTGAGACGGAGAGCAGGACGTAAAAACATCCGACAGTTCATAGAGATTAAAACTTTTTGTTATTTCACAGAAAATGAACCGACACACTGCAAATCCATAAAAACTGAAGAACAATAAAATATTCAGCTGGTTTTGGAGGTTATATATATAAATAATGAGGTCACCAAAACAAACAAAAACAATTATTAAAAAATATAATTGGACTAACAGACGGAGCGATCACCTCGCCTGAGTGACATCACAGCTGCCATGTTGAGGTCGTGTTTATTTGTGCTTTAGAGCATAATCCAATCAGAACACAGCGTTTCGTTCACGCTGAAGCTCGTTTAACAGACAAACAACCTTAAAGACGAAGTCATTTAAACAGAGCTGATGAAACCATGAACACTGATCACATCATTAATATTCACGTGTCTGTACCTTCGATGATTTCAGAGATTTCAGAGTCGTCAGACTGAGAGCTGACTGGGATCAGCTGACCTTCAGAGAAGTGAGACTCTTCATCCTCTTCTTCTTCTTCTTCTGTGGTTCTTTGAGGTGCTGGAGCTGAAACATGCTGATTCAAACAGACACAGAGAGATTGATTATTGATTAATGACTGATTCCTGAGTGAAGTGAAGTGAAGTGAAGACAGGTTCAGGTTTACCTGTACAGGTGATGACGTCTGTTTCTTCTCTGCTGAGCTCGACTCGTCGACCTGAAACACAAAGGTCAGCTGATTTGAACTTGGACCTGTTGGACCTGTTGGACCTGTTGGACCTGTTGGACTCACCTGCTGTGTGTCTGCAGCTGTCGGGTCGATGAATGTGACTTTTTTTGCAGCCGGTCCATCCTTCACCTTCACTTGAGGTTGATGTCTGAGCTTCGGCAGCCGAGCCTGATGGAGACAGAACATCAGATCAGTGATCAGTGATCTCTCAGCATTCATCTATCTTTGTACTGATTGGTTGACTGATCTCCTGACCTTGGACACAGAGGCTTCAGGCACTGAGGTGGATGGATGATGAAGGTCCCTGGCCTCCTCCTCCTTTTCTTTCTCCTTCTCCTCCTCCTGCAGTGTCTCATCAGTCTCTCCATCTTTCTTCTCGTCCTCTTTCAGGATGAGTTTGGGCTCTTCTACAGTCATGATGGAGCCTGACGGAGGGAGGTAAGTGAACCTCCACCCCAGCGTCACTTCAATGTGACCAGCAGGAAGTCCAGAAGGGTCAGAAAGCTCGAACACACCTGAAGGACAAACACCATCACAGTCAGGACGTCAGCTTAACATCTGAACCACTGAACCACTGTACCACTGTACGATCAAACCACTGAACCGTCCAGGATCAGTCGGCCTGACACCGTTCCCCCGTAAACCCCTTACCAGAGATCTCCTGGTCCTGGGCCAGCAGCAGCAGAGGCACTCGGGCCTTCCCCACGTACTCGTCCATCTGCTCCTCTTTGTCGTCGAACACGTAGAACTGAAGGACCTCGGACTTCAGGTACTGGTCCAGGTCTGCCTCCATGGGGACGGAGTAGGACTTGAGGTCGTTGAAGTGGGGGTTGCAGGAGTCGTGGACGGTGGCGGTCGGGTAGTCAGGGAAGTCGGAGAACTTGTAGACCACATAGGGGCTCGGCTGCTGAGAGCTCCTGGACCGCAAGTCTTTGCAGCGTCGGACCGCAATGTCGAGCTGGTTCAGGCTGCTGCTGCCGGGCGACTGAGAAGGAAACCATGGAGGAACAGGAGGAGGTTTCAGGAGGTACTGTGGTCAGTACGATGTCAATAAGACTGACAGAAATAAACTTTGCTGTAATAAACGGTGCTGGTACCTGGGCGTCCTGGTTCAGAGCCGTCTGTACATAGCCGACGGCCTTCACCTTCTCTTTGAACAGGCGGATGGTTTCGCTCATGTGGATCCTCAACTGCAACCAGTAATCCACCGAGCCGAAGGAGCGAACCTCATCAGACGTACCTGAGAACAAAGACCACAACAGGTGAGTCCATGATACATGACACGGTGCTCCGGTCAAACAGGATATGAACTGGTTAAGCTGACTGTCAGCCTCACTCACCGATCAGCGGTATCGTCCCATGAACTTTCCCGTCCTGCTCGAGCAGCTGCTGCAGTCGAAGCTGACC
>CP136871.1:1335619-1445619 GCA_033000465.1 Sciaenops ocellatus | reverse complement strand
ACTAAAATATGGCAGCTTTGACAACAAAAAGCCTCTGTGACTGGAGGGACTGGGTCAGAAGTTCTGTTGGTGTCAGTTGGTCTCTGTCGGTCTCTGAAGGTCCCTGAAGGTCTCTGGTGGTCTCTGAAGGTCCCTGAAGGTCTCTGGTGGTCTCTGAAGGTCCCTGAAGGTCTCTGGTGGTCTCTGAAGGTCTCTGTTGGTCCCTGAAGGTCTCTGAAGGTCTCTGTTGGTCCCTGAAGGTCTCTGAAGGTCTCTGTTGGTCTCTGTTGGTCTGAAGGTCTCTGAAGGTCCCTGAAGGTCTCTGTTGGTCTCTGTTGGTCTATGATGGTCTGATGGTGAAGGTCTCTGTAGGTCTCTGTAGGTCTCTGATGGTCTCTGTCGGTCTCTGTTGGTCTTTGAAGGTCTCTGATGGTCTCTGTCAGTCTTTGAAGGTCTCTGATGGTCTCTGTCGGTCTCTGTTGGTCTCTGAAGGTCTCTGTAGGTCTGACGGTGAAGGTGCAGCACTCACAGGTTGCGGATCTCGGCCCTGGCCTCCTCCAAGAGGTTGTGTCCAAATCGAGGTAAGAGGCCAGTTGGAGGTCTCCCTCCTCCCTCCAGACTCCTCGTACCTGACGGAGACGTTTGTCTGTTAGTCTGAGACCTGTGACGTGTGACCTGTGACGTGTGACCTACGACCTGTGACCTGTGACGTATGACCTGTGACGTGTGACCTACGACCTGTGACCTGTGACGTATGACCTGTGACGTATGACCTACAACCTGTGACCTACGATCTGTGACCTGTGACGTGTGACGTGTGACCTACGACCTGTGACCTATGATCTGTGACCTGTGACGTGTGGCCTATGATCTGTGACCTGTGACGTGTGACGTGTGACCTACGACCTGTGACCTACAACCTGTGACCTGTGACGTATGACCTACGACCTGTGACGTATGACCTACAACCTGTGACCTGTGACATGTGACCTACGACCTGTGACGTATGACCTGTGACGTATGACCTACGACCTGTGACCTACGATCTGTGACGTGTGACCTACGACCTGTGACCTGTGACGTGTGACCTACGACCTGTGACCTACGACCTGTGACGTGTGACCTACGACCTGTGACGTATGACCTGTGACGTATGACCTACGACCTGTGACCTGTGACGTATGACCTACGACCTGTGACCTACGACCTGTGACGTATGACCTGTGACGTATGACCTACGACCTGTGACCTACAACCTGTGACGTGTGACCTGTGACGTGTGACCTACGACCTGTGACGTGTGACCTGTGACGTGTGACCTACGACCTGTGACGTATGACCTGTGACGTATGACCTACGACCTGTGACCTGTGACGTATGACCTACGACCTGTGACCTGTGACGTATGACCTGTGACGTGTGACCTACGACCTGTGACCTATGATCTGTGACGTATGACCTACGACCTGTGACGTGTGACCTACGACCTGTGACCTACGACCTGTGACGTATGACCTGTGACGTATGACCTACGACCTGTGACGTGTGACCTGTGACGTATGACCTACGACCTGTGACCTGTGACGTATGACCTGTGACGTGTGACCTACGACCTGTGACCTATGATCTGTGACGTATGACCTACGACCTGTGACGTGTGACCTACAACCTGTGACCTGTGACGTATGACCTACAACCTGTGACCTGTGACGTATGACCTACGACCTGTGACGTGTGACCTACAACCTGTGACGTGTGACCAACGACCTGTGACATACGACCTGTGACGTATGACCTGTGACGTGTGACCTGTGACGTATAACCTACAACCTGTGACCTGTGACGTGTGACCTACGACCTGTGACCTACGACCTGTGACGTATGACCTGTGACGTGTGACCTGTGACGTATAACCTACAACCTGTGACCTGTGACGTGTGACCTACGACCTGTGACCTACGACCTGTAACGTGTGACCTACGACCTGTGACCTGTGACGTATGACCTGTGACGTGTGACCTACAACCTGTGACCTACGACCTGTAACGTGTGACCTACGACCTGTGACCTGTGACCTATGACCTGTGACGTATGACCTACAACCTGTGACCTACGACCTGTAACGTGTGACCTACGACCTGTGACCTGTGACGTATGACCTGTGACGTGTGACCTACAACCTGTGACCTACGACCTGTAACGTGTGACCTACAACCTGTGACCTGTGACGTGTGACCTACAACCTGTGACCTGTGACCTGTGACGTGTGACCTACAACCTGTGACCTGTGACCTGTGACGTGTGACCTACAACCTGTGATGTATGACCTGTGACCTGTTACCTACGACCTGTGACGTGTGACCTGTGACGTACTCTTTGGTCGGCCCGGTGACGGGGACGAGGCGTCGTCTCGCAGCTTCTTTAGCCCTGAGTTGACTCGTGATTGGACGTGGCCGTACGGCGTGGACCTCCTGCTCTGTGAGTTGATGAGCTGCTGTTTGGCCACAAGGAGGCGCTGTTTCAGCCCCTCGTTCTCCGACTGCAGCGCCCGAACTTTCTCCTGCAGCTCCTCCATCACCTCCTCCATCTCCACGTCACGCACACGGGACACTGGCTGACCTCCACCCGCCGCCAGCTGCTCCATACGACCACGGTCCTTCACCAACCTCATCAGCTTAGTGCCCAGCCTGAGGAGGAGAGGAGGAGAAGGAGTGAGGAGGAGGAGTGAAGAGGAGAAGGAGGAGTGAGGAGGAGGAGGAGGAGTGAAGAGGAGGAGGAAGAGGAGTGAAGAGGAGGAGGAGTGAGGAGGAGGAGGTCATATCTTACAGTGATGATATTTCTCCATGTCAGATCATAATAATGATGTTATTCTGTGTTGTATTAGTTTAGATCATAATAATAACTGTATCTGTGTGTTTCATATATGTGTGTTGTCAGCACCATCATATCTAAAAGAGCTCATAGTACCTTACTACCCCTCTAGAACGCTGCGCTCTCAGAATGCTGGGTTCCTTGTGGTTCCTATAGTTTCCAAAAGTAGACTGGGAGCCAGAGCTTTCAGCTACCAAGCTCCTCTTCTGTGGAACAAACTACCATTTTGGGTTCGGGAGGCAGACACGGTCAACACTTTTAAGAGTAGACTTAAGACTTTCCTTTTTGATAGAGCTTATAGTTAGGGCTGGCTCAGGTCATCCCTTAGTTATGCTGCTATAGGACTAGACTGCCGGGGGACTCCCTCTCCCTCCTTTCTCTCTCTGTCTCTCTCTCTCAGGGTTATGCCTAGTCAGGCACGGTACTGGTTGAAGATGTAGTCACATCTCCCTTTACTGAAAACTCTACTCAAATCTCTCTCTCTCTCTCTCTCTCTCTCTCTCTCTCTCTCTCCATCACCATCACCATCTGTAAACATACATGTCTCATTAAAGCATGTTAATGCATGTTACTAACTAAACTTCTTCCCCGGAGTTTCTGTGCTCTCTCGTCCAGCAGGTTCTCATGGATCGTGGCTGCTGCTGTGGTCCTGCACGACGTCCACTACTTATATTATTACTGTCATTATTGTTACCATATCTCTGTGTACTCTGTATACTGTAATCATTTTATCATTCATTGTAATCGTACAATATGTCTCTGTTGATTTGTTCTGTACATGTGACATCTATTGCACATCTGTCCGTCCTGGGAGAGGGATCCCTCCTCTGTGGCTCTTCCTGAGGTTTCTTCCACCTTTTTTCCTGTTAAAAGGGTTTTTGTGGGCAAGTTTTTCCTCACTCGAACCGAGGGTCTAAGGACAGAGGGACTAAGGACAGAGGGTGTAAGGACAGATGGTCTAAGGACAGAGGGTGTAAGGACAGAGGGACTGAGGACAGAGGGTGTAAGGACAGAGGGTCTAAGGACAGAGGGTCTAAGGACAGAGGGTCTAAGGACAGAGGGTGTCACTCCCTGTACAGATTGTAAAGCCCTCTGAGGCAAAATGTGTTTTGTGAATTTGGGCTATACAAATAAAATTTGATTTGATATGTCAGGATGATAACTTTGTGTTGTTGGTCTCACTTCTTGATCTTGTCGTCCTGTTGGTGGATCGTCTGTTTGAGGAGCAGAGTCTCCTCGTGGAGGCGCAGGAAGCGGTCCTCCAGCTCCTCCCTGGACACCCGTGAGACGTCCTGCCTCGCCCGACCATTCTGATACACCGACGACTCTACGACCAGAAAACACAAAAAAGCTGTTCAAATTATAAACTATTATTGTCTGTAGGTTGTCTGTGCGTTGTCTGTGTGTTGTCTGTGTGTTGTCTGTAGGTTGTCTGTAGGTTGTCTGTGCGTTGTCTGTGTGTTGTCTGTGTGTTGTCTGTAGGTTGTCTGTAGGTTGTCTGTGTGTTGTCTGTAGGTTGTCTGTGCGTTGTCTGTGTGTTGTCTGTAGGTTGTCTGTGGGTTTTCTGTAGGTTGTCTGTGCGTTGTCTGTGTGTTGTCTGTAGGTTGTCTGTGTGTTGTCTGTGCGTTGTCTGTGTGTTGTCTGTAGGTTGTCTGTAGGTTGTCTGTGCATTGTCTGTGTGTCGTCTGTGCATTGTCTGTAGGTTGTCTGTAGGTTGTCTGTGCGTTGTCTGTAGGTTGTCTGTGCGTTGTCTGTGTGTTGTCTGTAGGTTGTCTGTGCGCTGTCTGTGTGTTGTCTGTAGGTTGTCTGTGCGTTGTCTGTGTGTTGTCTGTAGGTTGTCTGTGCGTTGTCTGTAGGTTGTCTGTAGGTTGTCTGTGCGTTGTCTGTAGGTTGTCTGTGTGTTGTCTGTAGGTTGTCTGTGCATTGTCTGTGTGTTGTCTGTAGGTTGTCTGTATGTTGTCTGTAGGTTGTCTGTAGGTTGTCTGTGCATTGTCTGTGTGTTGTCTGTAGGTTGTCTGTGTGTTGTCCGTAGGTTGTCTGTAGGTTGTCTGTGTGGTGTCCGTAGGTTGTCCGTAGGTTGTCTGTGTGTTGTCTGTGTGTTGTCCGTAGGTTGTCCGTAGGTTGTCTGTAGGTTGTCTGGACAGGTTGTCTGTGTGTTGTCTGTAGGTTGTCTGTAGGTTGTCTGTGTGTTGTCTGTAGGTTGTCCGTAGGTTGTCTGTAGGTTGTCTGTAGGTTGTCTGTACCTTGTCTGGACAGGTTGTCTGTGTGTTGTCTGTAGGTTGTCTGTGTGTTGTCCGTAGGTTGTCTGTGTGTTGTCTGTAGGTTGTCTGTGTGTTGTCTGTAGGTTGTCTGTAGGTTGTCTGTAGGTTGTCTGTGTGTTGTCTGTAGGTTGTCTGTGTGTTGTCCGTAGGTTGTCTGTAGGTTGTCTGTACCTTGTCTGGACAGGTTGTCTGTGTGTTGTCTGTAGGTTGTCTGTAGGTTGTCTGTGTGTTGTCTGTAGGTTGTCCGTAGGTTGTCTGTAGGTTGTCTGTAGGTTGTCTGTACCTTGTCTGGACAGGTTGTCTGTGTGTTGTCTGTAGGTTGTCTGTAGGTTGTCTGTAGGTTGTCTGTGTGTTGTCTGTAGGTTGTCTGTGTGTTGTCTGTAGGTTGTCTGTAGGTTGTCTGTGTGTTGTCTGTAGGTTGTCTGTGTGTTGTCTGTAGGTTGTCTGTGTGTTGTCCGTAGGTTGTCTGTAGGTTGTCTGTGTGTTGTCTGTGTGTTGTCTGTAGGTTGTCTGTGTGTTGTCTGTAGGTTGTCTGTAGGTTGTCTGTGTGTTGTCTGTAGGTTGTCTGTGTGTTGTCCGTAGGTTGTCCGTAGGTTGTCTGTGTGTTGTCTGTGTGTTGTCTGTAGGTTGTCTGTGTGTTGTCTGTGTGGTGTCCGTAGGTTGTCTGTAGGTTGTCTGTAGGTTGTCTGTACCTTGTCTGGACAGGTTGTCTGTGTGTTGTCTGTAGGTTGTCTGTAGGTTGTCCGTAGGTTGTCTGTGTGTTGTCTGTAGGTTGTCTGTGTGTTGTCTGTAGGTTGTCTGTAGGTTGTCTGTGTGTTGTCTGTAGGTTGTCTGTAGGTTGTCCGTAGGTTGTCCGTAGGTTGTCTGTGTGTTGTCTGTGTGTTGTCTGTAGGTTGTCTGTAGGTTGTCTGTGTGTTGTCTGTAGGTTGTCTGTAGGTTGTCCGTAGGTTGTCCGTAGGTTGTCTGTGTGTTGTCTGTAGGTTGTCCGTAGGTTGTCCGTAGGTTGTCCGTGTGTTGTCTGTGTGTTGTCTGTGTGTTGTCTGTAGGTTGTCTGTAGGTTGTCTGTACCTTGTCTGGACAGGTTGTCTGTGTGTTGTCTGTAGGTTGTCTGTGTGTTGTCTGTAGGTTGTCTGTACCTTGTCTGGACAGGTTGTCTGTGTGTTGTCTGTAGGTTGTCCGTAGGTTGTCTGTGTGTTGTCTGTAGGTTGTCTGTAGGTTGTCTGTACCTTGTCTGGACAGGTTGTCTGTGTGTTGTCTGTAGGTTGTCCGTAGGTTGTCTGTGTGTTGTCTGTAGGTTGTCTGTAGGTTGTCTGTACCTTGTCTGGACAGGTTGTCTGTGTGTTGTCTGTAGGTTGTCTGTGTGTTGTCTGTAGGTTGTCTGTACCTTGTCTGGACAGGTTGTCTGTGTGTTGTCTGTAGGTTGTCTGTAGGTTGTCTGTGTGTTGTCTGTAGGTTGTCTGTGTGTTGTCTGTAGGTTGTCTGTAGGTTGTCTGTGTGTTGTCTGTAGGTTGTCTGTAGGTTGTCTGTAGGTTGTCTGTACCTTGTCTGGACAGGTTGTCTGTGAAGTCTCTGACAGGAACATCAGCAGCGGTGTCGTCCAGCAGAGTGGACATGTTTCAATCTAAGAATAAATTAACAGTTTATATTGACATTAATCTAACTTTATACACAGTAAACACATGAACACGTATGAGCTGCTCTGTGCGCTTTACATGAGCCGAACATACATGAAACATGCGTGTGTGAACGGACATGTAGTGGACAGTTTAAACGGAGTCTGACGTCACTTCCTGTGCACAGATTTTTACTAAACATGAGATAAATTAAATAATTCACACCTGAGGGCGGGAAAATGTGCGTCACAA
Organism: Sciaenops ocellatus; assembly: GCA_033000465.1. NCBI lineage: Eukaryota > Metazoa > Chordata > Actinopteri > Sciaenidae > Sciaenops > Sciaenops ocellatus. The sequence continues at coordinate 1,438,643 of CP136871.1, read as the reverse complement.
CATGACGTGTGACGTAGAATAAGTCAGAGGTTTTACTGTTTGTTGTTGTCTGACCGTTAGCTCCGTTAGCTCCGGTAGCCCCGTTAGCTCCGTTAGCCCCGTTAGCCCCGTTAGCTCCGTTAGCTCCGGTAGCCCCGTTAGCCCCGTTAGCTCCGTTAGCTCCGTTAGCCCCGTTAGCTCCGGTAGCCCCGTTAGCCCCGTTAGCTCCGTTAGCTCCGTTAGCCCCGTTAGCTCTGGTAGCTCCGGTAGATCCGGTAGCCTGCTAACCTCCGCAGCTAAATACTTATCTTAGCTAACCCTGCTAATTATGCTAATGAAGCAGTGACGTACGTGTGTTGATAGCTGACATAAACGCGTCTTCAAACACACTTTTAAACATTTCTTACCTTTAAATCACTTTATTAGCTCCGGACTGACGGTTGCTACTGAAAACATAACATGTCGCTATGATGAAAACACGCATGCGCCGTGTGAGGAGACCTGTGGGAAATGTAGTTTTCTTTTAACTGAGAGTAAATTCACACAAAAAGGTTTTATCTGTTTTATTTACACAAAACATGTTTTTATTCTCACTCCACAGATAAAAGATTCTTTATTATATATATATTATTATATGTTTCAAGGTAATTCAAAATGTATTCAACTAGAAACATCAAGTAACATAAATATAACTTACATAAACACAAATATAACATAAGGAAACATAGATATAACATAAAGAACCTCCTGCGACCCTGTGTCATCATATGAGGACATTAAAATTTTGGCTGCCTGCACCATAATACTTTATTTTGCTCAACTTAAACCTACTGACGTCATTCAGGGACAGTTACTGTGCCGTCTAGTGGTCTGAGAAGTTTTTTATGAAAGACAATGCTGAGTTTTTATGAGAAATTAAAAATGCACACCAAAAAAAGCATTTAACATAAATATAACATAACTATAACTTAAAGAAACATAAGTAACATATATACATAAATATAACATATATAAACATAAATTTAACATATATAAACATATACACACACACACAAACATATATATATCACATAAATATATCTTAGAGAAACATAGGTAAATATATAGAAATGTAAATATAACATACACATAATTTAAAGAAACATAAGTTAATATATAGAAACATGGAGTAGCGTGCTCACTTTAACCTCTCTCCTGGTTGCTGAATGTATTTCCGTGGCTGTCCTCTGTCTTGTGTCTCCTGTGTTTGTCCATCAGCTCTCTCTCAGCTCATTTCCATCATCTTGTTACCCTGACAACCTTTCTGGGAGACGTCAGGCCAATTTGAGGACTTATTCTGACCCGCCTTTACATGTTTATGAGCAGCGCGGCGGTCCGATGGCTCGCCGTGATGGCTCGCCGCGATGGCTCGCTGATGGCTCGGCGGTACCTTTGACAGGCGTGCTGTCAGACGTCTGCCTTTCATGAATCTGAATGGATCTCATTTAGCAGGCCGAGCTGAGCGCTGTGTGGACAGAATGAGTTCAGTCTGCATGTCGGGCTCACCGGGCCGTGACGGTCTCCCATCACTGCTGCCTCTACCGGCCGTGACCTTTGACCCCGCCCTCATCTCCTCAGGCTGGGACGGCGAGCGTCTGTCAGAGAGTCAGCTTGTCGTTGAAATCATCACGCCTGCCGACCTCTTGTTCAACGGGCCGTGCCCGCCTCCACGCAATGGCTGTCAAGTCCAGAACCAGACGAGCACGGACCCCCTTCACCTCCACCCACCATTGTAATATAGGCAGATTTCACCTCCACATGCAGGGTGGAGGAGCAGGAGCTCAGCTCAGAGCAGACATGTCACACATCATCTGAATAAATCAGACAGACATACAAGATGTGGTGTCTGTCTGTACGTCTGTCCTCCACAGTCCAACATCCCGTAATAAATATATAAACATTTTTTGTTAACATATTTTTAGAACATATGTTTTAATAAACATATTTTGTCTGCAGCTCTCAGGCTGAAGTTCAGGCCCGACCCGATCAGTGAGTCCTTCATGTGACACTAGAGGGCAGCTGATGAACACGTGTGAACGTCTCTGCAGGTACACTGATGAACACGCAGCATGATCGACTGTTCATGTATGTGTATTAAAGCGTTACAATGGACACACGTTAACCTGTGACTGGTCAAAGTACCACCACAGTGTACAAATACTCTATGACAACTAAAGTACTGCATTTAAAATATAACAAACATATCAATATCAAAATATATTCACAGTACCAAAAGTAAAAATACTATTACTACTATTACAATATTATAATTGTTGTTATTATTATTATTACTATAATATATGTAATATAACAATATGTTATTATTATTGTTGTTGTTATTTTTTGTTATTACTGAGGCATTCACGTGTTCATCACTTTGACGTTGCAGCTTTGAAAAAATGGAGCTCATTTTAATTAATGTATATATAATTGAATAATATAAAACAGTTTTATTGATCATTATTATTTTTTTTATTTTATTTGATTAATCTCAATGTAAAATATAGTTATCAGTATGTAAATGTAGTTAAGTATAAAGTACTGATATGCAGTATGAATACATATACCTCACAATTACATGTAATAATTAGAGTACATTTACATGGTCAGGTCAGAGATCAGAGAGTTATTTTTTATTTTATTAAATTTTTTAAATTTTGTTCTTCAACACATTCATATTTTACTCATTACTCAAACTGGTCTGATGTATTTTAAATCATCATTATTATCACTGACATTTTAATATGAAAGAAGATTTTCAGGTTTATTTCTTGTTGAACACGTCAAATTTAAAATGTCTGTGAATAAATCTGAGCTGTCAGATAAATGTAGTGAATTAAAATAAAGAAGCTGCAGAAAAATAATGAAAGAATAAATACTGGAGTACATTTGTGTGACCAAATGAATCATCTGTGTGATTTTAATGTAAATGTGTCTGTTCTGAGTTTGAAGCTGGAAATTTTTTAATGTAATCAACATTTAAATGTTAAAATCACAAACTTCACATTTCAGGATCGATTTACACAACAACATGCTTTAACGTGTCACGTCTTTGCACTCTCCATGTTTTCATGATTTGGTCAGTTTAGACATTTTGGTTCATTTTTATTATTTCAGACGAGCGTAAACATTTAATTTCACTTTGTTTGCTCTGCAGTTAACAAAATGCCTCATTTACATATTTAAACATAACATTACACAAAATGTTGTATCTTTTTAAAAGGTTATCTTCAACACAGATATCTGCTAACTGCACCAACGCCCTGAAACCTTCATCGAACGATATCAATCGATAGTCGATTAGCAGTTAGCAGTTCAGACTTTGCTAATTTCTTAAATAATAAATAAAAGAAGCTGAACATTGCCATGAGCCTCAGCTGTACCTTCAGATATCATAATTTAACATGATTACACAATGAAATGTAGTTTAGCACGATGCTACACACAGAAGTGTAGAAGAGCTCTAACGTGCCTCAGTTCGGCCTAAGTTAGTTGCTAACGTGCTAGCCTGCTAACGTGCTAACGGGACCTGATCTCGGTGGTATGTGGCGTGATGTGACGGCAAACAGTCGGTCTGTGGTTAGCGTGTTCCCGATCGCCCCGCAGAGAACATGTTGTCTGTTCAAGGATCTCTGAGCCGCTCATTAATTATGTTGAAGGTGAACTCTGACTCCGAGAGCTGGTTATGAAAATTTCATCAATCTGGTGAGTTGGGTGGAGGCAAGATGGAGGAGGTGGAGGTGGAGGGGGGACCAGCTGCTCCTGTCAGAGGCCACTTCTGGTGGACGAGCAGGGGGTGAGATCAGGAGGGTGGAGGGGTTTGTTTATGTGTGTTTGTTTATGTGTGTGTGTGTGTGTGTTTGTGTGTGTGTTTGTTTATGTGTGTTTGTGTGTGTGTTTATGTGTGTGTGTGTGTGTGTTTGTGTGTGTGTTTGTTTATGTGTGTGTGTGTGTGTGTGTTTGTGTGTGTGTTTGTTTATGTGTGTGTGTGTGTGTGTGTGTTTGTGTGTGTGTTTATGTGTGTGTGTGTGTGTGTTTGTGTGTGTGTTTATGTGTGTGTGTGTGTGTGTTTGTGTGTGTGTTTGTTTATGTGTGTGTGTGTGTGTGTTTGTGTGTGTGTTTATGTGTGTGTGTGTGTGTGTTTGTGTGTGTGTTTGTTTATGTGTGTGTGTGTGTGTGTGTTTGTGTGTGTGTTTGTTTATGTGTGTGTGTGTGTGTGTGTGTTTGTGTGTGTGTTTATGTGTGTGTGTGTGTGTGTTTGTGTGTGTGTTTGTTTATGTGTGTGTGTGTGTGTGTGTGTTTGTGTGTGTGTGTGTGTGTGTGTGTTTGTTTATGTGTGTGTGTGTGTGTGTTTGTGTGTGTGTTTGTTTATGTGTGTGTGTGTGTGTGTGTTTGTGTGTGTGTGTGTGTGTGTGTTTGTTTATATGTGTGTGTGTGTTTGTTTATGTGTGTGTTTGTGTGTGTGTGTGTGTGTGTTTGTGTGTGTGTTTGTTTATATGTGTGTGTGTGTGTGTGTGTGTTTGTTTATATGTGTGTGTGTGTTTGTTTATGTGTGTTTGTTTATGTGTGTGTGTGTGTGTGTTTGTGTGTGTGTGTGTGTGTGTGTGTTTGTTTATGTGTTTTTTGTGTGTGTGTGTGTGTTTGTTTGTGTGTGTTTGTTTATGTGTGTGTGTGTGTGTTTGTTTGTTTATGTGTGTGTGTGTGTGTGTGTTTGTTTGTGTGTGTTTGTTTATGTGTGTGTGTGTGTGTTTGTTTGTTTATGTGTGTGTGTGTGTGTGTGTGTTTGTTTGTGTGTGTTTGTTAATGTGTGTGTGTGTGTGTGTGTGTGTGTGTTTGTTTATGTGTGTGTGTGTGTTTGTTTATGTGTGTGTGTGTGTTTGTTTGTTTATGTGTGTGTGTGTGTTTGTTTGTGTGTGTTTGTTTATGTGTGTGTGTGTGTGTGTGTTTGTTTATATGTGTGTGTGTGTGTGTGTTTGTTTGTGTGTGTGTGTGTGTTTGTTTGTGTTTTTTGTGTGTGTGTGTGTGTTTGTTTATGTGTGTGTGTGTGTGTGTGTGTGTTTGTTTATATGTGTGTGTGTGTGTGTGTGTGTGTGTGTGTTTATGTGTCTTCTGGGAACTGTTACTCCGATCATCACAAACGGGCTCTGAGGTTTGTTCGTTAGTTTCACAGATTAACTGTAATTAATTATTCTTATTAATAAAATAAATGTTGGTCCGTCTCTGTCTGACTTCCTGTCTGTGTCTCTCCGCTCATTGGTTCCTCTTAAAGACTAATTAAGACTAATAAATTAATGATTTATTATTAATCAGATAATTTCTTTATTTTAACGTTATGTGAGTCAGACATAGACGACATGTAAATATTATTCTTATTAATTATGAAATGAAACATGTAAATTATAAATGATTCATTGTCACTCTTTAAACATGTAAATATCATACAGTCAGCTGTTCATAAATCATAAAGATTTATTTCTTATTTTTCTTCAACATATTTATATTTCTATATTTATATTACATTTATATTTTATGTGTTCATAGTTTACTGTGTGTTGACCTGTGGAGCTTTCAGCTATGTTTGTGTTTGTTGGGGACTATTTTCAGCGGTGGATGAATCCACGTTTGGTGCAGTGATATCATCAAAATAAGAAGAACAGCTTTCTTTAAATTTATTTATTTTGTGTTTTTGTTTCTGTGTTTAATTATTTTTGTATTTTATCATCAAATTAAAAATAAATGATCCAGATATTGATCGATAATTAAAGTAATTATTGATCAGGTGTTTGTTTGGTTTCATGTTCATGAATAATAATGATCTTTGACCCTCCCTGGGATCGCCCCGTGTCCTCCCCCGTAGAGACACTGACTTCCATATCAGGAGGACATGTGACCTTCTGTGTCCGGGGTCGAGCCCTCCGCCGTCGGCGCTCTGACAGACGTGTAAACAGATGCAGCCGTTGTTCGCCGTGACAGGTGATTAGAGTTGGCACCAGTGCCAAAGCAATTAAACCCGAAGGCTGACAGCGCCATTTGGCGGGCTGTTCCTTCCACGGCGGTGTAACCGGAGCAGCACATTTTCAGCGGCGAGGCCTCTGCACGTCATTAACGGGAGCGGGAACATGGCCGACAGGAAGCGGCTTTATCCCGTGTTGGTTTGATGTGCGGTAATGAGACGGTTACCGTAAATTAACTTCATGTCCATCAGTGAACAGGGACTGACCCAGCTCGCTCTGCCCAGACCGAGGCTGTTTTCTGGGAGACAGTTCATGAAGAGTCCGCATGGAGGACTGAGCATGTCGACCCGTTTGTCTGTCAAACATATATGTGAACACGCATGTCCGTGACCATTGGGATGTAAATCCACAGAAACCCTTCAGGATTGAGTGCAGCGTTACGAGGCTGTGCTCCATCCGACCCGGCTCAGTGTGGGTCACGGGACCAGCTGGTCCAGAGGAACACATGACCCCGTTTGTCAGTGCACACTGTTTTTCTTTAATTACACTGCTGAGGCTCCGCTAACGACTTTAATCAGCAGAGATCTGACTAACGGACAGACTGATGAGGCTCAGCTCGTCGGCGTGAGATGGACCTGAAGCAGACGGTCCGATCAGGTTTATCTTTATTTAGCCAAGTCATAAACACGGATTAGGAATTGAACCTGTGGACCGCACACAGAGATCTGTCAGCTGTCATTCAGATAGAAAGAGTCACCAACAGCAGACACAGCAGCCAGCTAATATTACTGACTAGTCCAACAGCAGTCAGCCCAGCTCGGCGTCTGTCTTTCAGCCTTTTATTTCACCAAGCTCTCACCAACCACTAAAAGTCAGTCCCAGATTTACTCTTGTCCGGCGGCTTCTTGCTCGCTCACTCTCTCCTTTTCTCTTCTTAGCTTCCTCCGTCAGCGTCCTCTTCACTCTCTTCTCCTCTGCCATTATGTCCATAGAGGCTGCTGACTGCTGGGCCTGTAAACTCTTCTTCTGCTTCTTCTTCTTCGTCTTCTTCTTCTTCTTCCTGGTGGTCCAAAGCGTCTGTGGTACAAACACTAACAAACTGAGCTTACAGCAGCTGTGGTAGATATTTAACTTTCCTCCTCAAAACATTTTTCTTGATTAATTTTTGTGATTTATTATTTTTGTGTGTGTACTCTCATATTTTCTACGTTCAGTATATTTTAGGGTTTAATGTCATCGTGACGCTTCAGCGTCGACAGGAAAGAGAAAAAAATGAATTTCATATAAAATTTTGAACAGATTATTTGAATGTCACTTTCATACTAACAGGATTATTATTAACGTTTTAAAATGAACCTGTCTGTCTGTTGTCATGCAGTTTAAATGCAGCACAGACTGGAGGTGTCTGTTGTTCAGTCTGTGAGTCTTTAGAGGTCAAAGGTGACTCTGACTTCATTTAAGAGAGATTTGAACAGAGCTGGCAGACAGGTTGCTGCCTGACGACAGCGTGACAGAAATGTGTCGACGTCTCAGAGGAACGTCTTCAGATCATGTGAGATGAATCATGTGAGATCACGCTCAGAGAGCACGTCCTAAAAACACGCCAGACATTTTGTCATTTCCAGACGTAGTTTGCGTGAACGCTGCAGCTGAAGTCGGCCGCTCTCACTTCATAATGTTCTTTAAAGCTCGCAGAGAAACTCGTCAAAGAAAGTCAGCAGCTCAAACAATGTTTAATGTGATCCTCGAGGGATCAGCAAGCGGCATTTGATCCGAGACGAGGGCGTCAATTAAGAGGAAGACACTTCAAACTGCAGACGATTAAACTTTGAAATGTTTAAAACGCTCCCTGATGAATTGTCTCCTCTGTGGAAAGGTGCAGCTTTTAATTTAACTGCTATTTATTTACTGTCAACATGCCTCGCTCCACGTTTGTGTCCACGCCAACACTGTCAGAGCGTTTGGAACGAGACCACGGGACAGGACGCCACGAGAACCTTAGCATGTAGTGACGAAGACGAGTCATATTAAAGAAAATCAAGTTCAGTTTCTGTTAAATAAGAAACTATCATCAAATATTCACAACACTTAAACAATAATTTAGACAAAGCTAGCTCACTTTGTTGAAGCCAGCTAGCTTCACTTACCTTTGTCTTACCTGGACTCACCTGTTCTTTGTTCCCTCGATGGTCGTCTGTGTTGAAATCGGAGAAATTCGATGGAAATTCACGACGAGAAATGAACGCAACGCAACGGTTTGACGGGTTTGTTTGGTTTTTGAGTTTTGTGTTTGAGTTTTTGCGTACCTCAGGTTGTCGGAGCCGAGGTTCGATCCCACGTCTCCACGTTGGCGGTCGGCGTCCTTCCCCACTGGACCATCTTCAGTACTGATGAAGAAGAAGAACCAGGATCAGACTGAGGGGAGGAATCATGCTGAAGATTCTCCTCCATCAGTCCTGATAGAGCTGCTGAAGAACATTTCTGTTCTTCACTTTGTTTGTCTCATCATGTAGAAGGAAAACCACGTCTCCATGTCCTTTTGGACCACATGGTCCACTGCTCACTGCTCCTCATGTCCTCCTACATCTTCACTGGTCCAGTGGGTTCATGTCAGGGCACAGAGGAACTTTTAGGTCCACAAGTTGTGAGTTTGAATCCCGCTCAGAGCAGCACTGAGGAGAAATGATCTACTTTAAATAACTGAACTTTACTCCAGTATTTTATTTTCATAAACTCTCTGAACACTAACATGTTAAAATCACCTGACAGGTGTGACACGTCAACACGATGATTAAACAGCAGGAAGTTGACACAGGTGAGTCTTGAACTGTCACAATAAAAGCGTAAATAAAAGACACTGAACTGTGGATGTTTCACACAGACCTGCCCTGCTACGATTGGCTGATATTCCAACAAAGACAAGTACAAACCATAAATATATAAATCTATACTGACTGAAGTCTGTTTACATTTGGACTGATCAGCTGTTAAATGATTATTTTAAACAGATTCTTTCAAACTAACCATTCAGACAATAATACTAATACTAATACTAATAATAATAATAAGACTAAATGATGTATTTAACAGTGTGTGTGGAACATTTAGTCGTCATCATGAAATCTGGACGTGGATCTAAATAATTGGTGCCGGCTGAATAAAGCCTGCAGTGAATGAAGGAGATGTTTATCTGGATGAAATATTACACGCTGGATTATTTTATTATTTTCTGTGTCCATGAGCTGCAACAACAACAAAAGAACAAAAGACAAAGAAAGATGACAGGACGGAGGACAAAGACAGCAGGCTTTTATTCTGAACGGCACATTGTCTCATTTCCTGTTTAAAGAGCTCCGACTGCAAATGATGACGATCAGCTGATGTTATGATTTAACTGATTTAATTGATTTAACTGATTGGACTGATTTCTGGTCGTGTTCAGACTCACAGCTCAATTAATATTTAGACAGATCGTGGACTCGTTAATTAACTCAGTCCTGTCCACTCTCTCCTTTTCTCTTCTTAGCTTCCTCCGTCAACGTCCTCTTCGCTCTCTTCTCCTCTGCCATTATGTCCATAGAAGCTGCTGACTGCTGGGCCTGAAAACCTCTTCTTCTTCTTCTTCTTCTTGGTGGTCCAAACCTCCTGTGGTACAAACAGAAACACTCCCCCGGTGCTCTGAGCTCACAGTCCGGGCAGCCCGGCTAACAAACTGAGCTGACAGCAGCAAACGAGGCAGGGCAGGTCTTTGTGAAACATCCACAGTTCAGTGTCTTATTTAGAGTACGCTTTTATTGTGACAGTTCAAGACTCACCTGTGTCAACGTGTTACACCTGTCAGGTGACTTTAACATGTTAGTGTTCAGAGAGTTTATGAAAATAAAATACTGGAGTAAAGTTCAGTTATTTAAAGTAGATCATTTCTCCTCAGTGCTGCTCTGAGCGGGATTCAAACTCACAACTTGTGGACCTAAAAGTTCCTCTGTGCCCTGACATGAACCCACTGGACCACAAAGAACAGGTGAGTCCAGGTAAGTCAAAGGTAAGTGAAGCTAGCTGGCTTCAACAAAGTGAGCTAGTTTCATCTAAATTATTTTTTAAGTGTTGTGAATATTTGATGATAGTTTTTTATTTAATAGAAACTAAACTTGATTTTCTTTGACATGACTCGTCTTCGTCACTACATGCTGAACAGAACCTCTGAAACCAGAACAGAACCTCTGAAACCAGCAGCGTCCAGTCTAACAGTGAATAATATTAATAATAATCAGATGATTGTTTCTCTGTCAGACGTTGAATTCATCCTCTCAGCAGCCTTAAATACCCCGTTAGCCCCGCTCCACCCGGCCCTCGTGGACTGTAATTGCCCCACGTAGTGTCTCAGACTTGCCCTCTCCTCTTCAGCTGCCCTCCATGTTGCTGTTGACAGCGTGCAGAGGCGTCTCATATCAATCTGTGCCGGCTCTGATGACGGACGCCTAATCTCCCCTCAATTAATTAAAGCACACTTCAGCCCATCCACCGCCGACTCGCTCAACCAGCCGCCGCTAAACGGCTCCGCGACCGGCCGGCCGGGCGCCGTCAGCTGGAAAAGATTGAGCTGAGAGAGTGTGTGTGTGTGTGAGTGAGTGTGTGAGTGTGTGTGTGAATGAGTTGGTGTTAATGGACTGGGGAGCTGATGCAGGTAATTAACTCACTGAATGTGCAGATGTTTTCACACACACACACACACACACACACACACATTTAGATTTAATAATTTAAAGGTTCAGTTCACAGAAAAGACAAAATGTAATTATCCATCTTAACCAATCAGCAACCTCCAATTTACCACCTTTGCTTTGTACGTTACATCATTTCATGTTGGCAAAAATCAACACGTTAGCATTGTGGATCACGTTAGCTGAAAGCTAAAATAACACTGTGTTAGAGATAACGTTAGCAAGCGTCAAGCTGATGTTACCCAGTGACGCGGCATGTATCTGACCAACCGCCTCGCAACACCAGCTGCTCACTTCCTGTCTCACAGATTATTTCTTCATTTATTTCTCACGTCTTGTTTGAAATAAACTCTGTATTTGTCTCCTCTTCATCTCCTCCTCACCTCCTCGTCTCCTCCTCGTGTCCTCGCCTCGTGTCCTCCTCCTCTAAACTCCTTACCAGAGAGACAAACATCTTCATTTGGTGTTTACTCGTCTCTTAAATCCGTCCGTCTCTCAGCTCGTAATTAAAATGCGAGACGTGCTGAGCTTTGCTCGAGCTTTGATAAGAGCGATCAGGTTGGAGTTACTTTGGCTATTGATTTGATTAAGAGGCTTATTCACTGTTTAATGACTTTTCCACTTCACTGATCGTCTCATCAGGCGCTCTGCCAGCTCTCTCTCTCTCTCTCTCTGTTCAGTCTGTGTCAGGGTCTCTCGCCCGGCTCCTTCACGTTCACGTTAACCCTCCACAACACGTTAAATAAAGTCCCGATGTTTGGATGGACTGGATCACACAATATATTATATAATATATATTATAATAATATAATAATATATTTTAATATGTTCAGGTTCAGCTCTCTTGTGTAGCACCGGGCTCAGCAGCCGGACCAGACCGGGTTGGAGCACAGCCTCTGAGACCAGCAGGGAATAACGTGACAGTACCGAGGTGATTTACAGACTTTATGATGGAAACATTGATAAGTAGCAGGAGAGCTAAAGCTAATATAACAAAGCTAATACAGCTAACACTGAGGATCCAGTTGGTTTGGAGCTAGTGCTAATGTAGCTAACTGATAGCTATTTTTAGTTAGCTTGGATATAAAGCTAGCATTAGCTAACATTATGAACTTAATCTTAACACTTAAAAAATAATTTAGACAAAGCTAGCTCACTTTGTTGAAGCCAGCTAGCTTCACTTACCTTTGTCTTACCTGGACTCACCTGTTCTTTGTTCCCTCGATGGTCGTCTGTGTTGAAATCGGAGAAATTCGACGGAAATTCACGACGAGAAATGAACGCAACGGGGAGGAATCATGCTGAAGATTCTCCTCCATCAGTCCTGATAGAGCTGCTGAAGAACATTTCTGTTCTTCACTTTGTTTGTCTCATCATGTAGAAGGAAAACCACGTCTCCATGTCCTTTTGGACCACATGGTCTACTGCTCACTGCTCCTCATGTCCTCCTACATCTTCACTGGTCCAGTGGGTTCATGTCAGGGCACAGAGGAACTTTTAGATCCACAAGTTGTGAGTTTGAATCCCGCTCAGAGCAGCACTGAGGAGAAATGATCTACTTTAAATAAAGTGTTGATGTAGTTGAAATGTTTCATGTTTGTATTTAATAAAATAAATAAAATAAAATATAAAATAATAAATAAAATAAGTTTCATTTCTTTGTGTGTTTGAATCTGTTTGTGTGTTTTTAATAATCCGAGCTGCCGTGTCTCGTTAACGTGATGAATAATAATCTGACGTGTTCATATTTAATCTGTGAGCTCGCTCTCTGTCTCTCGGTGGTGTGAGCGTCTCGCAGCATTCACATGTCCTTCACGCCGTGGACGCTCGGATCAGGTGTGGGTGAGGTGGGCAGGTACGAGCAGGTTCAAGGATTTATGTCACATCTTCAATAAACCCACGAGAACGTCTGACGAACGTAGGAAGAACATTCTGTCATCACACACACACACACACACGAATACTCAATAACACTGAAGCTTCTCTGCTTTATTCTAACAATGAAATTATTTTTATTAAACATCAATAAAATGTTTGATGACTGACAGCTGATCAGTCTGCAGATTATCCATACATATAAATATTAATGTGTGTGTGTTTATTGTGTGTGTGTGTGTGTTTATCGTGTGTGGGTGTGAAGCTTTTATTATTTCTGTTTTGACATCCAGCTGCTCTGATTGGACGACAGTGATGACCTCAGCAGTTTAACTCGTTAAGTCAGATTTGTTTCAGGTGACGACCTCGTTATCGTCACCACTCACCACTCACCTGAACCTGGACCTGGACCTGGACATGGAGCTGAACATGGACCTGGACATGGACATGGACATGGACCTGAACATGGACCTGGACATGGACCTGAACATGGACCTGGACATGGACCTGAACATGGACATGGATCTGGACCTGGACATGGACATGGACCTGGACATGGACCTGGACCTGGACATGAACATGGATCTGGACCTGGACATGGACCTGGACATGGACATGGACCTGGACATGGACCTGGACATGGACATGGACATGGACCTGGACATGGACCTGGACCTGGACCTGGACATGGACCTGGACATGGACATGGAGCTGAACATGGACATGGACATGGAGCTGGACATGGAGCTGGACATGGACCTGGACATGGACATGGAGCTGAACATGGACCTGGACATGGACCTGGACATGGACATGGACCTGAACATGGACCTGGACCTGGACCTGAACATGGACCTGGACATGGACCTGAACATGGACCTGGACCTGGATCTGGACCTGGACCTGGACATGGATCTGGACCTGGACATGGACATGGACATGGACCTGGACCTGGACATGAACATGGATCTGGACCTGGACATGGACCTGGACATGGACATGGACCTGGACATGGACATGGACCTGGACATGGACCTGGACATGGACATGGACATGGACCTGGACATGGACATGGACCTGAACATGGACCTGGACCTGGACCTGGATCTGGACCTGGACCTGGACATGGACATGGACCTGGACATGGACCTGGACATGGACCTGGACATGGACATGGATCTGGACCTGGACCTGGACATGGACATGGACATGGACCTGGACCTGGACATGGACATGGATCTGGACCTGGACATGGACATGGACATGGACCTGGACATGGACATGGACCTGGACATGGACCTGGACCTGGACATGGACCTGGACATGGACCTGGACCTGGACATGGACATGGACCTGGACATGGACCTGGACATGGATCTGGACCTGGACATGGACCTGGACCTGGACATGGACATGGACATGGACCTGGACATGGACCTGGACCTGGACCTGGACATGGATCTGGACCTGGACATGGACCTGGACATGGACATGGACATGGATCTGGACCTGGACATGGACCTGGACATGGACCTGGACCTGGACATGGACCTGGACATGGACCTGGACATGGACATGGATCTGGACCTGGACATGGACCTGGACATGGACATGGACCTGGACATGGACCTGGACATGGACATGGACATGGACCTGGACATGGACATGGACCTGGACATGGACATGGAGCTGGACCTGGACATGGACATGGACCTGGACATGGACATGGACATGGACCTGGACCTGGACATGGACATGGACATGGACCTGGACATGGACATGGACCTGGACATGGACATGGACATGGACCTGGACATGGACATGGAGCTGGACCTGGACATGGAGCTGGACCTGGACATGGACATGGACCTGGACATGGACATGGACATGGACATGGACCTGGATCTGGACCTGGACCTGGACCTGAACATGGACATGGACCTGAACATGGACCTGGACCTGGACATGGATCTGGACCTGAACATGGACCTGGACATGGACCTGAACATGGACCTGGATCTGGACCTGGACCTGGACATGGACATGGACCTGGACATGGACATGGACCTGGACCTGGGCCTGGACCTGGACATGGACATGGACATGGACCTGGACCTGGGCCTGGACCTGGACATGGACATGGACATGGACCTGGACCTGGACCTGGACATGGACCTGGACCTGGGCCTGGACCTGGACCTGGACATGGACCTGGACCTGGGCCTGGACCTGGACATGGACATGGACATGGACCTGGACCTGGACCTGGACATGGGCCTACAGAAGCTCCGGCGGGCTCGTTGTTTAACAAGCGCCGCCCGGCCACCATCATCATGACAGAGCGAGCGAGCAGCGTGAAACAGCCCCCCCCCCTCCAGTGATGTAACTGGATGTGATGTCGGCGGCGTCCTTTCTTTTCCCGCCTTCTCGACTGTCAGCCATCGTTAGCCTCTGAAGTCATTAGCATCTTTCAGCTGTCACGTTCGTTAGCCGCGGCTAGCTTGACAGTTGCAGAGTTAATTAGCGCGCTAATGGGAGGCGGCGCCGGGCAGGAAGTGACACGCGAGGAGAAAACAAACAGATCAACACGCTGACAGCTCCTCTCCTTCTTCTGCTCTTCAAATAAACACACACACCTGAAGGAGGGCAACGAGGCCCGGCGCCACGTGACGGGCCGGGTTCTATTTACTGCTGTCAGTTCTGACAGGAAGTGAATATGAGCTGCTGACAGGAAGTGAATGACAAGACGGCGCCGTGTCAATGGACGCCACATCAGTCCGCTGACAGAGGATCAGACGCTTCGTTATGAATGTTTAACAAGGTTCATCCACCTGCCAACAGGAAGTCAGCTGATGACCAGGAGGAAGTACTCGAGTAAAAGTATGAGTACTTCAAATTAAACAGAAGTAAAAGTACAATCAGTTCAAACGTCATGACAAAACAAAATTAACGTTAACGTTAACGTTAGAGTTCAGACTTGATTTGACTCTCAGTCACAAATATAAATATAAATAACACATAATAAATATAAATATAATAAATATAAATAAAACATATAATAATAATAATAATAATAATAATAATAATAATACATTTGATCCTCGCTCAGTTTTCTAACATGAATTTCTCTGCAGACGTTTCCTTCCTGCCCGTTAACGTCGTGCCGTCTTCCTCGTTCACTTCTATAATTTATCTTCATAAATTAAACATATATAAATATATATAAATATCATCTGTCTGATAACGATTTAAAACTCTTTGCTCGTCATTGCTTGCCTTCATGCTGACTGTGTTTGTGTGTTTTTGCCCTCAGCACGTCTTCACAGGCTGCTGAGGCGTCGCCTGAATCTTCATCGTCTGTTAGATAAATTAAACGACGGTCGACGCTTCGATAGAAGAAGGTGACAGATCATGAAGTGTCTTCATCGTAACTAATGTCAAAGTGAGGCGGCGAACACGTTTATCCTGCGTACTTCCTGTTTACTTCCTGTGGACTTCCTGCCTCCACATGTCGGGGTCATTGTTAGCGGTGTGTTCCTCCATCAGCTGTGTCGGCATGCTCGAGTCCTGATGGCGGCGGCTAATGTTGCGTGACGGGAGCGTCTGGCGCCCGGAGAGCTGCGCTCTTATTTACATTTCATCAGGATTAATGAGGTCGAGCCTCGTTTCCACTCATTATCACGTCAGCCACATTGACTCCGCTCCGCTCTCATCATTAAGGTAAATTAGCCGCCGTCTGATTTACGACCTCGTCCTCGCCGTAATGTGGCGCGAGCGAGCCGGCAGCTTCACGGGCGATGAGGCGGAGATCTGAGCGGCGTTCGTTACAAACGGAGGAACATGATTAAAAATCAGTAATTATCACGAGAGGAGAGAAAAAGTTTGAACGACGAGTCAGGACGGACTGACGGGATTTTATTTTCAAACATTTGTTTTTTTTTATTTTCTTAAATCAACATTTTATTTTCTCAGCAGACGATTTCGTCCGACATTCCTCAAAGAGACAAAAATGAAGGAACACGTGTCGCCAGCGAGCGGCAACTGATCAGGAGGAAACTCGAGGACGAGATGTCGTGATTTCACGTCGTTCATATTCAGACGATGAAAAAAACAACTGACGACAGGAAGAAGAAGCCGCGATGCCGAGCAGCTTCATAAAATCAAATCTGTGTGAATATTTGAATATTTCTCACCAGCTGCAGCCCGAGGATCTTCATATCACGTCTGAGGATCTTCATATCACGTCTGAGGATCTTCTGCACAGACGGATCTTCACTAATCGTCTTAGACATTGTTTCCCTTTATCTATAAAATCAATGTGAGCTCTGATCAAACGATAAACATGAAAAGGAAGTGAGGACAGAATATTTATGTTGTTTGTTTCTCATTATTCTCCATGACTCATTTGACCATCGACGTCTTCTCAGGTTCATAATTAATATAATAATTAATAAGGAGGACAGGTTTGAGCTACAGGTAGGTCAGCGTACCTGGACTAAAATTAAGCCACCCTGTTTGAGCGCGTGCAGAACGTGTTAACACATTTTACATAAACACATTTTACAAAAACATTTCACATAAACACATTTCGTGTTTTTAAAATTAAAATAAAAACCTGAAAAGAAACAAACAGCTCATCGTCACCTCTTCAGTCCAAAGTAATGAATTACAGTAGCTGGTCAGATTAAAAGGAGTTTTGCAGTAATTATAATTAAGCATCATTAAGCAGAGTCGATGTCAGTGGATTGAACCAAATCAAAGTTTCTTTGTTTGGATGTGCAGTCAGTTTTTGTGTTTATTTCTTTTGTTTGTGAGGTCGAAGCGTCTCTGCAGACACAAACATCGAACATCATCATCTCAACATACAAACATGTTATCAGTGTTTTTCTGTTGGACTCTTCCTCAGTCGATTGACTTCTGTTTACACGCAGGTTTTATTGTGAAGGGAATTTGTCTGACTTGTTTTTCTTTTGTACTTCCTGGAGAAACAGGATCTATTTTCTCAGTTTTCTCTTCATCGCTGTGTTTTCTTCCTCCTCCTCCTCCTCCTCCTCCTCCTCCTCTGGGCTGTCCTGGGAGTGTTTATTGTCTGGGTGAATATTTCATGACCCTCGCCTCACTGTTTCACACTGCTGCTCACAGGCTGCATGAATAAATGAGAGCAGACATCAGGAGACGCCGGCTGTCTGAAAGCATGTTTTCCTCAGCAGGTGGATCTATATCGCGGCCCGCCTCGCCTCGCCTCGGCCTTCAGCGTCGGTAGTTTTGGGTAAAGGTTCAGATGGACGGGTTGTGTGATGATCCCAGCGGCCCTGTTCAGTGTGAGGTTAAAGGTCACTGCATGTTCTCAATGTTCATAACAAATAGAAATCTTCAGGCATCGATTGGACACGTCGGGAACTCCACTGGAGGGAAAACAAGATAACAACATCCAAACATCTTTCCTCTGAATCTCCCAGAGTTCAGTTGGGTTGGGATGTTTTCACAAAGTCATGAAGCGACTGTGACGGTCACGTGGTTTATTTTGTGTACCGGAGAATCAGCCTGATCATCTGGAAGCACCTGTCCAGGTGATTTTTACTCCTGCACACACACACACACACACACACACACACACACACACACACACAGTGAATGTTTGAACTGTTTGTTTCTTCTTCTTCGGTCTCGTCTGGGTTCTGTAAAGTCGGGCCCATCCTGGTTTGTTTGTATAAAAATATTCAGTGTCTCCAGTTTCAGAGTGTAACTGTGGTAACTGTGTTCAGCTGTACTCGAGTATTTGTTCTGACTACATTACTTCTGATCAAAAACTAGCGAGTCGACAACTTTGCTAACAGCCAAACATCAACAAGGTCACCAACAGCAGACATAGCAGCCAGCTAATATTACTGACTAGCTGTTCACTGACGTGTTTCATCACTGCAGCAGTCGAACAAAGAGCGTTTATTAAAGATCTCTGAGACTGACAAACACAAGCTAATGATCGCTAACGGCTAACAGCTGATGACCTGTGGTCTTATTGTCTGCAGGGGGAAACTTCAAAATAAAAGTCTGCTGAGTGAAGTGTGTGCTGGATGTGAAAAACACTGACGGACGACATATGGTGACAGAGCGAAGAGTTTGTTTAAAGTCAGATGAAAGTGACGGACAGATTTTAAAGATGGAGTCTGTTTACGCAGCTCACTGATGATTTATTAATAATTCATCAGATTCTTCATCAGCTGAACACAAACATGAACTCAGAAAAACAACATTTGATCTGTCAGACGTTAAATTTAAATATTCAACAAATTTGAAGGAGTGGTCCTGGAAAATCCTTGAGAGGTCCTTGAATTTTACAAGTGTGTGACCTGTGTTCATGTTTTGTTGTTAAAGGTTTGACTTTTGACCTCGCCGTGTAACCATGGAAACCAGAGCCCAGAGAGGTCGGCGGCGTGTTAAACTCTTTGTTTTGCAGTAAACTTTGGCGTGCGGCAGTCGAGCGTGTGATTGCAGCGCGGCGTCCGGCCTTCAGGCTAACACTCGCTGATAAATATCCCCATCCAATTACAAGATGTAATAATCGTGCACTCAGGTCGGTAATGAGGTCTAATGCCGGCCCCGTGACATCATTCCCCGCCGGATGGCGGCCTCATCAGATGTTGAGCTTCGTAATTAGACGAGCACGAAATCATTATTTGGTGTTCAAACAGAAAATGAGCTCGGTGGGAAGTCAATTTAGAACGGCTCTGTGGAGCGCACACCAAAATCTAATGATTTAATTACAGCTGTAAGCTCTGAGGAGGAGACGAGGGAGGAGAGGGAAGAGGAGAGGGAGGAGGAGGGGAGGGAGGGAGGAGGAGGGGAGGGAGGGACGAGAGGGAAGAGGGGAGGGAGGGAGGGAGGAGGAGAGGGAGGGAGGGAGGAGGAGGAGGGAGGGAAGAGGAGGAGGAGGAGGAGGATAAACAGAGCTCTTTGACTTCAGACTTGGAGGTGAAACCATCAGAGAATAAATTCAAAGCTTCATTCACAGGATGAAGAAATGTTATTAAATAATAAATATAAAAATCAAACAATACAAATAAAAAACTAAATATTTCATATCTCTCTGATATTATATAATTAATATTTATAATCTCTTTAATATTAATTTTCTCTCACTTCGTCACAAACACTCTTGTTTATTTTTGTTTCCTCTTCCTGTTTCCTGTCAGGGGGTGTGTCCTGAGTGTCAGGGGCGTGGCTAACTGTGCAGGTCTCAGTAATGAGGCACACCTGTCTCAGTCCAGTCAGAACCAGAACGACCTGCTGGGCCCAAAAACAAGCTGAACGTCTTCAAACATTTCATCAGTTTCAGCTCCGTCATGTTTGTTTATGAACATTAAAGTAACGTTAAAGACCTACTAATGTTTGTCGTCTGTGTCCTAACAGCCGGAGCCGGTGTCATGCCAGAACAGGAGCCGGACGAGCGTTAGCGAGTCTGGGCTCAGCAGCTTCTATGGACATAATGGCAGAGGAGAGTGAAGAGGACGATGACGGAGGAAGCTCTTGTCTTGTGTCCTGTCGTCTTGTCTCGTCTCGTCTCGAGGATCCTGTCCGTCATTTTTAAATCCTGTCACGGTGTCCGATGATCTCTTCCTGGTTCTTGGTGAGCTGATGGCGGCTGCTGAGACGTCACGGCGTGCAGTAATGGCGTCCGGGCGGCTCGTCCTCATTAATCAGCCGAGGCAGGCCTGCTGGGAACTCCTTTTCTCTTGCTCTGCCGAGAACGTCATGTGACCACGAGAAAACACACATGGACGTCAACGTGTCTGATTATTCAACAAGACGTCACACGGCTCAGACTTTATTATTTTTATTCAGCCTCATTTAACTTTTTTTATAATTCTATTCATTTATATAAAATCTGTTTTATTTTTATACTTTATCTGTAAAGGACCAGAACCACAGTCCAGGACCAGAACCACAGTCCAGGACCAGAACCACAGTCCAGGACCAGCAGCTGAGGAGTTTAAAGAACTTCTTAGTAACGGCGTCTGATCGTTCACCATCTTGTTTTTGAACAAGAAGTTAAAAGTCCAGCCCGTCATGTGACTGAGGCGTTGTCACAAAGTCCAGGGTCAGCTGACCCTGACTGCGAGAACGAGACAGTAAAGATGGAAGGACGGAGCGCTGCGTCTGCCTGCCATGATGACTCCGCCCATCTGAAAAACACAAATATAAATATAATATATACATAATATACATAAATATATACATAAACATAATATATAATATGATATATACACAAATATACAGTGTAATACGGAAATATATATGTAATATATACACACAAACAATATATATTAATAATATATAAGCCTGACATGGTGTGATTAACAGATGTCATGAGGTCAGATCTCACGTGAATGAACTTCAGGTTTGTTGTCGCTGCCGCTCGCGTACTGGTCGGCTGTCTTCCCGTGATAATCTCTGATCGTAGTTTTAGCGTCTGATGACGACAAGGAACAAAAACAGGAAGTGACGGCGACACTCAGACTGATCAATAACAACATCCGAGGTTTGATACACAGATATTTGATATGACACGTATGTAGGTTTAAGAGACAAACGGGGACTACAGAATGAAAACAGGTCCAGTGTGAAACATTAGGAGGACGTCTTTAGTCTTCATCAGTCTTAAACTTTAAGGCGGACTGACTGTAAAGCTTTAAGGTGGACTGACTCACTGTAGGTGTTGATCAGGGCGTGGACGACATGCTGGTGTCCGTGAATGGAGGCTAGGTGGAGTGCCGTGTAACCCTGGAAACAACAGAAACATTTTCTCCATAAAATATGATCCAGTTTCACCAAAATCACTGAAATAGTTGGTGGTGTGTGACTTAGTGCCGTAAAGCGTTACGTACTTCTCCCGACCCGGAGCCCAAAGTTACATAGTGTGAGAACAGACGTACGAATGACAGAGACACCGCTCACCTGTAATATATGTTTTAATGTTAGTTCAATGTTACAGGATGAGCTGCTGTCTCACGGATCGTTAGCGTGTTCGGTTAGCGTGTTCTGTTAACGTTCATACTGACACCATCATCATCATCATCATGTCAGTGTGTGGCATTAAAGCTGCTGACAGGAAGTGTGACAGCGTGGCGTCTCACAGCTTCTCTCTGTTCAAACGCTTAAAGATGGCGTCAAGCGTTAAACTACAGACCCGTTGTGTTAATCAGCACAGACAGTCTGTGTCTGTCTGTCTTTAACTCCACCGTTAATGTCGGCCTGACAGCGGCAAGCGTTTGTTCGTCTCCGGCGCTGACAGCAGCTCAGTGTGACAGGCGGCGGCTCCGCTGGGATGCCACGTGTTAATGTGAACAAACGACGGGCACCGCAGACTCACAGAGACGAGAAGAGGAAATGAAAACAGACAGCTGACGGACGCTGAGAGACATTCAGGCTGACAGACGGACGGACGCCTTCGTTTAGAGATCAGTGTGAACAAATCAAACGCACACATCAATAAAGATCCAGAATCAAACACGTGACGTCAGCTGCAGTCTGTTCACGCCGTCAGCTTCACATCAACTGTTCAGACATCATGCTGCAACGTTACATCGTTACACCAACGTTAAACCATCGTTACACCAACATTAAACCAACGTTAAACCAACGTTACACCAACGTTACACCAACATTACACCAACGTTAAACCAACGTTACACCAACGTTACACCAACATTACACCAACGTTAAACCAACGTTACAACAAACATTAAACCAATGTTAAACCAACGTTACACCAACATTAAACCAACGTTACACCAACATTACACCAACGTTAAACCAACGTTACACCAACGTTAAACCAACGTTACACCAACATTAAACCAACGTTACACCAACGTTACACCAACGTTAAACCAACGTTAAACCAACGTTACACCAACATTGAACCAACGTTACACCAACATTACACCAACGTTAAACCAACGTTAAACCAACATTAAACCAACATTACACCAACGTTAAACCAACGTTACACCAACATGAAACCAATGTTACACCAACATTACACCAACATAAAACCAACGTTAAACCAACATTAAACCAACGTTAAACCAACGTTACACCAACATGAAACCAATGTTACACCAACATTACACCAACATAAAACCAACGTTAAACCAACATTAAACCAACGTTAAACCAACGTTACACCAACATGAAACCAATGTTACACCAACATTACACCAACATAAAACCAACGTTAAACCAACATTAAACCAACGTTAAACCAACATTAAACCAACATTACACCAACGTTACACCAACACACACTTCAGCTGTCTCTATCAGAATAAAGCTTGAAAAGGCCAAAAAAAAAAATCTTTAAAAAAACCAAAAAAAAAAAACCAAAAAAAAAAAAACGTTACACCAACGTTACACCGTTAAACCAACGTTACACCAACGTTACACCGTTAAACCAACGTTAAACCAACGTTACACCAACGTTACACCAACGTTACACCGTTAAACCAACGTTACACCAACGTTACACTGTTAAACCAACGTTAAACCAACGTTACACCAACGTTACACCAACGTTACACCGTTAAACCAACGTTACACCAACGTTACACCGTTAAACCAACGTTAAACCAACGTTACACTAACTTACATTAACTGTTGATCCACACTGACCTGTGATCAGGTGAATGGTGTCTCTGTCATTCGTACGTCTGTTCTCACACTATGTAACTTTGGGCTCCGGGTCGGGAGAAGTAGACAGACAGACAGACAGACAGACAAACAGGCAGATAGATAGATAGATAGATCGATAGATAGATACTTTATTAATCCCGAAGAAAATTCAGGCATCCAGTAGCAGTAACATACATTGAGGCACAGAGGTAGTCAGACATGGCAATGACAGAGAGTTCCAGGAAGTAGTGCACAAAGATTTGTCCACTGTCTATTGTGCCTCCTGCCATCACTGAGAGCTGTTGTACAGTCTGATGTTCAGGGAGACGAAAGAGTTATTGAGTCACAGTCTACAGTGTCTCCATGTGTAGACTAACTGGAGACTGGTTCAAGTCTGTTTTATGTAAATTAACAGTTGTTGATCTTCCATCCTCTGAAGCTCTTTCTGGTGGCCTGGTTAACATCACAGCTCCAACAGTTTGAGTGTTTTCATCACTGCAGCTGTAGTCCACACCTCCACACGCATTGTCATTAACTCAAAGGTTCACATACAAGCACTACAACACAGTTTTCTCTGTTTTCTCAATAAAGACATGAAAGATCAGATTTTTAATGTGTTATTATTTTAGGCACACACGCACACACACATATATGTGTGTGTGTGTGTTTATATATATATAAACACAACTTACCCCCTTCAGACAGACCAGGAGGAGGAGGATCAGCAGGCGTGAGAGAGGTCAAAGAAATCACAGTCAGTAAACTCAGAACTGTATTTACTGACACTGAAGACAGTTTGAGAAGATTCATGAAGAACTGACTCACATGCTGAGATGATGAAGATGAAGATGGAGCATCAGACGTGTTCAGAGAGAGAAAACAGAGAACAGACTTTATGATGGAAACGTTAACTGTGGTTAGCTCGGTCAGCCGTGTAGCTAACTGAACTGACTCAGCCCGGGATGCCAGGAGCCAAACCCGGCAAGAAAACCACCTCGGTAGGCTGCTGTGTTCACTGTTAGACTGGACACTGCTGGTTCAGAGGTTCTGTTACTGTATTCACTGTTAGACTGGACACTGCTGGTTCAGAGGTTCTGTTACTGTATTCACTGTTAGACTGGACACTGCTGGTTCAGAGGTTCTGTTGCTGTATTCACTGTTAGACTGGACACTGCTGGTTCAGAGGTTCTGTTACTGTATTCACTGTTAGACTGGACACTGCTGGTTCAGAGGTTCTGTTACTGTATTCACTGTTAGACTGGACACTGCTGGTTCAGAGGTTCTGTTACTGTATTCACTGTTAGACTGGACACTGCTGGTTCAGAGGTTCTGTTACTGTATTCACTGTTAGACTGGACACTGCTGGTTCAGAGGTTCAGTTACTGTATTCACTGTTAGACTGGACACTGCTGGTTCAGAGGTTCTGTTGCTGTATTCACTGTTAGACTGGACACTGCTGGTTCAGAGGTTCTGTTGCTGTATTCACTGTTAGACTGGACACTGCTGGTTCAGAGGTTCTGTTACTGTATTCACTGTTAGACTGGACACTGCTGGTTCAGAGGTTCTGTTACTGTATTCACTGTTAGACTGGACACTGCTGGTTCAGAGGTTCTGTTACTGTATTCACTGTTAGACTGGACACTGCTGGTTCAGAGGTTCTGTTACTGTATTCACTGTTAGACTGGACACTGCTGGTTCAGAGGTTCTGTTACTGTATTCACTGTTAGACTGGACACTGCTGGTTCAGAGGTTCTGTTCGGTCCAGTTGTGTTCACTGGAAGGTAGACGCTGATGCTAGCTCATAGTGCTAGCTGCAATGCTAATGCACATTTGCTATTGGCTGCTGTAAACGCCAATCAATATCTCACCTGACAGCAGCACTGTTTCTCTCTCGTCATGTCTCTTTATGGTTTCTTGATTTTTGATTGGCTGCTCGAGTCTTTTTATCAGAGACATTAACTCGTTAACGATTAGAGAGACACAGTTAATAATCTAATGATGGAGCCAATAAGAGACTCTCTGCACACACACACACACACACACACACACACACACACACACACACACACACACACACAGCTCACCGATCTGGCGTTGACGTCGGCTCCAGAGCGAAGCATCAAGTCCACCGAGTCCTGACGGCCCTGCTTGGCTGCCCAATGAAGAGCCGTCTGAACACACACACACATTAACACATATTAACACACACACACACACACACACCTTAACACACACACACACACACACATTAACACACATTAACACACACACACACACACACCTTAACACACACACACAAACATTAACACACATTAACACACACACACACACACACACACATTAACACATATTAACACACACACACACACACACACCTTAACACACACACACAAACATTAACACACATTAACACACACACACACACACACCTTAACACACACACACAAACATTAACACACATTAACACACACACACACACACACCTTAACACACACACACAAACATTAACACATATTAACACACACACACACACACACACACACACAAACATTAACACATATTAACACACACACACACACACACACCTTAACACACACACACACAAACATTAACACACATTAACACACACACACACACACACCTTAACACACACACACAAACATTAACACACATTAACACACACACACACACACACCTTAACACACACACACAAACATTAACACATATTAACACACACACACACACACACACACACACACACAAACATTAACACATATTAACACACACACACACACACACACACACCTTAACACACACACACAAACATTAACACATATTAACACACACACACACACACACACCTTAACACACACACACAAACATTAACACACATTAACACACACACACACACACCTTGACACACACACACAAACATTAACACACATTAACACACACACACACACACACACCTTAACACACACACACAAACATTAACACATATTAACACACACACACACACACACACCTTAACACACATTAACACACACACACACACACACCTTAACACACACACACAAACATTAACACATATTAACACACACACACACACACACACACACACACAAACATTAACACACATTAACACACACACACACACACACCTTAACACACACACAAACATTAACACATATTAACACACACACACACACACACACACACAAACATTAACACATATTAACACACACACACACATTAACACATATTAACACACACACACACACACACACACATTAACACATATTAACACACACACACACACACACACACAAACATTAACACATATTAACACACACACACACCTTAACACACACATCTTAACACACACACACACATTAACACATATTAACACACAAACATTAACACACACACACACACACACACACACACACACATTAACACACATTAACACACACACATACATTAACACACATTAACACACACACATACATTAACACACATTAACACACACACATACATTAACACACATTAACACACACACATACATTAACACATATTAACACACACACACACATTAACACACATTAACACACACACACACACACACACACACATTAACACACACATCAAGGGGCTGAGACTCTGTGTTAACGCTAACAGGCTATGCTAACAGGCTAGGCTAACTCTAACACTGCAAGCAGCGAGTGAAAAAACAAACTTACAAACTGCCGAAGAGAAAAAAGATCCATTCACGGGAAAACGACCGTGTGATTCAGTGACATAACGTTAGCATGAAACAAAGGTTAGCATGTTAGCATCTGCATGTGATTTACAGTCTGAAGGTTAGCAGACGTAGTGTAGCTTCATTAACACTTAAAGGGGACATATTATTATTATTACTAATATTTTTGAATGCGGGGTGCGTACAAACCCCCAGTGTTAAAAACAACAACTGCGTCCATTCTGCGTGCGCTGCAGCCGCACTCTGCAGCCGCACTCTGCAGCTTGTCTCTGGGCACGCGAATCAGATTCCGCTCATCTCCTTACGTAACGAGCATTTAGGCCAAGCCCACTTCCTGAGCTCTCAGCAGAGGCCAACGCCCAGTCTCCACCCACCACGCCCTGCAGCGCAGAGCTCAGGTGAAGCTCCGACAGCTTCTGCTTCACAGAGAACACTGGCCGTATGGCGAGGCTCAGACCGAGGCATGCTCATTACTGCTGTTGGCTGCAGTGACGGGCACAAGTCGCTATATTGACCCCAGCCTGAGAGACCGAAGAACGGAGGATTACGTTTACTGTTACCGGAGACGTCCCCACACTGTTGATGAGACCTGAATGTGTGTGTGCTTCACAGCGGACAAATACAATGAACACAGGACAACACAGGACGACAACGAGGCCGAACACAAAGAGGAGCGATACCAGCTACAGCTGATGGAAATGTTAGTGTGCTTTGTGTTTCTTTTGTGCTTTTACCACGAGCTAACGCTAACAGCTAGCGTTATGTGCAGCACGTAGCGCTCAGCTGATGCAGACAGGCAGCACCGCTGAGAGGCCTCAAAGATTCACGACAAGTTATACAAGTCTTTTTTAATCTCTGTAAACTGAGCAGGAACAAAACGTGTTTATCTTACACAGACATTCAACTTACAAACTACTGACGTTACACTGGTGTGGATCAAGTAGCAAGCAAGTAATGCCTGAACCAAACAGCTAGTTAGCTTTAGCTCATGCTAATCGACGCTAACTGCTTAGTCTCATATCAGCTGTACTGTGATACACACTAACATAACGCCAGTAGTTTGTCAGTTGGATGTCTGTCTGTAAGACGAACACTTTTTGTTCCAGCTCAGTTTACAGATACATAAAGACGTGTATAACTCACCCTCTACTCTCAGCGGTCCACATGCAGCTGTGTGTTGCACGTAGACTCATTAGCGATAAGAAAATAACTTTTCTCTCATTCACCTTTCTGTTAACGGCACCGCCTCACTTTTATTGTCTGTGTCACCTGACTATTACTGTGTCCCCCTCGGATTGAGAGAGACCCCTCACTGTTTTACAGCATAGTCTGAAGCTAGATCCGGTCTTAGGGAGCTGGGTACATAAACTACATGTCAGTGCTCTCAATGTATGTATATGTATGGACAGTTTGTGTGTGTGTGTACACACCTGGCAAATAAAGATGATTCTAATACTTTATATCTGTGCTCTCAATCATATTTCTCATATTTCTGTGTTATTGTTTCTCTTCTCTAGACTCTACCTGGCAGCCCTCCACCTCAATGAAAGTGCTGGGTGTCCCTAAGCTACAACATCAGCTGGTGAGCCGCTATTCAGAGTGAACTTCCCAACAACAGCAACAGCAAAGACAGTGAAAGTAGAACCAACCGTCTGTAAGTTTTACAGCCTTTTATTAAAAATGGCAATAAGTCAAAGAATGTGCAAACATATATTATACAAGTGAAACATAAATAACATAAAACAGAGCTCTTAACTTACGTAAGTTGGATAATTTCACAAAGTACACCGATTTTTTTCCCTCCTATATTGTCTTATAGGTTATGTTGGAGCTCATCTTCGAGAAGGTTTTCCTAGATTCTGGTCCATACGTGGATGAGGTGCTGAAGATCCCCATCCCTGAGGATCTCGCAGCCCAGTTTGCAAGACCAGGGAAGCAAGAGGTTGTAGCTGGCTACGTGCCAAGGTTCAATCAAGGACCGGTCTGACCCCGCGCAGCTTCCTTGAATGTTTGGAGACTCCGTATCCGTCGCACCACACAGCTGAGCAGTACCACCCTGATTCTCCAGCCGAGAAATCTCCAACACCAGCTTACAGAGCTCCTGTAGGCCTAGTATCTGTAACAGCTAAAACAAAGTGTACATAATGGTTAGTCTAAACTACACGGTGACATGCTTTTATAACACGTGTCCATGTTTTCTTCTGAAATTCTGTGAAACCTAAATGCTGACTAAAACTTTTTCCGACAGTTCTAGGTAGTATATTGAATCAGTTTGTTTTCAAAAGTTGCATGATGTTTGAAGGAATCATGACAATAAAGGTTAAATCTGTATGAACTGTTTCGTGTGCTTTCAGTGTTTGATATGTAACATGATAAGTAACAAACATGACAGATTAACAGTAAGCGATGTAAGATAGAGGGAACAGTATGTTATTGTACTTTAATCCTTACTCATTTATATTACAATAGTAACAGGCTACTTATATGCATAAAATAACTTACTGCTCTATTCCCCTCAGACGTAGAGGCCCATAGTCTGCTCTGTAGACTACACACAGGGTCACGGCAGGCTAGGGTGGTCAACCATGCATGTTGGTGGGATGAACCTGCTGTAGGCTTCTTGTAAGCTAGTACATTGGAAATGGTAAGTCACATTAGATTATAGAAATTATGAAAATTGTTAAGTACACAGGTTACAGAATGCAGCAATTTATTCAAATTGTTCATGTCAATAAGTACATAGTATCTATGCTTCAGTAACTGGTGAACATACGTTACGAGGTTTCAGACAGACTGACACTGCCTGCTCTGGCAAAGCTCCAGTCACCTCATCTGTATCCAACAGACTTATATGCATAACATAACTTACTGCTCTATTCCCTTTGACATAAAGGCCCATAGTCTGCTCTGCCAGGTGTCTGTAATAAAGTCACGTGGCTAATAGAGTTCAGACAAAATAATGACTTACTAATAAGCGGCTGGTGAGTGTCTAAAAAATGAATTTCCCACCTGTACGGTTGTGGAGCAAACATGCTGGCTGAGCTTGTATGTTACTGGTGTAAGGGGAATATCTGAGTAATGTTACGTACGTTACATGCAATTAATTACATTTATATACGTAGCTTTCCATCAGCATGTACATAAACACACTACAGGGTAGCACCATTAGCCTAGCGCTAGCCAGTTAGCCAGAGTTCAAACATATATAAAGATATAAAAACACATTACATAAACTTACCATTCAGAAATGTCTTTTTCTCTCCTCGCTTTTGAGCTTGTGCTGCCTCTTCGTGCTCAGTCTGAGTTCAAATAGATCCTTTTGCAAAGCGACGTTTTCTCCATCAGCTACGTTTCTCCAGGTAAACTCCGGCAACGTGACGACATCACTCCGTACGCTGTCTCACGCAGGGCGGGGCTGAGCAGCAGCTCGTTCGTATTTAAAGGGACAGACAGGCCGCCTGAACACCGCGCGCTACAGACGGGGTACGGAGAGGGCTGCTGTGCTCGATCCGTGAGGAACGTTGACCAAAGGAGTTCACAGACATGCCATCAAGGTGCCTGGGTCCCTGTGAACTGCTGGAAAAGGGGCATAATTGTTCTCCTTTAAATAACGTTTTCTGAACGTTTGTTCAGCGCTGTAACGGACCCGTCTGTCTGTGAACACTGACAGAACCTCATGAGGAACGTCATCAGAACATGTCGAGCGGTCTGATAACGGACTCGTGGTCCGGGCTCACAGCAGAACTTCATGTTCTCATTAAAACACCAGCGGTCCTCTTCAGTGTTTGTGCGTCACTCAGAGGATTTCTGGCCCGTTTGGACCAGTTCCCTCCTCCTCCTGGTTCTGACCCGTCCTGTTTGTGGACCTCCTCCTGGTTCTGGCCTGTGTCTCAGTGTCCATGTTGTTCCTGTAAACTGGATCAGATAAACGGGTCGCTGACGTTCATCTTCACGTTCTCAGTTGGCTGAACGATGGACGACGGTGGAGGTGGAGGAGGGGTGGAGGCGGGGTGGAGGTGGAGGTGGACGACAGTGGAGGTGGAGGAGGGGTGGAGGTGGAGGCGGGGTGGAGGTGGAGGTGGACGACGGTGGAGGTGGAGGAGGGGTGGAGGTGGAGGCGGGGGCCACCAGGCTGCATGACGGTGACGGATTTCATTAGAAGGTGCTAACTGAACCCCGCCACGCCCAACAGAGTCTTCCGACACTCACTGAGACTGTTTGTGTCTGAACACACACACACACACACACACACACACCTGAAAACACACACACACACACACACACACACCTGAAAACACACACACACACACACACACACCTGAAAACACACACACACACACACACACACACCTGAAAACACACACACACACACACACACACACACACACACACACACACACCTGAAAACACACACACACACACACACACACCTGAAAACACACACACACACACACACACACACCTGAAAACACACACACACACACACACACACACACACACACACACACACCTGAAAACACACACACACACACACACACACACCTGAAAACACACACACACACACACACCTGAAAACACACACACACACACACACACACACACACACCTGAAAACACACACACACACACACACACACACCTGAAAACACACACACACACACACACACACACACCTGAAAACACACACACACACACACACACACACACACACACCTGAAAACACACACACACACACACACACACACACACACACACACACTGAGTGGTGCATCTCGTCACAAAGTTTTAGTAACAACCTGACAAAAAAACACACACGTCAAACTAACGAGGCTGAAGATTAACGAGCTCATTAATATTCAAACAATCAGCTTCCTGTGAGTAATCTGATTACTCTGAATAATCTAAATACTCTGATTACTTTTACCACATGTCGGTCTGAAAGATGAAAAGAAAAGACAACTTACCCCCTTTGAGTTACATCACATGACGACAACAAGGAGACGAGGAGACAAACAGAGAGAATGTTACGTGTGTTCAGTGACACGCTGATGACATCATGACGTGAACATTCAGATTATGATGACACAGTCATTAAGGCACTGATAGAAGAATCAAACACACAGTTTGTCATGGCAGGTGTCCTCTTCACCTGTGATCAGGTGATCCTGTGATCATGTGATCATGTGATCGGGGATCATGTCTGAACTGAACAATCTGTGGACTGACGAACACCAACATCTTCACACACACACACAATACACACACACACACACAAACAACACACACACACAATACACAACACACACACAACACACACAATACACAACACACACACAACACACACACAATACACAACACACACACAATACACAACACAATACATACAAACACACACACACACACACAACACACACACACAATACACAACACACACACAACACACACAATACACAACACACACACAATACACAACACACACACAATACATACACACACACACACACAACACACACAATACACAACACACACACAATACACAACACACACACAACACACACAATACACAACACACACACAATACATACACACACACACACAACACACAACACAATACACAACACACACACACAATACATATATACATACATATAATATATATAGATATAGACAGACAGACAGGCAGGCAGACAGACAGTCCGGTATATCTGAATACAATAGAAATACAATAGAATAAAATACTGAGGTAGAAAAATAAACTAAAACACAGACTGGGACAAAGACACTTACACAGACACTGATGGTAACGTTAGTGTATAACAGAGTGTAATGATAAAAATCAAATGTTCAAACTTACAGTGATGAAATCCTGATGGAGGCAGAACAAAACAAAAAGAAACAAATGAAACCTCCTTCACTTTATATTTATATATTTTATATTTATATATTTGTTTATATTAATATTTTCATATATTTTATATATATGTTTATAAATATGCTTATATATATGTTTATATTTATAGATTTTATATTTATAGATTTGTTTATATTTTATATATTTTATATATATGTTTATAAATATGTTTATATTTATAGATTTTATAATTGTTTATATTTATATTTTTATATATTTTATATATATGTTTATAAATATGTTTATATTTATGTTTATATTTATATTTATATGTTTGATTGTATCAATTTGGACCTTCTTGAAGACGAGGCTGGATTCCTGAGACAGCAGCTGACGCTGAGCGGCCATGTTTCCTACAGCAGAACTCCTCAACCAGAACTTCTCCAGAGGATCCAACTGGACCCTGTGGAACAGAGACTGGACAGAGAGGACGAGGGGAGGGCGAGGGGACGAGGAGACAAGGGGACGAAAGGACGGAGGGGGCGAGAGGACAAGAGGGGACGAGGAGACAAGGGGACGAAAGGATGGAGGGGACGAGAGGACAAGGGGGGGTGAGGGGACGAGGAGACAAGGGGACAAGAGGACAAGGGGGGGCGAGGGGACAAGGAGACAAGGGACGAAAGGACGGAGGGGACGAGAGGACAAGGGGATGAAAGGACGGAGGGGACGAGAGGACAAGGGGGGGCGAGGGGATGAGGAGACAAGGGGACGAGAGGACAAGGGGGGGCGAGGGGACGAGGAGACAAGGGACGAAAGGACGGAGGGGACGAGAGGACAAGGGGGGACGAGGAGACAAGGGGATGAAAGGACGGAGGGGACGAGAGGACAAGGGGGGGCGAGGGGACGAGGAGACAAGGGGACAAGAGGACGGAGGGGACGAGAGGACAAGGGGGGGCGAGGGGACGAGACGACAAGGGGACGAGAGGACAAGGGGGGGCGAGGGGACGAGGAGACAAGGGGACGAGAGGACGGAGGGGACGAGAGGACAAGGGGGGGGTGAGGGGACGAGGAGACAAGGGGACAAAAGGACGGAGGGGATGAGAGGACAAGAGGGGACGAGGAGACAAGGGGACGAGAGGACGGAGGGGACGAGAGGACAAGGGGGGGGCGAGGGGACGAGGAGACAAGGGGACGAGAGGACAAGGGGGGGCGAGGGGACGAGGAGACAAGGGGACAAGAGGACGGAGGGGACGAGAGGACAAGGGGGGGCGAGGGGACGAGGAGACAAGGGGACGAAAGGACAGAGGGGGCGAGAGGACAAAGGGGGGGCGAGGGGGCGAGAGGACAAAGGGGGGGCGAGGGGACGAGAGGACAAGGGGACGAAAGGACGGAGGGGACGAGAGGACAAGGGGGGGCGAGGGGATGAGGAGACAAGGGGACGAGAGGACAAGGGGGGGCGAGGGGATGAGGAGACAAGGGGACGAGAGGACAAGGGGGGGCGAGGGGACGAGGAGACAAGGGACGAAAGGACGGAGGGGACGAGAGGACAAGGGGGGACGAGGAGACAAGGGGATGAAAGGACGGAGGGGACGAGAGGACAAGGGGGGGCGAGGGGACGAGGAGACAAGGGGACAAGAGGACGGAGGGGACGAGAGGACAAGGGGGGGCGAGGGGACGAGGAGACAAGGGGACGAGAGGACAAGGGGGGGCGAGGGGACGAGGAGACAAGGGGACGAGAGGACAAGGGGGGGCGAGGGGACGAGGAGACAAGGGGACGAGAGGACGGAGGGGACGAGAGGACAAGGGGGGGTGAGGGGACGAGGAGACAAGGGGACAAAAGGACGGAGGGGATGAGAGGACAAGAGGGGACGAGGAGACAAGGGGACGAGAGGACGGAGGGGACGAGAGGACAGGGGGGGCGAGGGGACGAGGAGACAAGGGGACGAGAGGACAAGGGGGGGCGAGGGGACGAGGAGACAAGGGGACAAGAGGACGGAGGGGACGAGAGGACAAGGGGGGGCGAGGGGACGAGGAGACAAGGGGACGAGAGGACGGAGGGGACGAGAGGACAAGGGGGGGCGAGGGGACGAGGAGACAAGGGGACGAGAGGACAAGGGGGGGCGAGGGGACGAGGAGACAAGGGGACGAGAGGACGGAGGGGACGAGAGGACAAGGGGGGGCGAGGGGACGAGACGACAAGGGGACGAGAGGACAAGGGGGGGCGAGGGGACGAGGAGACAAGGGGACGAGAGGACGGAGGGGACGAGAGGACAAGGGGGGGGTGAGGGGACGAGGAGACAAGGGGACAAAAGGACGGAGGGGATGAGAGGACAAGAGGGGACGAGGAGACAAGGGGACGAGAGGACGGAGGGGACGAGAGGACAAGGGGGGGCGAGGGGACGAGGAGACAAGGGGACGAGAGGACAAGGGGGGGCGAGGGGACGAGGAGACAAGGGGACAAGAGGACGGAGGGGACGAGAGGACAAGGGGGGGGCGAGGGGACGAGGAGACAAGGGGACGAAAGGACAGAGGGGGCGAGAGGACAAAGGGGGGGGCGAGGGGGGCGAGAGGACAAAGGGGGGGCGAGGGGACGAGAGGACAAGGGGACGAAAGGACGGAGGGGACGAGAGGACAAGGGGGGGCGAGGGGATGAGGAGACAAGGGGACGAGAGGACAAGGGGGGGCGAGGGGATGAGGAGACAAGGGGACGAGAGGACAAGGGGGGGCGAGGGGACGAGGAGACAAGGGACGAAAGGACGGAGGGGACGAGAGGACAAGGGGGGACGAGGAGACAAGGGGATGAAAGGATGGAGGGGACGAGAGGACAAGGGGGGGCGAGGGGACGAGGAGACAAGGGGACAAGAGGACGGAGGGGACGAGAGGACAAGGGGGGGGCGAGGGGACGAGGAGACAAGGGGACGAGAGGACAAGGGGGGGCGAGGGGACGAGGAGACAAGGGGACGAGAGGACGGAGGGGACGAGAGGACAAGGGGGGGTGAGGGGACGAGGAGACAAGGGGACAAAAGGACGGAGGGGATGAGAGGACAAGAGGGGACGAGGAGACAAGGGGACGAGAGGACGGAGGGGACGAGAGGACAGGGGGGGCGAGGGGACGAGGAGACAAGGGGACGAGAGGACAAGGGGGGGCGAGGGGACGAGGAGACAAGGGGACAAGAGGACGGAGGGGACGAGAGGACAAGGGGGGGCGAGGGGACGAGGAGACAAGGGGACGAGAGGACGGAGGGGACGAGAGGACAAGGGGGGGCGAGGGGACGAGGAGACAAGGGGATGGAGGGTTCATCAAAGAGAGTTCATCAGATAGGAAATAGAATTCTGTTTACTTCCTGTTTCCTGTAAAAACACTGAAATGAATTTATAAATAAAATACTGGAGTAAAGTTCAGTTATTTAAAGTAGATCATTTCTCCTCAGTGCTGCTCTGAGCGGGATTCAAACCCACAACTTGTGGATCTAAAAGTTCCTCTGTGCCCTGACATGAACCCACTGGACCAGTGAAGATGTAGGAGGACATGAGGAGCAGTGGACCATGTGGTCCAAAAGGACATGGAGACGTGGTTTTCCTTCTACATGATGAGACAAACAAAGTGAAGAACAGAAATGTTCTTCAGCAGCTCTATCAGGACTGATGGAGGAGAATCTTCAGCATGATTCCTCCCCTCAATCTGATCCTGGTTCTTCTTCTTCATCAGTACTGAAGATGGTCCAGTGGGGAAGGACACCGACCGCCAACGTGGAGACGTGGGATCGAACCTCGGCTCCGACAACCTGAGGTACGCAAAAACCAAACAAAACCGTTGCGTTGCGTTCATTTCTTGTCGTGAATTTCCGTCGAATTTCTCCGATTTCAACACAGACGACCATCGAGGGAACAAAGAACAGGTGAGTCCAGGTAAGACAAAGGTAAGTGAAGCTAGCTGGCTTCAACAAAGTGAGCTAGCTTTGTCTAAATTATTTTTAAGTGTGTGTTTGTCTTTTTTAATATTCTCTCATGTTTTGGTATTTCAAACATTTGGGCGTCCTCGTTGTCCTCTAGTCGTGGCGGGCCCCGCCGTGCAGCAGGGTGGGGGTCCTGATGCCATTAGTGGTGTTTATTGTCCAGCAGGGTGCTGTGAAGCACCACCCAGGCCTTTAATCAGAGGCCTGCAGGGCCGGACGCACTGTTTACCTGATACCTCCATGTTAATTAGAGTCTGCAGACACACACAGAGGGAGGCTGTCCTTCACCACACAACACACACACAGCAAGGCAACACACACACACCACACACACAGCAAGGCAACACACACACAACACACACACCAAAACACACACACAGCAAGGCAACACACACACAACACACACACAACACGCACACACCAAGCACACACAGCAACACGCACACACCAAGCACACACAACAACACACACCGAGCTGAGTGGCGGCAACGCCACTGAAAGCTAACACGCTAAAGGCTAACATGCTAAAGGTTAACATGTAGCCTCAGGGCTAACAGCTGTTGTCATTAAACTGTTCGTTAACACACACAGACTTCATCACAGATACAATATTCATATTAATAATTAATAATTCCAATCAGATTTTATCTCTAAAACTTTAAACTGTTTGTTTGTTTGTTTGTCGTCAGTTCAAACTGGACTTCCTGCTGCTTCCTGTCAGATGTTGGTGGGAGGCCGTCACAGCCAATAAGCAGCCGGCGCTGCGTCCAGTCAGCGAGGAGGACGCCGGTGATTATGGGATATCACCATGGGGACGACACACACACACACACACACACACACGCACACATATACACACACACACACACACACACACACACACATACACACACACACACACACACACGTGAACTCACCATGACAGAAGAAGCTGTGACACTCCTGCTGTCATCGTCCTCACTCTGAAACAACAAGAGACTGAATGACATCATCACAGACACAAACTGCAGTTCCTCAAACGTCCACTTGAGGCTGGCTCCAGAAGTGAGTCAGTCTCCATAAGTCCCCATGTTAAAATGTCCAACTTCACAGCAGAAATAAACATGTTTACAGCCTGGCACAAAAAACAGTTTTGGTCTCTATAGCTAATTTCCCCGTTCATGACAACTGTACTGAGGGTGAATTTTTATACAACTCACCTGTTCAGATTATATTAAGGCTTAAAGTTATGCAGGATTAAGAGCGTGGACGCTTTGATTGACAGGTGGGTGACGTCACGGAGACTACGTCCAGGTTTTAGACAGTCTGCGGGGACATCACGGAGACTACATGCAGTCTTTAGACAGTCTGTGGGGACGTCACGGAGACTACATCCAGGTTTTAGACAGTCTCAGAGACTAGTTCTATATGAATATATATATATATATATATATATATATATATATATATATATATATATCCTGGCTGTAATACTCTGGTGGTGGTGTTATAATAAAATCAGCTGTGTCTACATTAAATGTTGCGTGGACGCGTTCAGCATGTGTTCTCTGCATTCATAATGATCTTCATCAGTTTGTTTGATGATGACTGAACGTCCCTGAAGGACTCGTAAAGGATCAAATCTAACGAATCCATTAAAAGACGTTTGAGGTCTCTGAGGCTCCGTAAACTCTTCAGAGGACTTTCATCTCCACGTCTTTGTTAAAGTCTAACGTCAGTCTGTCCTCTCTACTCTCGTTAACGAGCTCCGCTCCGTTATCTCTTTTATTCTTTATTTCAGTCATGAAGAAATTAATCTGTTTCATGTTTCATCAACAGAAACAAACTGAACAGAAGAAATATGAAAACCTGATAGTTTGACCTCCGACCCGTCAGCACGGACACACGGACCGGCTGCTGGGCCCTGTTCTGTTGGGTTTTCCTTAGCCTACATTACATTATGTTAGCATACATTACGTTAGCCTACATTACATTATGTTAGCATACATTACGTTAGCCTACGTTACGTTGTGTTAACATACATTACGTTAGCCTACGTTACGTTATGTTAGCATACTGAACGCAAATGGCGTGCCACTAAACTGGAGGACTTTCGTTTAATCTGGCAAGATAATCTTAAAACATACAGGAAGGCTCTCCGTGGTGCCAGAGCAGTCTATTACTCTTCACTAATGGAGGAAAATAAGAATAACCCCAGGTTTCTGTTCAGCACTGTAGCCAGGCTAACAGAGAGCCACAGCTCAATTGAGCCATCTATTCCTTTAGGTCTGAGTAGTAATGACTTCATGAGCTTCTTTAATGATAAAATTATAACTATTAGAGACAAAATTCATCACCTCTTGCCCTCAACAGGCACCGATCTGCATTCTTACACAGCAAGTTTGGAAACAGCTGTAAAA
Organism: Sciaenops ocellatus; assembly: GCA_033000465.1. NCBI lineage: Eukaryota > Metazoa > Chordata > Actinopteri > Sciaenidae > Sciaenops > Sciaenops ocellatus. Next base: position 1,399,439 of record CP136871.1, on the reverse strand, counting down.
CCTGATATATATTTAGACTGTTTTTCTCCCATCGACCTTCATCAAATTACTTCAATAATTTCTTCATCTAAGCCGTCAACCTGTCTCTTAGACCCCATCCCAACCAGGCTGCTCAAGGACGTTTTACCTCTAGTTAGCCCTTCTTTATTGGATATGATTAATCTGTCTCTATTATCAGGATATGTACCACAGTCTTTTAAAGTAGCTGTAATTAAACCTCTTCTTAAAAAGCCCACTCTAGATCCAGAGGTTTTAGCCAATTACAGACCGACATCAAACCTTCCCTTTCTCTCTAAGATACTTGAGAAAGCTGTAGCCAATCAGCTGTGTGACTTTCTCCATGAAAACAGTTTATTTGAGGATTTTCAGTCAGGATTTAGAGTGCATCATAGCACAGAGACCGCACTAGTCAAAGTTACAAATGACCTCCTAATGGCATCAGACAAAGGACTCATCTCTGTACTTGTCCTGTTAGATCTTAGTGCCGCATTTGACACCATTGACCATCAAATTCTTTTACAGAGACTGGAACATCATATTGGCATCAAAGGAACCGCCCTAAGCTGGTTTAAATCGTATTTTTTAGATCGATCTCAGTTTGTTCATGTCAATGATGAATCCTCCATGCATACCAAAGTTTGTCATGGAGTTCCACAAGGTTCTGTGCTAGGACCACTTCTATTCAGTTTATATATGCTTCCTCTAGGGAACATTATTAGGAATCACTCCATTAATTTTCATTGTTATGCTGATGACACCCAATTATATTTATCGATCAAGCCTGATGAAACCAATCAGTTAACTAAACTCCAAGCATGCCTTAAGGATATAAAAAGTTGGATGACCTACAATTTTCTGATGTTAAATTCAGACAAAACTGAAGTTCTTGTAATTGGACCCAAGAACCTCAGAAACTCTCTTTCTAGAGACTTAGTTACTTTAGATGGGATCACCCTGGCCTCCAGCTCCACCGTAAAGAATCTTGGAGTTGTTTTTGATCAGGATTTGTCCTTTAATGTCACATAAAACAAATTTCGAGGACTGCTTTCTTCCACTTACGTAACATCGCCAAAATCAGACGCATCGTATCTCAAGCGGATGCAGAAAAACTAGTCCATGCATTCGTTACTTCTAGGCTGGACTATTGTAACTCTTTGTTATCAGGCTGCTCCAGTAAGTCTCTTAGGGCTTTGCAGCTAATTCAGAATGCTGCTGCACGTGTTCTGACAGGAACCAAGATCAGAGATCACATCTCTCCCATTTTGGCTTCTTTGCATTGGCTACCTGTTAAATCTAGAATAGAATTTAAAATTCTTCTCCTTACATACAAAGCTCTTCATGGTCAGGCACCATCATATCTAAAAGAGTTCATAGTACCTTACTACCCCTCTAGAACACTGCGCTCTCAGAATGCTGGGTTCCTTGTGGTTCCTATAGTTTCCAAAAGTAGACTGGGAGCCAGAGCTTTCAGCTACCAAGCTCCTCTTCTGTGGAACAAACTACCATTTTGGGTTCGGGAGGCAGACACGGTCAACACTTTTAAGAGTAGACTTAAGACTTTCCTTTTTGATAGAGCTTATAGTTAGGGCTGGCTCAGGTCATCCCTTAGTTATGCTGCTATAGGACTAGACTGCCGGGGGACTCCCTCTCCCTCCTTTCTCTCTCTGTCTCTCTCTCTCAGGGTTATGCCTAGTCCGGCACGGTACTGGTTGAAGATGTAGTCACATCTCCCTTTACTGAAAACTCTACTCAAATCTCTCTCTCTCTCTCTCTCTCTCTCTCCCCATCACCATCACCATCTGTAAACATGCATGTCTCATTAATGCATGTTAATGCATGTTACTAACTAAACTTCTTCCCTGGAGTTTCTGTGCTCTCTCGTCCAGCAGGTTCTCATGGATCGTGGCTGCTGCTGTGGTCCTGCACGACGTCCACTACTTATATTATTACTGTCATTATTGTTACCATATCTCTGTGTACTCTGTATACTGTAATCATTTTATCATTCATTGTAATTGTACAATATGTCTCTGTTGATTTGTTCTGTACATGTGACATCTATTGCACGTCTGTCCGTCCTGGGAGAGGGATCCCTCCTCTGTGGCTCTTCCTGAGGTTTCTTCCACCTTTTTTCCTGTTAAAAGGGTTTTTGTGGGCAAGTTTTTCCTCACTCGAACCGAGGGTCTAAGGACAGAGGGTCTAAGGACAGAGGGTCTAAGGACAGATGGTCTAAGGACAGAGGGTGTAAGGACAGAGGGTGTAAGGACAGATGGTCTAAGGACAGAGGGTGTAAGGACAGAGGGTCTGAGGACAGAGGGTCTGAGGACAGAGGGTGTGAGGACAGAGGGACTAAGGACAGAGGGTGTAAGGACAGAGGGTCTAAGGACAGAGGGTGTCACAGATTGTACAGATTGTAAAGCCCTCTGAGGCAAACGTGTTTTGTGAATTTGGGCTATACAAATAAAATTTGATTTGATTTGATACATTACGTTAGCCTACGTTACGTTGTGTTAACATACATTACATTAGCCTACGTTACATTATGTTAGCATAAATTACGTTAGCCTACGTTCGTTATGTTTTAATTAGGGCTGTCATATTAACGTGTTAATTTCGATTAATTAATTATAGAAAAAAAAAACGCGATAAAAAAATAACGCAGATTAATTGGGCTGCGTCCACTATAGTGGAATTAGGAAACTTCAGCACACTCTCCAGCATAGCAGGTGGCGGTAATGCTCCTTAAACCATTAAAAAAAGAAGAAGAATCAGGCTGCGTGGTACCTGCTGGTGACATCTTTGAGTCAAAAAACGCTCCGCCCACACCTGCTTTGTTATGATGGAAGCAACACCTGATGCTAGCGTTAGCAGCCTGCCTCGACCTGGACCAGACGTTCAGATGCAAACTGAGTCTACTACGACTGATTAACGAACTGCCTCACTAAACGGACTGCAGGTCAATGTCAGTGTTAGAGGACAGGCAGAGGATTGACAGAGAGCATCCTCTGAGATAACTTCACTTTATTTTGACACATAAGATGTCACAGAGACTGTTACTGTGCTGTCAGGTTGAGGTTAGTTAGTAGTAGTTAGTTAGTAGGTTTTAGTTTTTCATATAAAACATATTTCATGTTCATTACGTTAGCCTACGTTACGTTATGTTAACATACATTACGTTAGCCTACTTTATGTTAACATACGTTACGTTAGCCTATTACTTGTATATTAATTGTTGCTAACGTAACGAGCCCTGAAGGTGCAGACGGATGCTGTCTGACAAAGCTAACGCTAACAGGAAATAGTTCAGTGAACGCGTCACACTGATGACACGTCTGATCAGTCAGCATGTGACTGTGACATCACAGCGTGACCGTGACGTCACGGCGTGCTCGACCTGTGTTTGAGTCAGAGAAAGCAGATTTAAATGATGGCTCTTTAAACTTCCCGTGTGGCAGACATCAGGTGAAGACAAACACTAAGCATCATGGGTAATAGGTCAGGCCTGCTTGGTCTCAGCGCAGCACGACGACCACGAGTCAGAAAGACCGGAGTTATGATGGACGGTTACCCACTGAGAGGAGAGACACACAGAGGAGGGAGTCCCAGGAGACGAGGAGGGGGAGGGGGAGGAGGAGGAGGAGAGGGAGGAGGAGAAGGAGAGGGAGGAGGAGAAGGGGGAGGAGGAGGAGAAGGGGGGGAGGAGGAGCTGCTCTTCATCTCTCTCATTAGTGATCATAAACAGTCAGTGAGGTGTTTGTTTCTCTAAATGACTGCAGAGGTGAACTAAAGAACACAAACAAACACATGATCACACGTGTGATACATGCACACGTGTGATCATGTTAGTGTGTTCATGTTAGTATGTTCATGTTAGTGTGTTCATGTTAGTGTGTTCATGTTAGTATGTTCATGTTAGTGTGTTCATATTAGTGTGTTCATGTTAGTATGTTCATGTTAGTGTGTTCATGTTAGTATGATCATGTTAGTGTGTTCATGTTAGTGTGTTCATGTTAGTGTGTATGTTAGTATGATCATGTTAGTGTGTTCATGTTAGTGTGTTCATGTTAGTATGATCATGTTAGTGTGTTCATGTTAGTATGATCATGTTAGTGTGTTCATGTTAGTGTGTTCATGTTAGTGTGTATGTTAGTATGATCATGTTAGTATGTTCATGTTAGTATGTTCATGTTACTATGATCATGTTAGGGTGTTCATGTTAGTGTGTTCATGTTAGTGTGTTCATGTTAGTATGATCATGTTAGTGTGTTCATGTTAGTATGATCATGTTAGTGTGTTCATGTTAGTGTGTTCATGTTAATGTGTTCATGTTAATGTGTTCATGTTAATGTTAGTATGTTCATGTTAGTGTGTTCATGTTAGTATGATCATGTCAGTGTGTTCATGTTACTATGATCGTGTTAGTGTGTTCATGTTAGTATGTTCATGTTAGTATGTTCATGTTAATGTGTTCATGTTAATGTGTTCATGTTAATGTTAGTGTGTTCATGTTAGTATGTTCATGTTAATGTGTTCATGTTAATGTGTTCATGTTAATGTTAGTGTGTTCATGTTAGTATGATCATGTTTATGTGTTCATGTTAATGTTAGTATGTTCATGTTAATGTGTTCATGTTAATGTGTTCATGTTAATGTTAGTGTGTTCATGTTAATGTGTTCATGTTAGTATGTTCATGTTTATGTGTTCATGTTAATGTTAGTATGTTCATGTTAATGTGTTCGTGCTAATGTGTTCGTGTTAGTGTGTTCATGTTAATGTTAGTATGTTCATGTTAGTGTGTTCATGTTAGTATGTTCATGTTAGTGTGTTCATGTTAGTATGTTCATGTTAATGCGTTCGTGTTAGTGTGTTTATGTTAATGTTAGTGTGTTCATGTTAGTGTGTTCATGTTAGTATGTTCATGTTAGTGTGTTCATGTTAGTATGTTCATGTTAATGTTAGTATGTTCATGTTAATATGTTCATGTTAATGTGTTCATGTTAGTATGTTCATGTTTGTGTTCATGTTAGTATGTTCATGTTAATGTGTTCATGTTTATGTGTTCATGTTAGTATGTTCATGTTAATGTTAGTATGTTCATGTTAATATGTTCATGTTAATGTGTTCATGTTAGTATGTTCATGTTTATGTGTTCATGTTAGTGTGTTCATGTTAGTGTGTTCATGTTAATGTGTTCATGTTAGTATGTTCATGTTAATGCGTTCGTGTTAGTGTGTTTATGTTAATGTTAGTGTGTTCATGTTAGTGTGTTCATGTTAGTATGTTCATGTTAATGTGTTCATGTTAGTATGTTCATGTTAGTGTGTTCATGTTAGTATGTTCATGTTAGTGTGTTCATGTTAGTATGTTCATGTTAATGTGTTCATGTTAGTATGTTCATGTTAGTGTGTTCATGTTAGTATGTTCATGTTAATGTTAGTATGTTCATGTTAACATGTTCATGTTAATGTGTTCATGTTAGTGTGTTCATGTTAATATGTTCATGTTAATGTGTTCATGTTAGTGTGTTCATGTTAATATGTTCATGTTAATGTGTTCATGTTTATGTGTTCATGTTAGTATGTTCATGTTAATGTGTTCATGTTAGTGTGTTCATGTTAGTGTGTTCATGTTAGTATGTTCATGTTAGTGTGTTCATGTTAGTATGTTCATGTTAGTGTGTTCATGTTAGTATGTTCATGTTAATGTTAGTATGTTCATGTTAACATGTTCATGTTAATGTGTTCATGTTAGTGTGTTCATGTTAATGTGTTCATGTTAATGTGTTCATGTTAGTGTGTTCATGTTAGTGTGTTCATGTTAATATGTTCATGTTAGTGTGTTCATGTTAGTGTGTTCATGTTAATGTGTTCATGTTAATGTGTCCATGTTAGTGTGTTCATGTTAGTGTGTTCATGTACATACAGTACATACATAAACACACTGATGTTTAGTGGGTATAATATTTACCATGCTAATAGTTTAGCATGTTAGCATACTAACATTAGCTAATTAGCAGTTGTCTTTTGTCGACCTGATGAGAGGAACATTTTTCAGGTTTCTAAATGTTCAGTGCGGAACATTTTTCTCCTCCTCGAGCTGTTAGCATAACAAAAGGCGTCTCAGACACTCCTCCATTATTAAGCTGTCAAAACAGGCCTGCTTCTCCTTCTCCCTCCTTCTCCTCCTCCCCCTTCATCACCATGTAGCAGCATGCTAATGCTAATTGTCCTAACAGGTGACATTTGCACGGGTTAAAGAGGTGAGGGTGGACAAAATCCTGTTCCACTATGCTGATATCTGTGACTTTATTTTGGTGGGTTTCCACCTGGTTTCCAGTGTAACGCCCACAAAGCGTCCCCAGAGAGCTCATCATGTCCATCAGTGAACAGGGACTGACCCGGCTCACTCTGCCCAGACCGAGGCTGTTTTCTGGGGGACAGTTCATAAGGAGTCTGCATGGAGGACTGAGCAGGTCGACCCGTTTGTCTGTCACAGAGCAGAACTGATGTTTGTTCTGATGAATATATATATATATATATATATATATATATATATATATATATATGTGTGTGTGTGTGTGTGTGTTTATATATATGTTTATATATATATATATTATATATAAAAATGTCAATGTGAATACATTAATATTAATTATTGTGTCACTGCATCTTATTATCTTTTAATGATAGTGAGTTTGTTACTGCCTCTTTGATTATGACATTATTTTATATGTTTGATGTGTTTTATTGTTCTCATGTTCGTCTGATGATAAGCTGATCGGTCTCAACTTGTTTGAATGTTGATCACGGAGGTCCCGTGTGGAGGTCGCGTGTCGCGGTCTCTCTTTGATAACTGTTGCAGAATCTCCTGATTAACATATTAATTGATATTTCATGTTTTGGTGGCGGCTCTGTTCAGTCCGCGGTGAGTGTTAACGAGGCCGCGGAGCGTTAACAGCGTCGCGTTCTTCTTTGTGTCTTTGGACAGAAAGTCTCGTCTCACCTCGTGACCTCTCTTTATGTGATCCGCCCTCTCATTCGGCGCCGCTGTCGTCTGATTGTTCAAATGAAAAAGTCATTTTGGAGTGAGCAGCGCTCTGAAAGAAGGCGCCCGCTTGGCGCCCGCTCGGCGCCGTGGCCCTCGTTGTCGAAGCCTCGCTGGGGTCGCCAGAGGTCGAGGGAATTATGATTACGGCGCTCGCTCGCCGGGCTCCATCTTCCCCCCCCGCTGACCTTGCCATAAAGAGACGTCTCATTGGACGATGATGAAAGCGGATCGCTCTCAGAGGAACGCTGATGTTCGCTTCACGAGGTCGATCATTATTTGATTTCTGCTCAGAGCCTTGTTAACGCTCACACACCTGAACGAGTCACACAGGTGAACATCAGCTGTTTATCTTCACAGTGTGAGGGCAGGAAGTACCTGACTTCAGTGAAACCTGCCTGTCTAACTTTACTGGATCAGAACCCATCAGGTTCTTCACCAGAACACGTCGTCGTGTTGGACTCACCGTCCTGCAGACGGCCGGCTCGCTCATCAGAGAGAAGGAGTCACTCCTCAGAGAGAGGAGGTCCGAGCAGGTCATGTCTCCTCCATCACTGCTGGAGCTCAGACCGGGGTCCATCACCGGGTCTGCAGGTGTCACTGCTCGACCCACCGGGCCGGCTGGTTCTGGTCCCAGAGCCTGGAAAACAAAATGAAGTGTCCCTGTCAATCAAAGCGTCCACGCTCTTAATCCTGCATAACTTTAAGCCTTAATATAATCTGAACAGGTGAGTTGTATAAAAATTCACCCTCAGTACAGTTGTCATGAACGGGGAAATTAGCTATAGAGACCAAAACTGTTTTTTGTACCAGGCTGTAAACTTGTTTATTTCTGCTGTGAAGTTGGACATTTTAACATGGGGACTTACGGAGACTGACTCACTTCTGGAGCCAGCCTCAAGTGGACGTTTGAGGAACTGCAGATTGTGTGTCACTTCACGGACACGGAGGATGCTGATTGGTTCAGGTAGCTGTGTGTGTGTGTGTGTGTGTGTGTGTGTGTGTCGCGTCTTCGTCCGTTAAAATGAACGAACCTTTCCTTGTTGTCCCAGCAGAACGTCGTGAACGTCGACCCATCACCAACAATCTTAACTCGCGTCCTTCAAACGGCGCCACGAGCCGCAGAATTAGCATATGAGAGAGTCAACAAAATGTCCGCCTGCCTCCATGAAAGCGGCGTTCATCTTCATACGTGGCCGACGCGGCGAGCTGCCCACCGAGCCCGTTAACTACAATTAGAGCGCGGCCGGAAACAGACGTGAACAGACGTGCTGCAGGTTAACGTCTCAGAGACGACATCATCCTTTAAATGATCAAGACGGACGTCCCAAGAGAGCTCATTAACACACTACTGTCCCAGACACACACACTGACACACACTGATACACACACACTGATACACACTGATACACACACTGACACACACTGACACACACTGACACACACACTGATGCACACTGATACACACACACTGATACACACTGATACACACACTGACACACACACTGACACACACACTGATGCACACTGACACACACACACTGATACACACTGATACACACACTGATACACACTGAAACACACACACTGATACACACTGATACACACACTGACACACACTGATACACACACTGACACACACACTGATACACACTGATACACACACTGATACACACACTGACACACACACTGACACACACACTGATGCACACACTGACACACACTGATACACACACTGACACACACACTGACACACACTGATACACACTGAAACACACACACTGATACACACACTGATACACACTGACACACACACTGATACACACACTGACACACACTGATACACACACTGATACACACACTGACACACACTGATACACACTGATACACACACTGACACACACTGACACACACTGATACACACTGATACACACACTGATACACACTGAAACACACACACTGATACACACTGAAACACACACACTGATACACACAGACACACACACTGATACACACTGATACACACACTGATACACACTGATACACACTGATACACACACTGATACACACTGATACACACACACTGATACACACTGATACGCACACACTGATACACACTGATACACACAGACACACACACTGATACACACACACTGATACACACTGATACACACAGACACACACACTGATACACACTGATACACACAGACACACACACTGATACACACACACAGACACACACACTGATACACACAGACACACACACTGATACACACTGACACACACAGACACACACTGTGTGTGTGTCTGTGTGTGTATGTGTAAGTCACCTCGGTACTGTCACGTTATTCCCTGTTGGTCTCAGAGGCTGTGCTCCAACCCGGTCCGGTCCGGCTGCTGAGCCCGGTTCTGTTAGCATGCTAACGGCAGATTCAGTTAGCGGCAGTTAATTAGCGGTTAGCCACTTTAGCGAGTGGTTATGCTAAAGCTAGCTGTAACGTTGTAAATGTCTCGTGTTGTTTCGTGTTGATGACGTGAAAGATAATTTATGTTCATACAAACTGTTGTTGCTCTGCATGTTGATGTTTAGCTTGTGGTATGGAGGTTAGTCACACGTTGTCTTCATGTTATATAAACGTTCATATAAAAGCCGTTTATCGTCTCATCGTGATGAACTGAACTGGAGCTGTCATGGCCGCTGTGTTCAGATTTTAATGAACAGTCACATGACTGTTTGAATGAGCGCTGAGGTCATCAGGATCAGCGTGCGTACCTGAGAGCGTCCATGTTTGATGTTCAGCGTTTAACGAGCGTGTTCACCTGATCCCGGATGGATGTGACACGCGGACACGTGACAGGTTTGTTTGGAGGTCTGACTGTCATCAGAGCGGGAAGAGACCTCGTCGCATGACGTGGAGCCACTTTAATTGGTGCAGCTGACTGTCACGACGCGCATCATCAAAGCGCCGCCAAAACACATCACGTACACGTTAAATGAGAGTGAAGACAGAGAGTCAGTTATGAGTATGGTAAAATATTTATTTTTCATACGACATTCATTCATTCATATATTACGACATTCATATGGTATTTTCATGTCAGTTATTATTTATTATAACGTATTTATTAACGTATTTATTTAGAGTTGTTCCGATTGCGATACCAGTATCGGAAATTGCTCTGATACTGCCGAAAATGCTGACATCGGTATCGGCGACTACTGGAGTCCAGGCACCGATCCGATACAGAGTAATTTATTAAATAAGTAATTATTTACTGGTTAGCTCCGTTAAGGTCTGGCACAGTTCTTCTTCGCCGCTCTTAAAACAGTGGCGCTGTGCTGCAACCTGCAGCCTGCTGTTTTAGAGGCACGAGGAAGAGTTGATCACGTGACACAGACACAACAGACACACACGTGTGTCAGAGCCGGTCATGTCGGCGGTGTGGCAGTATTTCACGCTGGATGGTGCTCCCACCAGTAAGACTGCGACATGCAAAAATATTGTGGCTGCACTTTAATTTTTTTTTTAATAATTATTCCTAGATTTATTTAGTCAAATTGCATTTGTACTACTGTTTTTTATACTGTTCTGTTTAAAAATAAGTTTAAAAATAAATGGCTTGAATTTGCTGTATTTATTCATGTTTTACAAAGGGTTTAACCTGAGCCAGGCCTTACCACAATGATAATCATATCACAGTCATGCAGGCGTAGTATGGTATTTTTTTATAACATACTGGTATCGGATCGGTACTTGGTATCGGCCGATACCCACAGCACAAGTATCGGAATCGGTATCAGGAGGGAAAAAATGGTATTGGAACATCTCTGTATTTATTAACCAACCTTAACCATGAAATCAGCAGTACTAACGTCTTTTTACTGTAATATTAGGAAACTGTTTTTATTCCGGTAAAATCACAGTTGACAGTTTTTACTGTAAAAAACAAAAATCAGACGTAAAGAGAATTACGGATGTTTGTTTTATTATATTTTATTTATTTGAATCAACATGGCTCGGGGGAATACTGATGGGGAGCAGGACCGCTTCACGTTAGCTTCACGTTAGCTTCACCTAGCTGTGGTTACAGGAGAAACATTTTCCCTCCAAAAGCTTCCTTTACATTACACATCTTTGAAGTCTTATTATTTTTTATATATTTCATATAAACTTATATCTTATATTTTTAACGGACACAAATGTTCTTCCTTGTCACTCGTGAGTTTAATCTGAAGCTCTTCTTGTTTTTCTGACAGATTAAAGTTGAATTGACCTCCAATAATCTGATGGATTAACAGAGGATGGAGGGTTAACGCTGATAAGGAGCTGGATGGAGCCTCCTCACCCGCCTCCCCTCCACCCCCGTCCCCGTCCGGCGCCGTGTGAATCCCCCCATGAACAGTCGGACCTGTAAACAGTTTATCAGACTCTAATGCAGCGGGCTAATCCTATTAGCATTCATATTAGCTGCTCCGTATCTCCGTCTGAGGAGAGGACTGATTTGAATAACTTTATGCATCGTATCAGTATCAGTGAAGTCAATTTGGTTTAAGAGCCGCTCGGCGTCTGAGGAAACTGATTTAAGGCTGTCCGGATCACTGAGTGTGTACACACGAGGTCGGGCAATGAGGGACGTATAAGGGACCGCCACGAGACGTTTAACCCCTCAGAGGCCGTTCAACACGCTCAGCAAACGCTTGTTAGAGTAATGATATAATAATACGACTGTCTTCATGACATATGCCTTCACCCTCGTTACTGTACCTCCTCCGTCACCTGGTGGTGAACTCGTCACGTATGTGTCTGTTCACTGCTGATTAATTTATTCCGATTATTTCGATGATGGAACAAATCAGAATAAACTTCAGTCTGTTTTTATTACTTCAACACATTATATTTATTTTATGAAATGTTGATTTCTGTTTTTTGTTGCTTTCAAAATAAAATCTAAAAAATCTGAAAATGTTTTTGTGAAATAAAAAATGAGTCGTCGTCTCTTTAAAACACAATGAACAAAAACATTATTGAAAACATCTCGTGTCCGCGATGTGACACGTGGAGACGATGCTGGATGAATAATTAGCTCCGTAAAGTGAAACTAAGACGTGAGGAGCTGTCAGGACGACGACACTTTAAACAGAACAAAGAAAATACCTGCAGACCGCCATGAATAAACATGAGACCATTTCCCATCAGGCCTGTACGTCTCTGCGCTCACCTCCTCTGCCTGAGTGATCACCAGCGCCGGGACACCGTCACCGCCCACATCCTGATTGGAGTCAGTAGTCAGGTCCTGGTCCTGGTGTCCCTGAAGCCCGGCTTGGTCCTGGTCCTGGTGTGAGACTTCATGCAAACAGACGGAGGAGGATCAGACAATTTTACATGTCACACCAACATGCAGCTATCGTGGTCCGACGAGCTGACTCAGACCAGGACCGAACACGGCATCAGAGACCAGCAGAGACAGTCTGACATGAAATACAGCACCGAGCTAACGTAACCTAGCTAACCAAGCTAATGGTACAGATACCGTGCTCAGCAGATAAACGACCTCTGTTCTGTATTTGCTGTCGGTCTGAGGCTGCTGAGCCCGTTGACGTTACCAGCTAACGGCAGATAATTAACGATGAGCTCAACATAACCAACATGAAGCCATGTGTGCGAGCTCGGCTTCGTGGTTCCTGTAGCAGCTCAAGTTGGTTTGAATATACGAGATGACGGGTCAAACATTTCCTCATATTTTACAACATTTAAAATATGTAAATGAATAATGAAGAACAGTCAGATACAAAAACCTTTATAGAAACAGTGGAGCTTAACGTTAGCTTCATGTTAGCTTCACGTTAGCTAAACTTTGCTAGCTGTCATGACACTTTACATGTCTTTGATTTTTTTATATTTTCAGCTGACAAACTTTTATAAGTTCTTCTCAAAGTCTGAAAATGAAACACTGCAGAACCGGAACCAGGAGCAGGTCTCACCTCTGTCCAGGTCCCGGTCCTGGCTCTTCTTGGCCTGTAACAGATCCTGATCTTGGGCAGGTCTGCCTCGGTCGCCATCGTCTCCTGTTGGGTTCTGGTCCAGTCCCTGCTCCTCCAGCTGGTCCTGAGGTGGTTCTGGAGGACCCGGGTGAAGTTCTGCTTCATCCTGTGTACTATCTTTGTCCTGGACCTGGACCTGGTCCAGACTGGAGTGAAGATCCTGATCCAGTTTGTGACTTTCAGGACTCTGGTTGAGCTTGTGTTCGGTCGAGTTTCAGGTCTCGCAGTGACTCAGTCTGAAGCTCACTGTTCAGAGAGGATTCTGGGAAAACAAGAAAACAGTCAGACAGGTGAATGACCTCTGAACCCAGCCCAGTCCAGTCTAACAGGGCCCGGTTCTGTTAGCATGCTACTTTAGCATGTGGCTAGGCTAAAGCTAATTGTGTGAATCACGGAGAGTTGATAGACGACATCACGTTGTTGCTCGGTAACGATGACCTCACACACTCGTCGTGGTGTTTGCAATCGTCTCATCGTGTTTTGGTCGACGTGTTTAGTTTGTTTTACGTTGTTTGAATGTTTCCATCAGAGGCTGACTGTACGTGAACACGTGATCTCTCTGTGAAGTCTCTGTGAGTCCCCGGGGTGGTAATTATGTCTGCGCTCAGATAACACAGCCTGTGTTTCATACTCGGATAATAACGATTAAAAAGAGTGTTTTCCAATTAATTAAACACACTGTGTTCAAGTAACCTCTGGACGTGTGCCCCGCGGGCTCAGCTCATTTATGAGTTAGTGAGGGAACAAACGAGCTCCTTTCATGTGAGAGTCTTCACCATCGACTCGTCCCGTGGAGAGTTTGAGGGGAAGCCGCGGCACATTTCACTGAATATTCAACTTTGTTCATGTAAACTGTGAACATAAGTTTGTGCTGCGGTGTCGTCCCGTGGGCGGGCCTGCGGGGGGCTCCACTGGGCGATGATGAAAGAGTGATGGAGCTTTTCCGAGTCATTACTCTGAAGAGGTGTGTTCACCTCCGCCGCCGTGCGGCGCCGTAATGAAAGATGCTTAAAAAAGCGTGAAAACGCCGTCGCTAATCTGCTCGACCCATCTGTGGAGGAGCGGCTTAACGCCGCGGCGCTCGCACCATTTCCCCCGTCAGTGCAGCCATGCTCGTGATGTGCTTAGAGAGGCTTCATCACGTCAAGTCAGTGTTCACGGAGCGCCAAGGGAACAACACGGAGACTGCTGATTGGAGGAAAGAGTCAGCTGACTCAATGCATTTAACCTCACCTGTCACCTGCAGAGTCTGGACCAACCACGACAAAACACACAGACACAGACAGACAGGTACAGACACAGACAGACACGTACAGACACAGACAGACACGTACAGACACAGACAGGTACAGACACAGACAGATACAGACACAGACAGACACGTACAGACACAGACAGGTACAGATACAGACACAGACAGACACGTACAGACACAGACAGGTACAGACACTTACAGACACGTACAGACACAGACAGGTACAGACACTTACAGACACGTACAGACACAGACGGGTACAGACACAGACAGACAGGTACAGACACAGACAGGTACAGACACTTACAGACACGTACAGACACAGACGGGTACAGACACAGACAGGTACAGACACAGACGGGTGAGACAGGTACAGACACAGACAGGTACAGACACGTACAGACACAGACAGACAGGTACAGACACAGACAGACACGTACAGACACAAACAGACAGATACAGACACAGACAGACAGATACAGACACAGACAGACACGTACAGACACAGACAGACAGATACAGACACAGACAGACACGTACAGACACAGACAGACAGATACAGACACAGACAGACAGGTACAGACACAGACAGACAGATACAGGTACAGACACAGACGGGTACAGACACAGACAGACAGGTACAGACACAGACAGACAGATACAGACAGACACGTACAGACACAAACAGACAGATACAGACACAAACAGACAGATACAGACACAGACAGACAGGTACAGACACAGACAGACAGATACAGACACAGACAGACACGTACAGACACAAACAGACAGATACAGACACAGACAGACAGGTACAGACACAGACAGACACGTACAGACACAGACAGACAGATACAGACACAGACAGACAGGTACAGACACAGACAGACAGACACAGACAGGTACAGACACAGACGGGTACAGACACAGACAGACAGATACAGACGCAGACAGGTACAGACACAGACAGGTACAGACAGACAGACAGGTACAGACCCAGACAGACACAGAGATGGTTGCCATGGTGACGTCATCATAAACACAGCGATGAAGACGATGAAGAGCGAGCTGATACACTGTTCAACTGAAAGTCTGACCGTCTAATTATAGAGAACTAATGAGATTACACACACACACACACTGAGCTTAAACACACACACACACAAAACTAAAACCTGGACGTAGTCTCCGTGACGTCCCCGCAGACTGTCTAAAACCTGGACGTAGTCTCCGTGACGTCCCCGCAGACTGTCTAAAACCTGGACGTGGTCTCCATGACGTCCCTGCAGACTGTCTAAAACCTGGACGTAGTCTCTGTGACGACACCCACCTGTCAATCAAAGCGTCCACGCTCTTAATCCTGCATAACTTTAAGCCTTAATATAATCTGAACAGGTGAGTTGTATATAAATTCACCCTCAGTACAGTTGTCATGAACGGGGAAATTAGCTATAGAGACCAAAACTGTTTTTTGTACCAGGCTGTAAACATGTTTATTTCTGCTGTGAAGTTGGACATTTGAACATGGGGACTTATGGAGACTGACTCACTTCTGGAGCCAGCCTCAAGTGGACGTTAGAGGAACTGCAGTTTGTGTTTCTGTCTCTGATCTCTCCTCCTCAGACAAACTGAACCTGGATGCTGCTCAGTGTTTGGAGCTGCTCTCTCCTCCTCCTCCTCTTCCTCCTCCTCTTCCCCTTTTTTTTTTTCCTCCTCCTCCTCACCCAATGTGAGTTGGGTCGGTACCTCTCACTCGGGCTCCTGTCTCCGTCCCGTCATGTCTTATCCTCAGGGTTTCCTCTTCCAGCCCTCGGTGTCTCTGGCTCTTCACTCGTGTCCGTCCTTCAGTTCCGGAGTTCTGTTAGGACCGAGGACGGATGAGTTGGGTCGGTCTTCTTCGGGTTCAGCCTTCGCTCCGTACTCTGGATCAGCGACTTCTCCCGGATTCAACACACACCTGCCGTACGGCGGAGAGCCGCGCGCCGCCGCCACCCTCAACTCCTTCGTGGTGAGTGTCGGTCGCGACCGGCCCGGAGCGGACCGGAGCGGGTCGGTCCGCCCGGGTTAGGGTTCTGGTTCTGGGAGTTTGTGTCGCTTGTGGCGCGTAATGACGCTCCGTGCGTAAAAAGAAAGAAGAAGTGTGAGCGACGTAAAGATTCATAACTTTAATAATGATTATTATGGTAGTAATAATAACGATAATGACAATGATGTTAATAATAACAGTAATGATGATTATTAAAATGATGATTTAACGGGTTAATTAAAATAATTAGAAACATTTTCACATTTATCTGTAATAATAAATATTAATTAAAATATTCAACAAAACGAGTTTAAACTGTTTTTATTATTATTTTATTTAATTTAATTAAAGTTTTTTAAAATAAATTCTATTAAAATATTTTTTATTTAAAATGTAACAAAAAATTAAAAAACTGAATTTAAATGAAAATAAATGACAAAAAGAAATTAATGTTTAATGTGTGTTACAGTGTGTGTGTGTGTGTGTGTGTGTGTGTGTTTGTGTTACAGTGTGTGTGTGTGTGTGTGTGTGTGTGTTACAGTGTGTGTGTGTGTGTGTGTTTGTGTGTGTTTGTGTTACAGTGTATGTGTGTGTTTGTGTTACTGTGTGTGTGTGTTTGTGTTACAGTGTGTGTGTGTGTGTGTGTTACAGTGTGTGTGTGTGTGTGTGTTTGTGTTACAGTGTGTGTGTGTGTGTGTGTTACAGTGTCTGTGTGTGTGTTACAGTGTGTGTTTGTGTGTGTGTGTGTGTGTGTGTGTTACAGTGTGTCTGTGTGTGTGTTACAGTGTGTGTTTGTGTGTGTGTGTGTGTGTGTGTGTGTGTGTTTGTGTTACAGTGTGTGTGTGTGTGTGTGTGTTACAGTGTCTGTGTGTGTGTTACAGTGTGTGTGTGTGTGTGTGTTACAGTGTGTCTGTGTGTGTGTTTGTGTGTGTGTGTGTGTGTTTGTGTTACAGTGTGTGTGTATGTGTGTGTGTGTTTGTGTTACAGTGTGTGTGTGTGTGTTACAGTGTCTGTGTGTGTGTTACAGTGTGTGTGTGTGTGTGTGTGTTACAGTGTGTCTGTGTGTGTGTTACAGTGTGTGTGTGTGTGTGTGTGTTACAGTGTGTCTGTGTGTGTGTTACAGTGTGTGTGTGTGTGTGTGTGTTACAGTGTGTCTGTGTTTGTGTTACAGTGTGTGTGTATGTGTGTGTGTCAGCGTTTTTAAAGCTGCACACAGAAACAGTAACGTTGACATCACTTCCTGTTTCAGGGTC
This sequence comes from Sciaenops ocellatus, assembly GCA_033000465.1. Taxonomy (NCBI): domain Eukaryota; kingdom Metazoa; phylum Chordata; class Actinopteri; family Sciaenidae; genus Sciaenops; species Sciaenops ocellatus. Next base: position 1,381,817 of record CP136871.1, on the reverse strand, counting down.
CTGGTTACGACCCGTCCTCGGGTGTCTCCGCCTCTCTGGACTTCCACCCGTTCGGGCCGTTGGGGCCGTACACGTACGGAGACCCCGCCTACAGGAAGAACGCCACGCGGGACGCCACGGCGACGCTGAAGGCGTGGCTCAACGAGCACCGTAAGAACCCATACCCAACCAAAGGCGAGAAGATCATGCTCGCCATCATCACCAAGATGACGCTGACCCAGGTCTCCACGTGGTTCGCCAACGCACGGCGGCGCCTGAAGAAGGAGAACAAGATGACGTGGACGCCCCGGAACCGCAGCGAGGACGAGGAGGACGACGACAACGGAGAGCTGGAACGCCACGACAACGACGATGAGATGGCGAAGAGCAACGACGACGAGAGAAAGAGCCACGCACGTGAGTCACACGGCAGTCACATGATCAGCTGATCACGCATTAATAAATATAAATATAATATAAATATGTTTGCAGTCTGAACAGTGTGTGTGTGTTAATAAGTGATTGACATAAACAGAATAATACTTCAAATATAAACTGATACTCACATACACACTGTGTGTTTACAACTGTTTGTACTGTAATTACTCAAATCTGATCTCATTAATATTTATTATTAATACTATTAATAATAATTAATAATAATAATAATAATTAATAATAATAATAATAATTAATAATAATAATACTAACACCGTGTTTGATGGCTCGTCTGTTTTTCACTGCAGCTCAGTCTCGCTCTCCCTCGGTTGTGGACTCTTGTGTGTTGATGTTGGATAGCGGTGGCGGTGCTGACCCGGATCGAGGTTTCTCTGATCCGGACTTTAAGGACTCGGTGGACCGGAGACTGCCCCGGTTTGTAGACCCCACCCCCTCAGAGGCCCCTCCCCTCAGGGTGTCGGCACCAGAGCGCCCGGCGTCTAAAAACCATGTGGACTCCTGCAGTGCTGTCCAGAACCCGACCGCCAAACCCAAACTGTGGTCTCTGGCTGAGATGGCCACATCTGTGGACAAACATAAAAGATGTACGGACCCTTCACTGAGCGGGGGGGCCGTCCACGCCACGCCCATGCTGCGGACCACGTTCACCCACAGCCACCTGTACTACAGCTCCCCCTTCCTGCCTGGGTACTCGTACGGCGCCCTCGGGCCGCTGCACGGCTCGGCGCCGCATTCAAACGGATTACAGCAGACGATGCTGCAGAGAGCCGACACCAGAGACCGCCGGCCGCACGGCCACGAACTGAACACAGGCACGACCAGCGCCTAGACCTGGACCACCTGGACCGCCTGAACCACCTGGACAACCTGAAACAGGACCCTCACAGACCCTCACAGACCCTCAGAGACCTTTATCCACACGGACTCGACAGGGACCGGCCCGGATATCAAACACAGATGAGCTGTGACTGACTGTGAAACAAACACTGAATTTGAAACGTTTTTTCTATGTTGATCAGATGTTTGTAGTGCGTTTCTGCACAAACATGAAGTCTCATTAAAAATAGTTTTATTAATGCTGAGACGACCAACGGCCATTTTTCAACTGAGACCTGCCACACTGATACACACAAGCGCTCAGGAAACACGTGAATGAACACGTGAATGAACGTATGAAGAAATCATCAGGTATGAAAGAAAAAACATGTTCAGACTGAAGTCACATGATTTAACTTTGATTTGCACAGACGTTCAGCATATGATGTCATTATCAAAATAATCATCAAATAATTTTAATTATTATGATTATTATTGAATCCTCTCAAAAGTCAAACAGACTTCTGAATGTTCCTTTAGTTTTAATGTAAAACAGAGAGAGCTCACTGCTAACAGCTAATTCAGCTAATTGCTAATGGTGCTAATTCAACATAATGAAAACAAATATTAAAAGATTATAGTTTAAACGTCAGAGAGAACATCAGTAGGAACTCTTCCAGGTTGACCTGATGATTTGTTTCTCTCATCTGATTAGTTCATAAATATGTTTTTATGTTGGTGTTAGCATGTTACCAGATTAGTAAAAAGTCACTTTAAATTTTGAGTACTGACGAAACGTACTTATTGGAACCGATTTGCTCCGGTTAATGAGCGACCATCACAAAGAACGACCGACCATCACAGAGAACGAGCCACCATCACGGAGAACGAGCAACCATCACAAAGAACGAGCGACCATCACAGAGAACGAACAACTATCACAAAGAACGAGCAACCATCACAGAGAATGAGTGATCATCACAAAGAACAAGCAACCATCACAGAGAATGAGCGATCATCACGGAGAATGAGCGACCATCACGGAGAACGAGCGACCATCATGGAGAACGAATAACCATCACGAAGAACGAACGGCCATCACGGAGAACGAGCGACCATCATGGAGAACGAATAACCATCACGAAGAACGAACGGCCATCACGGAGAACGAGCGACCATCATGGAGAACGAATAACCATCACGAAGAACGAACGGCCATCACGGATAACGAGCGACCATCACGGAGAACGAGTGACCATCACGGAGAGCGAGCGACCATCACGGAAAACGAAGAAGAAGGAGTAAGAGCTGATCTGTCTGTCTAAAGACATTAATCATTTACTCTTTAACATCTTCATGTTTAAGGTTTTTCTCTCTAAACCTGAACCACACCTAGATCTACACCTGAACCACACCTGGATGAACCTGTTGAGTCCAGACTCTGCTCTGATGGCAGTACTCGTACTCGCTTCAGGATGTTGAGATGAATCTTCCTCTGTGGATGATGTGAGGCGAGTAGGTTGCAATAATCTTCTCTCTGACAAACAGAAGGAGACGTTCAGTCTAAGAGGCTTACAGCTTCACCTTTTATCTGACGGACCAAGAATGAAGATTTGATTTCTCTGACCGAGAAGGCGGACTGATCCTAATCCTACAACGAGGAGGAGGAGAGGAGAGGAGAGGAGAGGTGTTTGTTCAGTGAGGATGAGGAGGAGTTCATGATCGATTAAGTTTTTTTTTTTTTTGCTGTTTTATTCTTTTATTGTGACATTTTTTGTTTCTAAATTTTAAATTATTATAATTTATATTTTAGGATATTTAATAATTAATTTAAACATCCACAGTTATTTAATCTGAATCAAACAAACTGATTAAAGAAAGTGTGTGTGTGTGTATGTGTGTGTGTGAAAATTAAAGTGCACTATAATAATAATATGTTTATATGATTAAAGCCTTGATAGTCAGTTTTGTTGTTAACTCTGCAGTCTATAATATTAGTGCATTCATTTATTCTTAATTAAAAGTCCCCATGATGATTTATATTTATATATTATTCATTATTAATTATTATTATTAATATTTGTATTGCAGAGAAATGTTGAAATATTAAAAACATTAAATTTAATGTCAAACACTCACTGTAGTCTATGGAGGTCATCACTTAAGTCCCCGGTAAAAATTAAAATGCACATTTAAAGAAAAAAACAAAGTTTATTATTTTAGTTTTATATTTTTGCAGTGGTTAGCGCTGTCGCCTCACAGGTTTGTCTCTGCGTGCGCTATGATGAGCTGCAGACTTCTCCATGGCGGACCCCGCCTCTTGCCCAGCCCAGAGTCAGCTAGGATAGGCTCCGCCCACCATGACCCTGACCAAGAGAGGTCACAGACGATGGATGAGCAGAGGTCCCCACATGGTCAGTGTACTGTCATAGTCCACTGATGGTATGGTAGGAATGTGTGTGTGTGTGTGTGACGTAGACACACATGAATAATTAATAACAAACACTGACTGGAGGAAACAGATTATTGATTATTGATCAGTTTAAACAAACATCTGTAATAAAGCTTCAGTGGAAAGTAACTAAGTACATTTACTCGAGTACTTTTAAAAGTACTTTATATATGTATAACTTCAGATTACTTGTCACACAATTTAATTTGTCAGACTGAAAGAAATTTTATTATTAAATAAATTAAATTAAACTTTAACTAGAGATACGTGTGTGTGTGTGTGTGTGCTGCAGACAGGAACACAACACTGATACACACGATCAAAGGAAAATGATTTTATAATGAATCATCTTATTACTTTTTATTATGATTTATTTTTTTTATTTTCAAAATGTTTTTCTGAGACGTCAAATCAAACAAAAAAAGATCAAAATAATGTCAAACAATTCATGAAACTACATACGTGTTAATGAGACTACATATGTGTCAATGGGACTACATACATGTTCATGAGACTACATACGTGTCAATGAGACTACATATATGTTCTTGAGACTATACGTGTTCGTGAGACTACATATGTGTTCATGGGACTTCGTATTCTTCAATTTGTTAAATATAATCTAACTTTTTAAGAGTTTATTAATATAACCTGAGAATAAACGTGTTTATGATGCTGTCATTAACACGTATGTAAATTTATTAACACGTATGTAGTTTGAACACGTATGTAATTTTATTAACATGTATGTAGTCTCATGAACACATATGTAGTTTGAACACGTATGTAGTCTCATTAACACGTATGTAGTCTCAGTAACACGTATGTAGTTTGAACATGTATGTAATTTTTTAACACGTATGTAGTCTCATTAACACGCATGTAGTCTCAGTAACACGTATGTTGTTTGAACACATATGTAATCTTTTTAACATGTATGTAGTCTCAGTAACACATATGTAGTCTCATGAACACATATGTAGTCTCATTAACACGTATGTAGTCTCAGTAACACATATGTAGTTTGAACACGTATGTCATTTTTAACACATATGTAGTCTCAGTAACACGTATGTAGTTTGAACACGTATGTAATTTCTTTAACACGTATGTAGTCTCATTAACACGTATGTAGTCTTACTAACACGTATGTTGTTTGAACACGTATGTAATCTTTTTAACACGTATGTAGTCTCATTAACACGTATGTAGTTTGAACATGTATGTAATTTTTTAACACGTATGTAGTCTCAGTAACACGTATGTTGTTTGAACACGTATGTAATCTTTTTAACACGTATGTAGTCTCATGAACACATATGTAGTTTGAACACGTATGTAGTCTCATTAACACGTATGTAGTCTCAGTAACACATATGTAGTTTGAACACGTATGTAATTTTTTAACACGTATGTAGTCTCAGTAACACGTATGTAGTTTGAACATGTATGTAATTTTTTAACACGTATGTAGTCTCATTAACACGTATGTAGTCTCAGTAACACATATGTAGTTTGAACACCTATGTCATTTTTAACACGTATGTAGTCTCAGTAACACGTATGTAGTTTGAACACGTATGTAATTTCTTTAACACGTATGTAGTCTCATTAACACGCATGTAGTCGTACTAACACGTATGTTGTTTGAACACGTATGTAATCTTTTTAACACGTATGTAGTCTCATTAACATATATGTAGTCTCATGAACACATATTAATGTCACAGCCCCCCCCCCCCCACACACACCCCCACACACCCCCACACCCCCCACCCTTCCAGCTGTGTGTTAGCGTGTTAGTGTCGCGCTAAATGCTGTCAGACAACACGGAGCATGTTGGCGAGCAGTGAGAGGTCCAGCCGTGGGCCGTCGAGCCCACCGGGACCGACAGATGTCACGTTGTGATGCCACTCAGCCTCCTGCCACGCCGTTCCTCTGCCCTCTCCTCCATCAGCTCCATCAGCTCCATCAGCTGGGCTCACATCAGACCAGGACGGCCTCCTGCAGCTCCCTCAGAATACTCTGCAGCCTCCAGCGACGCCGCCGCTGGGACCAAAACGTCTGTTCTGGTTTCCCGCCTCACTGTTTGACCCTCTGAAAAGTGTGACATCACTTCCTGCTCTGAACACCTCGACACATTTCCTCTGCACAAAGATGGCAGCAGGAAGTCACAAACGTCCTCACATAAAAGTTTCTTCAGATTCTTCATCTGAAATCTGAAAGAAGAAAAAATAAAGATGATTCTGATGTTTGAGGTTCTGATCCAAACAACAGACGAACACATCCAACGCTAACAAGAGCTAATGAACTCACTCAGAGCAGAACGTCAGAGATTATTCATGAATTATTAAACACAGATGGAGGTAATGTGTGTGTGTGTGTGTGTGCGTGCGTGTGACGTCAGGCCGCATGAGGAAATAATAATAACAGGACTTTTATTGTGAAATAAATAAAATATTCTAATAAACTATAAAATAAAAAATGTGAAGAGACGTTAAAGAAAGAAACAAAACTAAAACTCATTTTTAATCCATCAGTATTTTAATTATCACTTATTGCATCATTATTTATAATAACAATTAATATTATTATTATTATTATTATTATTATTATTGTCTAAATAAACTCTGGATGGATTAAATCTAATTTCTGTCACATGAAACTGTCAAACACTCAATCAGCTGATCAGGCCTGTGTTTGTTTTGATTGAGCGCCCCCTGCTGTCACATGACCCACATCATTAATAATTCAGGACCAGGAGAGTTCATGAATCACATATATACATATGATTACATATATATTACATATATATACACATACATATATACATGTCATATGACTCAAACATCAACATCATTATTTTGTTTATTGATTGTTTCATTTTATAGATTTATTTATTTTTATTTGTACTGAATGAGTTTGATTCAAACTTCATCTCCAGGGTGACACAGACCGTTTGTTCAAATAATAAATAATAAATGATAATAAATGAGTTTACTGTGAAATCAAAAAATCATCATCACGTCATCATCGATGCATCTTCAGTTATTTTTTGGTTTATCAGAATGTTTTTTAAATGTTTTTTAAATGTTGTAAACGTGTTTGTCACTTGGGCGGCGTGCATGAGTCCGCGCGGCGGCGCCTCCTGCAGACTCCTCCTGTTGGCTCGAGCTGCTGACAGATGGTAACATTAGCTCGCAGTCTTTCCTCCAGTGACCCTTAACGTTGAATATCACACAGCAGGAAGTGACAGCATCCTGTTAGCATAGCCACCGCTAACCGTCTGTAATTAGAAGGGAACATAAACAACAAGGAGCCGACGGTGCTGACGGAGCTGTCAGTTAAACGAGCTGCTGGAGCTCACACTGATCTTTACACATCATACACAACACGCACACACACATCATACACAACGTTAGCTTAACATTAGCTACCAAACACTAACGGTCATACCAGACCAGGAGACACTGCAGCTTTAAATGAAACTGAACACTTCAGCAACGTTAATATAACGTTAAATTAACAACTGAATGTCTGAATGTCACTCTGACGTTGTGTCAGTGAACAGGTAAACTAACAGACTCACTGTGTTTCACAGTGACGGGTGGAGCTCCAGGTGAATAAATCAAATGCATCATTTCAGGTGAACACACACACACACTCTCTCTCCTCCTCTCCTCTCCTCTCCTCCTCCTTGTGTTGGAGGTCTCAGGGGTTCTCCTGGCCTGCAGTAGCCTGGAGGAAGGGGGCCCCCTGCAGGTGGAGCATCCCCACAGCAGCTGGCCCGGCCTCACGCTCCACCTGAGTCAGTCAGATGCATGCTGGGACATCAGAGCGGTTCTGGATCTGAGACGGGTTCGGCCCTCTGAAGCTTCATCTGTCGTCTCTGCTGGGAGCGACGCCTCCTGCAGGCCCGCGGGTCGACCCGGATCAACGCTGTCAACACCTCCGCTTGTTGTCCAGGAGCTGGATCCTTAAACCTGGACCTGCTGGACCCTGCTGGAACCCTGCTGGAACCCTGCTGGACCTGCTGCCAGGACCCGGAACCAGCTGGAGCTCTGCAGATTGCAAAGAATGGGACAGAACCAGAACCTGGACCTGATTTTCAGACTCTGGAGACAGAAAACATTTCTTTAAACACTGATCGATTGATTGAGTGATTGATTGATTGGTTGATTGGATGGTTGATTGGTTGATTGATCCACAAATTATGTCAATAGATCAAAAGTCACTTTAACAGGAAACACAAAACATTTTATTGGATCAAATTAATTTCACGTCATCAAATAAATAAAAATTCATTAAGAGAATCATGACGTTGTGGAGCGGGACCGGCGGAGGCGGTCATTGTGGGGGCCATCGGCGGGACTCACATCCCCATCGCTCCCCCGAGACAGAACCTGGAGGACTACCGGAACTGGAGAGGCCGGCCCTGCAGGCGGTGGTGGACCACGACGTCCGGTGAGCCCACAAACCCCTTAACTTAAGTTAAACGCTTAACTCAACTTAAACCTTTAACTTAACCACAAACCCTTAACCTGAACCCTCAACTTAACTTAAACCCTTAACTTAAACTCTTAACTTAAACCCTTAACTTAAACTCTTAACTTAAACCCTTAACTTAAACTCTTAACTTAAACCCTTAACTTAAACTCTTAACTTAAACCCTTAACTTATCCACAAACCCTTAACTTAAACCCTTAACTTAAACCCTTAACCTAAACTCTTAACTTATCCACAAACCCTTAACTTAAACCCTTAACTTAAAGTTAAACTCAGTGTTGCATTTGTGTGTCGTGTCGTCACAGGTTCACTGACGTCTATGCGGGTTGGCAGTACCAGCAGCTCGGCGGTGCTGTCCAGCTCAGACCTGTACCAGAAAGCAGAGGACCGGCCCGATGTGTACTCTTAACTTAAACTCTTAACTTAAACCCTTAACTTAAACTCTTAACTTAAACCCTTAACTTAAACCCTTAACTTATCCACAAACCCTTAACTTAAACCCTTAACTTAAACCCTTAACTTAACTTAAACCCTTAACTTAAACCCTTAACTTATCCACAAACCCTTAACTTAAACCCTTAACTTAAACCCTTAACCACAAACCCTTAACTTAAACCCTTAACTTATCCACAAACCCTTAACTTAAACCCTTAACTTAAAGTTAAACTCAGTGTTGCATTTGTGTGTCGTGTCGTCACAGGTTCACTGACGTCTATGCGGGTTGGCAGTACCAGCAGCTCGGCGGTGCTGTCCAGCTCAGACCTGTACCAGAAAGCAGAGGACCGGCCCGATGTGTACCTGTTCCCCAAAGAGGTGAGTCCAACAGAACCACCAAGGTAGGCTATTTTATTTCCTTTTAAACACTGCTGGTTTCAGAGGTTGTGTTCTGGTTCTGGTCCGGCCGTGTTCACTGGACGTTAGATGCTGATGCTAGCTCATAGCGCTCACTCTGTCACATCAGGTCAAATCTATTTCTTTCAGAAGTCCGTGGTGTCGGACGGCGTGGAGGTCCCGGTCCATTTTCATCTGCGACGTGTCGTTCCCTCTGAAGCCGTGGCTGATGAAGGAGTACCGCCTGGAGGAGCAGCTGACTCCGGAGCAGTGCCGCTTCACCTACGCCCTGACCTCCGCCCACTCCGTGGTGGATGCCACCTTCACATGCCTGAAAGGCCGCTGGAGGTGTCTACAGAAGAAGAGCGACATCAACGTCTCCATGATGCCCAGAGTCGTGGCGGCGTGCTGCGTTCTGCACAACATCTTTCATAATTCATAATAGTTCATAATGAGGTAACAACACTTATTATATATAATAAAAAATAATAATAATAATAATTTTCAGCAGTTTGAGCCTTTAAATTAATTTAAAGGTCCAGTGTGTAGAATTTAGTTGCATTTAGTGGTCCAATCACTGCATTGTAATCTCCTCACATCACCCTCACCTTCCTAATGTAAAGGAGAAACAACACTTTAAGGACCCTGTTTAGAGTCAGTATTTAGTTTGTCTGTTCTGGACTACTGTATAAATAAGGTGTTTCAACATGGCGGCCTCCATGAAAGGGGACCCTCTCCCACTGTAGATATAAAAGGATATTTTTTAAGTAACAAACATAAAAAGATTCTTATTTTCAGGTGATTATACATGCATCAAAACATAGTTATGAATATTATATTCCATGTTTGCCTTATTCTGAAAATACAGGCCCCGGATAATACACACTGGACCTTTAATGTTATAAAATCATTTAATGTCATTTCTGTTGATATTTATATAATTAATATTCCTCTGTGCTGTGATAACATTATGACGTCAGAGTCTTCAGCTGACGTCATATTTTAAGAACAAACACTCTAACATGTTCCACTTCCGGCCGAGGCTCCGTCAGGAAACAACAAAAACCACCGGAAGTCGTAGTATTTTGATTGACAGCAGCCCCGCCTCTCCGTACGCACGTTTAGTGGGCTAAGCTGAGTTACGCTGTTTCTGGTATTCTCTACGTAAACTAGGCACGGAGATGACGTTTGACGCTGTGGCTGGCGGCGCTCCGTACGTACGCAGCGTAACGCTGGCTGTCAGTCAGAGGACATTTAAATGGCCTCAGTGCCCGGACCGTGAAGCTCTCTCCCGGTAAGAACTCCGTTAACGGCCGGTTTGAACGAACAGCTCCAGTATCAGCGGCTGTAGTCGGTGTCGGTGCTGCTGTACGTCACGTTAACGTGCCTTTTTCCCGCTTCGTTTGTTCACGAGGACTCAAAATGAGCGACGACGACGACTGTATGCAGAGAGCGCGAGCCGGGTTTGAGGAGCTGTGTCGGGCTCTGAACATGGACGAAGAGGCGAGCAGCGAGGCGTGGAAGACCTACCAGAACATCAGCACCAACTTCACCTTAGAGGTAACCACCGAACCGGACCGGACCGACCGAACCCACAGGCTCATGTTTCTGTCCGGCTACGTTTTCACTGTAACACCGTAACATTAACGACAGCATTAATGTCTGCGCAGCTAACGGACCCGAACGTCAGGACAACGTTATAAAAACGTCACGACAACGTTAGAGAAATGTCAGGACAACGTTATAAAAACGTCACGACAACGTTATAAAAACGTCAGGACAACGTTATAAAAACGTAAGGACAACGTTAGAGAAACGTCAGGACAACGTTATAAAAACGTCAGGACAACGTTAGAGAAATGTCAGGACAACGTTAGAGAAATGTCAGGACAACGTTATAAAAACGTCACGACAACGTTATAAAAACGTCAGGACAACGTTATAAAAACGTCAGGACAACGTTATAAAAACGTCACGACAACGTTAGAGAAATGTCAGGACAACGTTATAAAAACGTCACGACAACGTTATAAAAACATCAGGACAACATTATAAAAACGTCAGGACAACGTTAGAGAAATGTCACGACAACGTTATAAAAACGTCAGGACAACGTTAGAGAAATGTCAGGACAACGTTATAAAAACGTCACGACAACGTTAGAGAAATGTCAGGACAATGTTATAAAAACATCAGGACAACGTTAGAGAAACGTCAGGACAACGTTATAAAAACATCAGGACAACGTTAGAGAAACGTCAGGACAACGTTATAAAAACATCAGGACAACGTTATAAAAACGTCACGACAACGTTAGAGAAATGTCACGACAACGTTATAAAAACATCAGGACAACGTTATAAAAACGTCAGGACAACGTTATAAAAACATCAGGACAACGTTAGAGAAACGTCAGGACGTTATAAAAACATCAGGACAACATTATAAAAACGTCAGGACAACGTTATAAAAACGTCAGGACAACGTTATAAAAACATCAGGACAACGTTAGAGAAACGTCAGGACAACGTTATAAAAACGTCACGACAACGTTAGAGAAATGTCAGGACAACGTTAGAGAAATGTCAGGACAATGTTATAAAAACGTCACGTCAACGTTAGAGAAACGTCAGGACAACGTTATAAAAACATCAGGACAACATTATAAAAACGTCAGGACAACGTTATAAAAACGTCAGGACAACGTTAGAGAAATGTCAGGACAACGTTATAAAAACGTCACGACAACGTTAGAGAAATGTCAGGACAACGTTATAAAAACATCAGGACAACGTTAGAGAAATGTCAGGACAATGTTATAAAAACGTCACGTCAACGTTAGAGAAATGTCAGGACAACGTTATAAAAACGTCAGGACAACGTTAGAGAAATGTCAGGACAACGTTAGAGAAACGTCAGGACAACGTTATAAAAACATCAGGACAACATTATAAAAACGTCACGACAACGTTATAAAAACATCAGGACAACGTTAGAGAAATGTCAGGACAACGTTATAAAAACGTCAGGACAACGTTAGAGAAATGTCAGGACAACGTTAGAGAAATGTCACGACAACGTTATAAAAACGTCACGACAACGTTATAAAAACGTCACGACAACGTTAGAGAAACGTCACGACAACGTTATAAAAACGTCAGGACAACGTTAGAGAAATGTCAGGACAATGTTATAAAAACGTCAGGACAACGTTAGAGAAACGTCAGGACAACATTATAAAAACGTCACGACAACGTTAGAGAAATGTCAGGACAACGTTAGAGAAACGTCACGACAACGTTATAAAAACATCAGGACAACATTATAAAAACATCAGGACAACGTTATAAAAACGTCAGGACAACGTTAGAGAAATGTCAGGACAACGTTATAAAAACGTCACGACAACGTTATAAAAACGTCACGACAACGTTAGAGAAATGTCAGGACAACGTTATAAAAACATCACGACAACGTTATAAAAACGTCACGACAACGTTAGAGAAATGTCAGGACAATGTTATAAAAACGTCAGGACAACGTTATAAAAACGTCACGACAACGTTATAAAAACGTCACGACAACGTTAGAGAAATGTCAGGACAACGTTAGAGAAATGTCAGGACAACGTTATAAAAACGTCAGGACAACGTTAGAGAAATGTCAGGACAACGTTAGAGAAATGTCAGGACAACGTTATAAAAACATCAGGACAACGTTATAAAAACGTCAGGACAACGTTATAAAAACGTCACGACAACGTTAGAGAAACGTCAGGACAACGTTATAAAAACGTCAGGACGTTATAAAAACGTCAGGACAACGTTAGAGAAACGTCACGACAACGTTATAAAAACGTCACGACAACGTTAGAGAAACGTCAGGACAACGTTAGAGAAATGTCAGGACAACGTTATAAAAACGTCACGACAACGTTAGAGAAACGTCAGGACAACGTTAGAGAAACGTCACGACAACGTTATAAAAACGTCACGACAACGTTATAAAAACATCAGGACAACGTTAGAGAAACGTCAGGACAACATTATAAAAACGTCACGACAACGTTAGAGAAATGTCAGGACAACGTTAGAGAAACGTCACGACAACGTTATAAAAACATCAGGACAACATTATAAAAACATCAGGACAACGTTATAAAAACGTCAGGACAACGTTAGAGAAATGTCAGGACAACGTTATAAAAACGTCACGACAACGTTATAAAAACGTCACGACAACGTTAGAGAAATGTCAGGACAACGTTATAAAAACATCACGACAACGTTATAAAAACGTCACGACAACGTTAGAGAAATGTCAGGACAACGTTATAAAAACGTCACGACAACGTTATAAAAACATCAGGACAACGTTATAAAAACGTCACGACAACGTTAGAGAAATGTCAGGACAATGTTATAAAAACGTCAGGACAACGTTATAAAAACGTCACGACAACGTTATAAAAACGTCACGACAACGTTAGAGAAATGTCAGGACAACGTTATAAAAACATCAGGACAACGTTATAAAAACGTCACGACAACGTTAGAGAAATGTCAGGACAACGTTATAAAAACGTCACGACAACGTTAGAGAAATGTCAGGACAACATTAGAGAAATGTCAGGACAATGTTATAAAAACGTCAGGACAACGTTATAAAAACATCAGGACAACGTTATAAAAATGTCAGGACAACGTTAGAGAAATGTCAGGACAACGTTATAAAAACATCAGGACAACGTTATAAAAACATCAGGACAACGTTATAAAAACGTCAGGACAACGTTAGAAATGTCAGGACAACGTTATAAAAACGTCAGGACAACGTTAGAGAAACATCAGGACAACGTTATAAAAACATCAGGACAACGTTAGAGAAATGTCAGGACAACGTTATAAAAACGTCACGACAACGTTATAAAAACATCAGGACAACGTTATAAAAACGTCACGACAACGTTATAAAAACGTCAGGACAACGTTATAAAAACATCAGGACAACGTTAGAGAAATGTCAGGACAACGTTATAAAAACATCAGGACAATGTTAGAGAAATGTCAGGACAACGTTATAAAAACATCAGGACAACGTTATAAAAACGTAAGGACAACGTTAGAGAAATGTCAGGACAACGTTATAAAAACATCAGGACAACGTTAGAGAAATGTCAGGACAACGTTAGAGAAATGTCAGGACAATGTTATAAAAACGTCAGGACAATGTTATAAAAACATCAGGACAACGTTAGAGAAATGTCAGGACAACGTTATAAAAACATCAGGACAATGTTATAAAAACATCAGGACAACGTTAGAGAAATGTCAGGACAACTTTAGAGAAACGTCAGGACAATGTTAGAGAAATGTCAGGACAACGTTATAAAAACATCAGGACAACGTTATAAAAACGTCAGGACAACGTTAGAGAAATGTCAGGACAACGTTATAAAAACATCAGGACAACGTTATAAAAACGTCAGGACAACGTTAGAGAAATGTCAGGACAACGTTATAGACCCATCAAATATTATACAAATGTTGTATACATATTATAAAAAGGTTATAAAAACGATATAGAAATATTATAAAAACCGTATACAAACGTTCTACATCAAACAAACGCTATAAAAACATCATAAAACGTTATACTAACATTGTACAAACGTTCTATAAACGTTGTAAACACATGTAGTGACAGTTTGTGTTGAACATGTTTGTTAATCTGATGTAAACATTGAAACAGCTGACAGATCAAACACATGAACCGAACCTGATGACACTGTTGCATCACAACAACAACAACAACAACAACAATAATAATAATAATAATAATAGTCTAACTGAATCGTCTATAGTTTTTAATCTGATTTATTATTTGCATAAAAGAATAATTGTAATGTTTTTATAGTTTTGTGTTTGTATTTTTGCTTCTTTGATCTTTTCAGTTCATTTTAAATGTTCACAGTGTTTCATGATGGATGGACAAATAAAATATATAATAATAATAATAATAATAATAATAATGTGTTGATCAGAGACTGATGATTTTAATGTTTATTTGGAGCTTTACTGCAGTATTTCTACTTCATATTGTTTTGACATTAAAGTACTCCGAGTACAAACTACAGTATTCTGAGTACTCTAACTGTTTATACTTAAAGTACATTATTATCTTGAATTTCCTTCAGGATCAATCTGTCTAAAGCTTTATACTCAAACATATCAAACATAATATATGTTAGAGTACATGAATATACATTCACACATAATTATTATTATTATTGTTATTATTATTAATAATAATAATAATAATATTAATGTTCATATTATTCTGATCAGTGCTTTGTCTCAAAGTAAATGACACTTTTATAAGTCACATGATTCATCAATAATCTGATCAGCTCCAATAAATCAGGTCCAAAAAAAAAAAGTATAACTTCCTTACCGGATGTCACGATGACATGTCACGCCGTTCCCGCTGTTTATAGTCCGTCATCAACAATCTGCCTCGTGACCGTCTGATTGGACCGCGCACCTGTCGCTGTGTGTGTTACGTCTCAATATGTCCGGGCAGCAGCAAGGTGTGCCCACTTCTGGTTCAGCCTGCTCGTTAATTATTCATGTTCCACCTGTTTTGAGTTCAGAGTGACAAATATTATTGAATATTAATTAATCTCTCTCTCCTGCCCTCCTCCTCCTCTTCGTCATGGCGTGCAGGGCAGCGAGCTGCACTGGTTGGCGTGCTCTCTGTACGTGGCGTGCAGGTCTTCGGTGCCGACGGTGGGAAAAGGGACGGCTGAGGGGAACTACGTGTCCCTGACCAGAATCCTGCGCTGCTCAGAGATGAGGTAAGACATACAATGCACCTGTGCACTCACCTGTCCAGGTACAGGTCAGTGTGGGAGGGGACAGCAACTGTACAACCTGCAGGACCTTTTGTAGTCAATCAAACTACTTTGTAGTTTTAAAAAAGATCACGTCAATAACATCCTCCATCACATCATGACTCCTCTCCTCTCCTCTCCTCTCCTCTACCCTTCCCTCCTCTCCTCTCCCCTCCTCTCCTCTCCCCTCCCCTCCCCTCTCTCCTCTCCTCTCCCCTCCTCTCCTCCTCTCATCCTTTCCTCCCCTCCTCTCCTCTCCTCTCCCCTTCCCTCCCCTCTCTCCCCTCCCCTCTCTCCTCTCCTCTCCCCTCCTCCCCTCTCTCCTCTCCTCTCCCCTCCTCCCATCTCTCCTCTCCTCTCCTCTCCCCTCCTCTCCTCTCCTCTCCCCTCCCCTCTCTCCTCTCCTCTCCTCTCCCCTCCTCTCCTCTCCTCTCCTCTCCCCTCCTCTCCTCTCCTCTCCCCTCCTCTCCTCTCCCCTCCCCTCCACTCTCTCCTCTCCTCTCCTCTCCTCTCCTCTCCTCTCCTCTACCTTTCCCTCCCCTCTCTCCTCTCCTCTCCTCTCCCCTCCCCTCCCCTCTCTCCTCTCCTCTCCTCTCCTCTCCCCTCTCTCCTCTCCTCTCCTCTCCCCTCCCCTCTCTCCTCTCCTCTCCTCTCCTCTCCTCTCCTCTCCTCTGCCCTTCCCTCCCCTCTCTCCTCTCCTCTCCTCTCCTCTCCTCTGCCCTTCCCTCCCCTCTCTCCTCTCCTCTCCTCTCCTCTGCCCTTCCCTCCCCTCTCTCCTCTCCTCTCCTCTCCCCTCCTCTCCTCTCCCCTCCTCTCCTCTCTCCTCTCCTCTCCTCTCCCCTCCTCCTCTCATCCTTTCCTCCCCTCCTCTCCTCCCTCCTCAGCCTCATAGAGTTCTTTAATAAGATGAGGAAGTGGCAGGACATGGCGTCCGTCCCTCAGGACTTCCGTGTCAGCACAGACAAACTGGAGAGGAACTTCACCGTGTCGGCGGTCATCTTTAAGAAGTACGTTCCCGTGTTCAGAGCCGTGTTCAAGGCGCCATCAGAGGAGCCGCCGCGAGTCCACCGTAGCCGCAAGCAGAGGTATGACATCACCACGACCTGTGACCTCAAATCAGCTTTTCTGTGAGGATATCCTGATGTTTACATCATTAGTGATCAGCTGACTCACGTTACCTCACTTCCTGTCTGTAGACGTCATCCGTGCACCGTGACCGAGGTCTTCAACTTCTGCTGGGTCCTCTTCATCCACGCTAAAGGTGATGCTCATCCATCCATCCATCCATCCATCCATCTATGCATCCATCCATTCATTCATCCAACCATCTATTCATTCATCCAACCATCCATCCATTCATTCATCCAACCATCATCCATTCATTCATCCAACATCCATTCATTCATCCAACCATCCATCCATTCATTCATCCAACTATCCATCTATTTATCCATCCATTCATCCATCCATCCATCCATTCATTCATCCAACCATCCATCCATTCATTCATTCATCCATCCGTTCATTCATCCAACCATCCATCCATTCATTCATCCAACCATCCATTCATTCATCCAACCATCCACCCATTCATTCATCCAACCATCCATCTATTTATCCATCCATTCATCCATTCATCCATTCATTCATCCAACCATCCAGCTATTTATCCATCCATTCATTCATCCAACCATCCATCCATTCATTCATCCAACCATCATCCACCTATTCATCCATCCATCCATCCATCATCCATTCATTCATCCAACATCCATTCATTCATCCAACCATCCATTCATTCATCCAACCATCCACCCATTCATCCAACATCCATCTATTTATCCATCCATTCATTCATTCATTCAGCCATCCAATCATCCATCTGTTCATCCATCCATCCATTCATCCATCCACCCATCATCCATTTATTCATCCATCCATCCAACCATCCATCCATCCATTCATCCATTCATTCATCCAACCATCCATTCATTCATTCAGCCATCCAATCATCCATCCACCCATCATCCATCTATTCATCCATCCATCCATTCATCCAACAATCTATCTATTCATCCATCCATTCATTTATCCAACCATCATCCATCTATTCATCCACCCATCCATTCATCCATTCATTCATCCAACCATCCATTCATTCATCCAACCATCATCCATCTATTCATCCATCCATCCATCCATCCATCCATCCATTCATTCATCCAACCATCCATTCATTCATCCAACCATCCATCCATTCATTCATCCAACATCCATCTATTTATCCATGCATCCATTCATTCATTCATCCAATCATCCATCCATTCATTCATCCAACATCCATCTATTTATCCATCCATCCATCCATTCATTCATCCAATCATCCATCTATTTATCCATCCATTCATCCATCCATTCATTCATCCAACCATCATCCATCTATTCATCCATCCATTCATCCACCCATCCATCCATCCATTCATTCATCCAACCATTCATTCATTCATTCATCCAACCATCATCTATTCATCCATTCATTCATCCAACCATCCATCTATTTATCCATCCATTTATTCATCCCACCATCCATTCATTCATCCAACCATCCATTTATCCATCCATTCATGCATCCATCAGTTCATTCATCCATTCATTCATCCAACCACCCATCCATTCATTCATCCAACCATCCATCTATTTATCTATCCATTTATTCATCCCACCATCCATTCATTCATCCAACCATCCATTTATCCATCCATTCATGCATCCATCAGTTCATTCATCCATTCATTCATCCAACCATCCATCCATTCATTCATCCAACCATCCATCTATTTATCTATCCATTTATTCATCCCACCATCCATTCATTCATCCAACCATCCATTTATCCATCCATTCATCCATACATCAGTTCATTCATCCATTCATTCATCCAACCATCCATCTATTTATCCATCCATTCACCCATTCATTCATTCAGCCATCCAATCATCCATCCATCCATCATCCATCTATTCATCCATCCATCCATTCATCCATCCACCCATCATCCATCCATCCAACCATCCATCCATCCATTCATCCAACAATCTATCTATTCATCCATCCATTCATTCATCCAACCATCATCCATCTATCCATCCATCCATCCATCCATCCATCCATTTATCCATCCATCCATTCATCCAACAATCTATCTATTCATCCATCCATTCATTCATCCAACCATCATCCATCCATCCATCCATCCATCCATTCATTCATCCAACCATCATCCATCTATCCATCCATCCATCCATCCATCCATTCATCCAACAATCTATCTATTCAGCCATCAATTCATCCATCCATTCATCCATCCGTCTCACTCTCTGTCTCACTCTCTCTGCCTGTCTGTGGTTCAGGTAACTTTCCGATGATCAGTGATGACGTGGTGAACTCGTACCATCTCCTGCTGTGTGCTGTCGACCTCGTCTTCACCAACGCTCTGCTCTGCAACGCCCGCAAAGATCTGCTCAACCCGGACTTCACAGGTACCACGCCACAGCATGCTAACAGATTAGCACGTTAGCTTGGTCCACTGCACGGGCAGTCCAGACCACCCACCAAAATAAAAGCATAGATACCAACTTAACAATGTATGTGTCTGGGGTCAGGATTTAACATGTTTAACATGACGGGCATAAATGCTACATGCTACATGCTGACATGGTTCATAGTTTCAGACGTGTTTCAGCGCTCTCTGTTTAAATATGAAGTCACAGCATGGAGGAGGTGGAGACCAAACACAGATCAAATCTAACAGGCTGCACAGAAACACTCCACCTGGTGTTGGACATGATCAGCTGTTTACTGTCAGTGTTGGACATGATCAGCTGTTTACGGTCAGTGTTGGACATGATCAGCTGTTTACGGTCAGTGTTGGACATGATCAGCTGTTTACTGTCAGTGTTGGACATGATCAGCTGTTTACTGTCAGTGTTGGACATGATCAGCTGTTTACTGTCAGTGTTGGACATGATCAGCTGTTTACAGTCAGTGTTGGACATGATCAGCTGTTTACTGTCAGTGTTGGACATGATCAGCTGTTTACTGTCAGTGTTGGACATGATCAGCTGTTTACTGTCAGTGTTGGACATGATCAACTGTTTACTGTCAGTGTTGGACATGATCAGCTGTTTACTGTCAGTGTTGGACATGATCAGCCGTTTACTGTCAGTGTAGGACATGATCAGCTGTTTACTGTCAGTGTTGGACATGATCAGCTGTTTACTGTCAGTGTTGGACATGATCAGCTGTTTACAGTCAGTGTTGGACATGATCAGCTGTTTACTGTCAGTGTTGGACATGATCAGCTGTTTACTGTCAGTGTTGGACATGATCAACTGTCAGTGTTGGACATGATCAGCTGTTTACTGTCAGTGTTGGACATGATCAGCTGTTTACTGTCAGTGTTGGACATGATCAGCCGTTTACTGTCAGTGTAGGACATGATCAGCTGTTTACTGTCAGTGTTGGACATGATCAGCTGTTTACTGTCAGTGTTGGACATGATCAGCCGTTTACTGTCAGTGTTGGACATGATCAGCTGTTTACTGTCAGTGTTGGACATGATCAACTGTCAGTGTTGGACATGATCAGCTGTTTACTGTCAGTGTTGGACATGATCAACTGTCAGTGTTGGACATGATCAGCTGTTTACTGTCAGTGTTGGACATGATCAGCTGTTTACTGTCAGTGTTGGACATGATCAACTGTCAGTGTTGGACATGATCAGCTGTTTACTGTCAGTGTTGGACATGATCAGCTGTTTACGGTCAGTGTTGGACATGATCAACTGTCAGTGTTGGACATGATCAGCTGTTTACTGTCAGTGTTGGACATGATCAACTGTTTACTGTCAGTGTTGGACATGATCAGCTGTTTACTGTCAGTGTTGGACATGATCAGCTGTTTACTGTCAGTGTTGGACATGATCAACTGTCAGTGTTGGACATGATCAGCTGTTTACTGTCAGTGTTGGACATGATCAACTGTCAGTGTTGGACATGATCAGCTGTTTACTGTCAGTGTTGGACATGATCAGCTGTTTACTGTCAGTGTTGGACATGATCAGCTGTTTACTGTCAGTGTTGGACATGATCAACTGTCAGTGTTGGACATGATCAGCTGTTTACTGTCAGTGTTGGACATGATCAACTGTTTACTGTCAGTGTTGGACATGATCAGCTGTTTACTGTCAGTGTTGGACATGATCAACTGTCAGTGTTGGACATGATCAGCTGTTTACTGTCAGTGTTGGACATGATCAGCTGTTTACGGTCAGTGTTGGACATGATCAGCTGTTTACAGTCAGTCAGTCTTCTTCTGTTCGAGCTGCTTGTCATCTTTCCGAACATTACGGTCATAAAGCTGAATCAGGAAGTCTGAAGTTTGTATTCATCCAGCCGACTGTTTATTAGCTCTGCCTGCTGTTTCCTGCTGTGCCTCCACCCGTCCCTCCACCTACAAACACTGATGTAGTTTATTGCAGAGAGGAAGCTGCTCTGCAGACCTCAGCATGGAAACTGTCAAACTGAACTCACAGGAAGCTCCAAACTCCAAAAACACACCAGGAATTTATTTTTTTCATTTTATTTTATTTTATTCTATTTGTCATTTCAACTTCCTGTCACCTGTGCTGGATCATCAGGTGTATGTATGTGTGTATGTGTGTGTGTGTGTGTGTGTGTGTGTGTGTTCAGGTCTACCTGAGGACTTCAGCAGTAAAGACTTCCGTCCGTCTTCAGGTCCGTACTGCTTCATGGAGCAGCTGTGTGAGCTTCATGGCGGTCTGCTGCTGGAGGCCAAAGGAGTCAAAGAACATTTCTGGAAACCGTTCATCAAGAAACTGTTCCACAAGAGGGTGAGACACACACACACACACACACACACACACACACACACACACACACACTGACCTCAGTCTGTCTGTCATAGATCCTCAGAGGTAAAGAAGACGCTCTGACCGGCTTTCTGGATCCTCTCAACTTTGGAGACAGTTTGTGAGTTTCACACAGTGTCATGATACATGATGATAAATGATGATACATGATGATAAATGATGATAAATGATGATACATGATGATAAATGATGATACATGATGATAAATGATGATACATGATGATAAATGATGACACATGATGACAAATGATGATACATGATGATACATGATGATACATGATGATAAATGATGATACATGATGATAAATGATGATACATGATGATAAATGATGATAAATGATGATAAATGATGATAAATGATGATACATGATGATAAATGATGATAAATGATGATACATGATGATAAATGATGATAAATGATGATACATGATGATAAATGATGATACATGATGATAAATGATGATAAATGATGATACATGATGATAAATGATGATAAATGATGATACATGATGATAAATGATGATACATGATGATAAATGATGACACATGATGACAAATGATGATACATGATGATACATGATGATACATGATGATAAATGATGATATATGATGATATATGATGACGTATATTAATATCAATATAATATAATATTCATATATTCATATTCTAGTACAGCAGTGTGTCTGCAGATTTATTCACATCAGGAGGAAACTTTCAAATATAAATAAATAATTTGTTTTCAACATCAACAATCAAAGACACACGAACATATGAACACACCTCTGTACATGTTTACACCTACAGACAGTCACAGACACAGACAGACACAGTCACAGACAGACAGACAGACACAGACAGTCACAGACAGACAGACAGTCACAGACACAGACAGACACAGACAGACAGACAGACAGACACAGACAGTCACAGATAGTCACAGACACAGACACAGACAGACAGACACAGACAGTCACAGACAGACAGACAGACACAGACAGTCACAGACAGTCACAGACACAGACACAGACAGACAGACACAGACAGTCACAGACAGACAGACAGACACAGACAGTCACAGACAGTCACAGACAGACAGACAGACACAGACACAGACAGACAGACAGACAGACAGACACAGACACAGACAGACACAGACAGTCACAGACACAGACAGACAGACAGACACAGACACAGACAGACAGTCACAGACAGACACAGACAGACAGTCACAGACAGACACAGACAGACACAGACAGTCACAGACACAGACAGACACAGACACAGACAGACACAGACACAGACAGACAGACAGACACAGACAGTCACAGTCACAGACAGACAGACAGACACAGACAGTCACAGACACAGACAGACAGTCACAGACAGACACAGACACAGACAGACAGACACAGACAGACACAGACAGACACAGACAGTCACAGACAGACACAGACAGACAGACACAGACAGTCACAGACAGTCACAGACACAGACACAGACAGACAGACACAGACAGACACAGACAGTCACAGACACAGACACAGACACAGACAGACACAGTCACAGACAGACAGACAGACACAGACAGTCACAGACAGTCACAGACACAGACAGACAGACACAGACACAGACAGACAGACAGACACGGACAGACACAGACACAGACAGACACAGACAGTCACAGACAGACACAGACAGACACAGACACAGACAGTCACAGACAGTCACAGACACAGACACAGACAGTCACAGACAGACACAGACAGACACAGACAGTCACAGACACAGACTCAGACAGACACAGTCACAGACAGACAGACAGACACATACAGTCACAGACACAGACAGACACAGACAGACAGACAGACAGACAGACACAGACACAGACAGACAGACAGTCACAGACAGACACAGACATACACAGACACAGACAGACACAGACACAGACAGACAGACAGACAGACAGACAGACACAGACAGTCACAGACAGACACAGACACAGACAGACAGAGAGACAGACAGACACAGACAGACACAGACAGTCAGACAGACACAGACAAAGACACAGACAGACACAAACAGACAGACAGACACAGACAGACACAGACACAGACAGACACAGACAGACAGACAGACAGACACAGACAGTCAGACAGACACAGACACAGACAGACACAGACAGACAGACAGACAGACACAGACAGACACAGACAGTCAGACAGACACAGACAGACACAGACACAGACAGACACAGACAGTCACAGACACAGACAGTCACAGACAGACACAGACACAGACACAGACAGACACAGACAGTCACAGACAGTCACAGACACAGACAGACACAGACAGACAGACAGACACAGACAGTCACAGACACAGACAGACAGACAGACACAGACACAGACAGACACAGACTGTCACAGACAGACACAGACAGACACAGACAGTCACAGACAGACACAGACAGACACAGTCACAGACAGACACAGACAGTCACAGACACAGACACGGACAGTCACAGACAGACACAGACAGTCACAGACAAAGACAGTCACAGACAGACACAGACAGACAGTCACAGACAGACACAGACAGTCACAGACACAGACAGACACAGACACAGACAGACACAGACAGTCACAGACAGACAGACAGACAGACAGTCACAGACAGACACAGACAGACAGACAGACACAGACACAGACAGACAGACAGACACAGACAGTCACAGACAGTCACAGACACAGACACAGATACAGACAGACACAGTCACAGACAGACAGACAGACACAGACAGTCACAGACAGTCACAGACACAGACAGACACAGACACAGACAGACAGACACAGACGGACACAGACAGTCACAGACAGACAGACAGACACAGACAGACACAGACACAGACAGACACAGACAGTCACAGACAGACACAGACACAGACAGTCACAGACAGACAGACACAGACACAGACAGACACGGACACAGACACAGACAGACAGACAGACAGACACAGACACAGACAGACAGACAGACACAGACAGTCAGACAGACACAGACAGACATAGACAGTCACAGACAGACACAGACAGTCACAGACACAGACACAGACAGTCACAGACAGTCACAGACACAGACAGACACAGACAGACACAGACAGTCACAGACACAGACAGACACAGACAGTCACAGACAGTCACAGACAGACACAGACAGTCACAGACACAGACAGACACAGACAGACACAGTCACAGACACAGACACAGACACAGACAGTCACAGACACAGACACAGACAGTCACAGACAGACACAGACAGTCACAGACACAGACAGACACAGACAGACACAGACACAGACAGACACAGACACAGTCACAGACACAGACACAGACAGTCACAGGCATAAATGAATTAATAATGAATCATGCTCTCTCTGTGTCTGTGCTCAGTCTGTCTCTCAGTCGGGTTTATGAGGAACACGTTCTGGCCTCGGGCAGTCTGGATGAGAGGATCTTCACCGGGGAGGGGGCGAGCGAGGACATAGGTACCCCGGGTCCATGGCTGTGTGACGGGGTGGAGAACCAGGACAGCGCCACCAGGAGGCTGCACAGCAGCCTCACGGTCAGACAGTAAACTGATAAGCTGAGCCATGTTTGAAGAGTTTACCTGTTCTCACCTGTCTGTCTCTGTCATCATCAGGCCTCAGCTCTGAAGGTCTCCACCCCTCTGACAGGCAGGAAGTACGTTCAGGAGAACAGCTCGCCGTCTCCCGTGTCGTCTGCCATGAGGAGCGTCGGACGACTCCACACGCTGCTGTCAGGCACCAAGCAGGGGCCGAGCGCTAAGCTAGCGGAGACGCTCAGGTGAGTTTAATGACTGACTCTGAACGCTGCTCTCACCTGTGACGTCACAGTCTCAGGTGAGCTATCATCTGCAGCGGTGTAACGACACAAACTGTCCCCCTGCAGGACCTGTGCCAGAGACCCCAGTGATGTGATCAGCAGGCGCCTGAAGGACATGTTTGAGCTCTTCTCTCAACATTTAGAGAGCGGTGGCTCCGAGATCAGCGGGACGGGGAAAGGTACACCTGAACTCATTAACAGGAAACTCGTGACATGTGACACACACTCACCTGACAAACCTTCTCCGCGCAGACATGGCAGTGAAGTACTTCCACCTGGCAGAGGCGCTCTACTACAGGATCCTGGAGTCCATCATCGAGAGAGAGAAGATGATCCTGGGAGACGCCGACCTGTCGGTGAGTTAACACAGTGATGGAGTACTCATAGTGACATCACCAGTATTTATACATATAATGTGACGTGTGTGTGTGAGTCAGTGTATTCTGGAGCAAGACATCTTCCATCGCTCTCTGCTCGTCTGCTGTCTGGAGATCGTCATCTTCTCCTACAGACCTCCAGGAGATTTCACAAATCTGATCGCCATCTTCCAGCTCCCTGCCTATCACTTCTACAAGGTATCAATACACCTGATCACTTCTACAGGTATCAATATACCTGATCACGTCTACAAGGTATCAATACACCTGATCACTTCTACAGGTATCAATACACCTGAGCTGTGTGTGTCTGCAGGTGATCGAGGTGTTGGTGCGGTCCGAGCAGGGTCTGTTCCGGGAGGTGGTGAAGCACCTGAACCAGGTGGAGGAGCAGGTTCTGGAGAGCCTGGCCTGGACCAGCGACTCCCCGCTGTGGGAGAGCCTCCGTGGGGCCAAAGAGCACGTCCCGGCCTGCCAGCAGGTCCAGACACACACAGACTAATAAGTAGAACCCGTCCACACTCTGTGTGCGGTCCTGGTTCCTCAGGTCTTCCTCATTGTGGTTCTGTTTGTGGTCCGGTTTCAGGTGATGCCTCCTCAGTATCTGGAACACAGCGATGAGAGCAGCTCAGGCAGCGTTCCTCTGACCCCCGTCAGCCATGGGCCGGACCTCAGCGCCAACAGCACCTTTAAAGGTGAGTGTAGTTACTGATCTTCGTCACGGCGTGATGCTCGTCGTCAGTCCAGATTAAACCTGGATTAATGTGAGACAATCTGCCCCGCCCCCTCCAGGTGTGTCCCCCTCCCCCACCACCCTGCAGGACCGGTACAGCTCTCCGCCCAAAGGCCCATTTTGTCGCCGTCTGTTCGTGGACCCGCCGGATGGCGAGCCCGGAGTCACCGCCAACACCAACAGCACCAGCACAGTGCCGGCAGCCAAGACGGGCCAGGCCAGTCTGGTCACAGCCATCCCAGCTGGGCCGACAGTGCTGACCGTCACCGCCAACAACGGGCAGACGGTCTCCATACCTGTGCACGGTGAGAGTCCGAACACAGCTGACCGTGACACCTGGGTGATAATCACCACTAACAATGACCTCTGACCTCTGCAGGGATAGCCAATGAGAGCGGAGGCATCACCTTCATCCCCGTCCCGATGAGCGTGACCGGACAGGGTCAGCTACAGCCTCTGACCGGGACGCTCACCGTCCAATCAGCTGTCACCAAACCAGCCACCAAACCGTCCAGCAGTCCACTGAAGAAAGGCTCGCTGTCTCTGTTCTTCAGGAAGGTTCGAGTCCGAGTGTCCAAGTCTAAGTCTGAGTGTCCGAGTCCAGGTGTAAAGTTGTATGTTGTTGACGTGTAACATGTAGCGTGTCCTGATGCTGTGACTCCGCCTCCCTCAGGTGTATCACCTGGCCAGCGTGCGTCTCCGTGATCTCTGTGCCAAACTGGACATCTCATCCGAGCTGAGGAGGAAGATCTGGACATGCTTCGAGTATTCTCTGGTCCACTGTACCGACCTGATGATGGACCGGCACCTGGACCAGATCCTCATGTGTGCCGTGTACGTCATGGCAAAGGTGTGTGTGTGTGTGTGTGTGTGTGTGTGTGTGTGTGTGTGTGTTTGTGTGTATGTTTCTTTCTATTGATGTGTGTTTGTTGTTGTCAGGTGACCAAAGAAGAAAAATCTTTCCAGAACATCATGAAGTGTTACCGGACTCAGCCTCAGGCCAGCAGCAGCGTAAGAATCAGATCTGATCAGAAATATTCAATTTATTGACGATCAATCACTCTAATTATCTGTGTGTGTGTGTGTGTGTGTGTGTGTGTATGTGTGTGTGTTTCAGGTGTACAGGAGTGTGTTGATCTCAGGGAGGAGACGTCACTCAGACAACAACAACATACAGAACTCATCTGCTGACATCATGCAGGATCCAGGTAACACCTCGTGTGACTCTTTGAGCCTGTTGTAGCTCCTGGTTTTGGTTTTGGACACACTTCCTGTCTTATAACTTTAATATATTAACGTATGTTTTATTTCATTGCCCTCGTCTCCCTCCAGCAGGTGGAGACATCAGTCCGGTTCTGATCCGCTCCAGCAGCACCCTACCCACCCCCCAGCCTGGCAGTGCCCCCTCCACCCCAACCAACACCTCCAACAAGAACCCGTCCTCCTCGTCTGTGAGCGAGGCTGAGGGCGAGCGTGGAGACCTGATCCACTTCTACAACCACGTCTACATCAAACAGATGAGACACTTCGCTCTGAGATACTCAGCCAGCTCTCCATCTGCAGGGGTACGTCTGGTTCTAGTTCTGGTTCTGGTTCTAAACTGGTGATGTTAACAGGAAGTCAGTTTGAAACTGATGATGTCACCAAAATAAAAGAAACAGGTTTGAACACTTGATATTATTAAAGAGACAATTCACGAGGTCACACACTTATGAGACCGTCTGAGACAGTCTGAGACCGTTTGAGACAGTTTGAGACAGTCTGAGACAGTCTGAGACAGTTTGAGACAGTTTGAGACAGTCTGAGACAGTTTGAGACAGTCTGAGACAGTCTGAGACAGTTTGAGACAGTTTGAGACAGTCTGAGACAGTCTGAGACAGTTTGAGACAGTCTGAGACAGTTTGAGACAGTTTGAGACAGTTTGAGACAGTCTGAGACAGTTTGAGACAGTCTGAGACAGTTTGAGACAGTCTGAGACCGTCTGAGACAGTTTGAGACAGTTTGAGACAGTCTGAGACAGTCTGAGACAGTTTGAGACCGTCTGAGACAGTCTGAGACCGTCTGAGACAAAGACAAATGTTCTCTGTTCAGGTGGAATCCCCCCCTCTGTGTCCATACCCGACCCTGAGGACCGGCTCACCTCGTCGGATGCTCCTGTCCAGCAAACACTCCATCTACATCTCACCGCACAAGACAGGCTCCGCCTCCACGCCAACCACCACCCGAGACAAGATTTACTACTACATCTGCAGCAGCCCCCCCAACGTGAGGACACCTTTACAGCACCACACACAGAGCACATCTTTACAGCACCACACACAGAGCACATCTTTACAGCACAACACACAGAGCGCACCTTTACAGCACAACACACAGAGCGCACCTTTACAGCACAACACAGAGCACACCTTTGCAGCACAACACATAGAGCACGTCTTTACAGCACAACACACAGAGTGCACCTTTACAGCACAACACACAGGACACCTTTACAGCACAACACACAGAGTACAACTTTACAGCACAACACACAGAGTACAACTTTACAGCACAACACACAGAGCACATCTTTACAGCACAACACAGAGCACACCTTTACAGCACAACACACAGGACACCTTTACAGCACAACACACAGAGGACACCTTTACAGCACAACACAGAGCACATCTTTACAGCACAACACAGAGTACACCTTTACAGCACCACACAGAGCACACCTTTACAGCACAACACAGAGCACATCTTTGCAGCACAACACATAGAGCGCACCTTTACAGCACAACACAGAGCGTACCTTTACAGCACAACACACAGAGCGCACCTTTGCAGCACAACACAGAGCACACCTTTACAGCACAACACAGAGCACACCTTTACAGCACAACACAGAGCACACCTTTACAGCACAAAACAGATAACATCTTTACAGCACAACACAGAGTACACCTTTACAGCACAACACAGTGCACACCTTTATAGCACAACACAGAGTATACCTTTCAAAACACAACATAGAGTACACCTTTACAGCACAACACACAGGACACCTTTACAGCACAACACACAGAGCACACCTTTACAGCACAACACAGAGTGCACTTTTACAGCACAACACAGAGAGCACACCTTTACAGCACAACACAGAGAGCGCACCTTTACAGCTGAAGTCACGTCTGATAGAATCTGTTGATCCTGAAATAATAGAGGCCATAGAGGTGTTTTATTTTGATAGTCTCTAAGAATCAGAGCCTGTTTCTCACTTCCTGTGACCTCTGACCTCAAAGCGTCTCCAGGAGATCAACAGTATGATCCGGACCGGAGAGACTCCGACCAGGAAGCGCAGCATGGTTCTGGAGGACGAGACGTCTCCAAAGAGGGTTTGTCCCGACAACCACTCAGCGCTGTTCCGCCGCCTGCAGGACGTCGCCAATGACCGCAGCTCCTCCCACTGAGGACGCACACGCTCATCCTGATTGGACGAGGCTTTTCTGTGCTGTAAAGCAGACTGAGGTTCATCAGCAGGTGGAGCTGTAGACAGACGCCTTCTTCTCCTCAGAGTCATGACTGTCTATGATCCAGTGTGACATCACTTCCTGTTAATATCATCATCTCTGATGTCATCCAGAGTAAACTTGAAATCAATGACGTGTACATCCAGACAGGAGATGCTAATTGCTAACTCAGCTAACAGCTAACTCAGCTAACGGCTAATGGAGACAAGCAGCTGTGTTTCAGCTCAGTTCAGATCCTTTTGTTAGTACTATTCTATGTACTACTCTGTGTACTCTATGTACTACTCTGTGTACTCTATGTATTACTCTGTGTACTCTATGCAGTACTCTGTGTACTTCCTGGTGTAGTGTTGTCTCAGTTGTTCTTTGCTGAACTGCAGCTGTGCTGAGCATCAACATCTGTCCAGCTTACATTTGCATATTGAGGTGTTCACCTCCACCTCTTCAGCTCCAGCTGCTTCATCAGCCGCCTCCACCTTCAACTACGGAGACAAAACGGCGTCCACTGAAGACGAGAAGAGTCCAACACTCACAGTACACTGACTGTAGACAGGACTGAGACTCAGAGATAAACATAAACAAATATAAACAGCTGACTCACATCCAACAAAGCATCATGGGAACTGTGGTTCTAAAAGTTGGAATCAGACGTTCGATCAGACGATCGACCAGACGTTCGATCAGACGATCGATCAGACGTCAGGCGATGATCGAACCGTTTTTCTTCTCGAGTGTTTTCAGTGATTTTATGATCAAATGTTTTGAACTTTTTTCTCTCAAACTTGTTTTTATAATTTTAAATCTGAAACGATCCATCATGAAAACTTTGATTCATTCTGTCACATGATCACCTGAAGGGCTCCTGATGCTTTCAATGATTTGTTGTCACCAGCAGAAGTTTGTGTGTAAATATCTGTAAAAAGAGAGAAGATATTTTATGTGATGAAGTGCCTTTATTTTTTATTTTTTACTGAAATCTGTTTGACTTAAAAATAAAATGTTAAAGTGAGCTGTCGACATGTGACATCATTTTTATTGTTTCTATTTAAACGCCATAAATTCACAACAGAAATAAAATATATAAATATTAAAAAAAATACAAAATATGAGAAACAGGTTTACTGCAACAGAAAACAGAAAACAGAACATCATGTTCGTGATGTTTATCCTGATGTGATGATAAGACCAGGACCTGATAAGACGGCCTCGGGCCAGAACAGGTTTGAGGAAACACACCTGTCGGCAGCAGGGCAGCATTCCTGTGGGCAGGTGAGTCAGAGGGCGGGGCTTCAGGTGCCTGTAACAAACACCTGATTGGTGACAGACGTCAGAAGATGGAGCTCAGTCTGTGTTTCTGCATCGCTGCTGCGCTCGGGTCCATCTTCATGGTCCTGTGGAGCCTCTCAGAGGGTCACCGGGTCGGACCCGGCGCTGCCGCCCTCATTGGGGCCTCCGTGTGCTTCCTGGTTCCTCCAGGTGTGTGTGGCGGGGTCCTCCTCATCCTCAGCTTCATCCTCCTCACCTGTGTGACGAAGACGAAGGTCCAACTGCTGCAGACGAAGGACAGAGCGGTGCTGGTGACAGGTCACTCACACACACAGCTGGATGTGATGTCATGCTGACAGTTCAAGATGTTTCATTGGAGGTTTACCTGTGATGTATTCTACCTTCCTGTCCAGGTTGTGATTCTGGTTTTGGTCTGGCTCTGGTGAAGCGGCTCAGTGGACTCGGGCTGACGGTGTTTGCTGGAGTTCTGGATGTGAACGGATCTGGAGCTCAGCAGCTCCGAGAACGAGGTTCTGAAAAGCTGCAGGTCGTCCAGCTCGATGTGACCGACAGCGATCAGATCGAGACCGTACACCGCTACATCAGAACACAGGTGTCCGAAACAGGTAACGCTGAACCTGTCCGACAGGTACTGCTGTCCACCGTCCATGAACTGTGTGTTTGAGTCCTGCTGTGATTGTTCTGGTGAAGGTCAGAGCTGACCAATAAAAATAAAACATACATATGTATGCGCACACCTGAACTTATTTGAACTCGCCTGCGTGGTCTCTGCAGGTCTCTGGGGTTTGGTGAATAACGCCGGAGTCCTTGGCTCCCCCGCGGACGCCGAGCTCCACCCCATCGCGGCGTACAGACGCTGCATGGACGTGAACTTCCTGTCTGCGGTGAAGATGAGTCAGGTGTTCCTCCCTCTGCTGAGGAGGTCCAGAGGACGCATTGTCAACGTGTCCAGCTTGGCAGGTAGATCCAAACAGAACCTTCAGAACCAGGAGTAGGTTCTACCTGTTCAGGTGTTTACCTGAGGTCATGTGATGTTTGTTTCACTGATGAATATTAAATAACGATCATCTCTAACGATCTAATGTTATTATAATGTTAATCTAACGTTAGATTAAGGTTCAGTGTGTCTCTGTGCGTCTCAGGTGACGTCCCGTTGCCGATGCTTGCTGCATACGGCGCCTCGAAGGCGGCGCTCAGCATCTTCTCTCAGGTCATGAGGTTGGAGCTGTCAGCGTGGGGCGTTAACGTGTCTGTCATCCAACCCACGGGCTTCAGAACCAGTACGTCTCATTTCAGGTCCAAACTCTGTTCTCCTTCCTGTGACCTCTGTGACCTCATACAACCTCTGTGACCTCATACGACCTCTGTGACCTTGTATGACCTCTGTGATCTCTCCGTCTCTTCCCATCAGACCTCTTCGGTAACACCGATGACGTCGCTCGCTTCAGAGACGAGATCCTGGCGTCCGTCTCCTCTGAAGCCAGAGAGGATTATGGGACGGCGTACATTGCGTCTCTGCCCAGCAGTCTGTCCAAAATGTCGGGCGAGTGCGCAGAGGATCTGTCCCCCGTGGTGGACGCCATGTGTCATGCTCTGATGTCACCTCGTCCACGCTCCTTGTACACGCCCGGACAGATGGGATGGCTCCTCCCCTTTCTGCACCGCCACTTTCCCGCCTTCGTGTTCGACGCCGCCATCACGAGCCTCATCAAACACGACGAGTGTCCGGCAGGCCTTAACAGGAGCTGAGCATCATGGGAGAACGAGACGTCTCAGAGGGATGACATCACAGCGTGAGGTCACAGAGTTCAGATGAATTAATGCAGTGTGATGTCATCGACTGTAACAACAAATCAAATATAAAATCTGAATAAAGTTTAAACACAAACATTACACAAACGTTTCCTGAACTCCGGTCTGATCCAGATCAAACGTGATCACGTGATGTAATCTGACCTCATTCTACAAAATAAAAACATGTCTGCAGTTTATTTTGTTGGGACTATTTTCAGCGGCGGATGAATCCACGTTTGGACGGAGGATGAAGACAAAAGGTGTCACCGTAAACATTTTCCCCTCTGTGCGGTTCATCAGCAGGTTCCCACAGGAACAGGAAACAGATCCTCTGACATGCTCTTATTTTGTAAACAAACTAAAATCACGTGTGATCAGTCGATCCTGTGATCATTTGATCACGTGATCATGTTTAACATTTTCTGAAATTCTTCAATATGAAGCCAGCAGCTGATTAGCTTAGCTTAGCATAAAGACTGGTAACAGGGGGAAACAGTTAGCTTAGCTTAGCATAAAGACTGGTAACAGGGGAAAACAGTTAGCTTAGCATAAAAACTGGTAGCATCAAAGAAACAGACGGACACATGAAACACGGAGCTGTGATTTAATGACAAACTGAAAAACTGTTCACATCTCACAGCAGAGATAAAAACAGGATGTACAACATCCAATCAGCTTCAAGGACTGAACACGCCGCTACATACGCTGCAGACGCTACAGACACTGCAAATGCTCTGCAAGTATGTCACAAAAATAATAATAAAAAGATTTTTTTATAAAAGCTGTCCAACAAGTCCAACAGGTCTCAGTCCAACAGGTCTCAGTCTTAAGGCAGTCTCAGTCTCAGTCTCAGTCTTAAGGCAGTCTCAGTCTCAGTCTCAGTCTTAAGGCAGTCTCAGTCTCAGTCTTAAGGCAGTCTCAGTCTCAGTCTCAGTCTTAAGGCAGTCTCAGTCTCAGTCTTAAGGCAGTCTCAGTCTCAGTCTCAGTCTTAAGGCAGTCTCAGTCTCAGTCTTGAGGTTTCATAAACACTCTCTTGGTGATCGTCTCTGAGATGTTTTGGTTCTCGTCGTCTTCGTTCATCGCTCTCTCTCGTTTCTTTGCAAACTTCTTCTTCATGGATCCGACTAAACTCTCGTACCTGAAAAACAAAGTTTGATCAGATGATCGACCAATCACAGCGCTCACACGTCTTTACAGGAAATGAACAACAGAACAGGAACTAGTTGACGGCATGGTGATGATGTCATGGATCAGGTGACAGTGTTTACCTCATTGCCATCTCTTCATCTGTGACGTCCGTCTGCATCCGACTCGCTTCTTCTTCTTCTTCTTCTTCTTCTTCTCTTGGATTCATCAGAATCATCAGCTTCTGTCAAACAAACGTTTATTTTAATAATTAAATTAAATTAAATTAAACTGAAATAATCTGCTTCATGTTTCAAACAAACCTCGACTTCTGGATTAAAACCTTTGAAGGAGATTCGACCAAACTTCAAATCCTCACAGGGAACGAAGCTCTGCTCCTCGATGATCAGGTTCCTGTCAGACAACCAATCACAGACCAGAGAGAGAGGACCAATCACAGACCAGAGAGAGAGGACCAATCACAGATCAGAGAGAGAGGACCAATCACAGATCAGAGAGAGAGGACCAATCACAGATCAGAGAGAGAGGACCAATCAGAAATATTAAACATTTAAATAAACAGATTCTCGTTAGGCTGACAGTGAACTCTGCCTGTCTGTCTGTCTGTCTGTCTGCCTGTCTGCCTGTCTGTCTGTCTCTGTCTGCCTGTCTGTCTGTCTGTCTGTCTGTCTGTCTGCCTGTCTGTCTGCCTGTCTGCCTGTCTGTCTGTCTGTCTGCCTGTCTGTCTGCCTGTCTGTCTGTCTGCCTGTCTGTCTGCCTGTCTGTCTGTCTGTCTGTCTGTCTGCCTGTCTGTCTGCCTGTCTGTCTGTCTGTCTGTCTGTCTGTCTGCCTGTCTGTCTGCCTGTCTGCCTGTCTGTCTGTCTGTCTGCCTGTCTGTCTGCCTGTCTGCCTGTCTGTCTGTCTGCCTGTCTGTCTGTCTGCCTGTCTGTCTGCCTGTCTGTCTGTCTGTCTGTCTGTCTGCCTGTCTGCCTGTCTGTCTGTGTCTGTCTGTCTGTCTGTCTGTCTGCCTGTCTGCCTGTCTGCCTGTCTGTCTGTCTGCCTGTCTGTCTGCCTGTCTGTCTGTCTGCCTGTCTGCCTGTCTGTCTGTGTCTGTCTGCCTGTCTGCCTGCCGGACCTGAGGCGGACCTCCTGTAAAACCGGCCACGTACTCTTTAGCTTTGAGCTCGGGCAGGTCCAGGTACCAGTGTTCATCACTGATGATCCTCTTCTCGTCTTCCTCCAGCTGCTTCTTCGTCTCCGCGTCCAGACCTCTCTGCATGAACTGAGGACAAACAGAACGGGACGTGGCCCAACACACCGTTTAAAGTTCAGGACAAACGGAACGGGACGTGGCCCAACACACCGTTTAAAGTTCAGGACAAACGGAACGGGACGTGGCCCAACAAACCGTTTAAAGTTCAGGACAAACAGAACGGGACGTGGCCAAACACACCGTTTAAAGTTCAGGACAGACGGAACGGGACGTGGCCAAACACACCGTTTAGAGTTCAGGACAAACAGAACGGGACGTGGCCAAACACACCGTTTAAAGTTCAGGACAAACAGAACGGGACGTGGCCAAACACACCGTTTAAAGTTCAGGACAGACGGAACGGGACGTGGCCAAACACAGGTCATTAAACACACAGAACCAAACAGAACCTGTTTGTCACCGTCACTCTTTAAATCTGATTCCAACTCATTAAATTAAATTAAAATTCATCGTGTGACGTTTTTCATGAGCTCGTGCTGTCTGTGACGAAGCTAACAGTCGGTACCTTCATCCGCAGGAGGTTCTTGGACAGTTTCACGGAGTCGTTCGCCATCACGGAACTCTTTAAAGACGGCAGAGCAAAGAACCAAACAGAACCTAACAGAACCTAACAGAACCGAAATCCAGCTAACAGAGCCGAGCTTCAGCTGACACCACGAGCTGCTGCACGAGCTGCTGTTAGCTGTTAGCACGCAGACAGAACGAGCCGAATGCCGAGCAGCTGTTAGCTGTTAGCAGTCCGGCCAGTCGAACCCCGATAAATCCTGACGCGGTATGACGTGTTCTTTCTGTATGTGTATGTTACAGTTCATATAAATATAAATTAAATATAAGTTTACATAAATGTTTAATTTAATAAGCTGAGTTATAAATGTTAAAGTTAAACATACATGTCTCATTAATGCATGTTAACGCATGTTACTAACTAAACTTCTTCCCCGGAGTTTCTGTGCTCTCTCGTCCAGCAGGTTCTCATGGATCGTGGCTGCTGCTGTGGTCCTGCACGACGTCCACTACTTATATTATTACTCTCATTATTGTTACCATATCTCCATTACACTTTATAGTTAGTTAATGACTTGCTCATGTTGAACTGTTGGTCTCTGTAAATAATATTATAGAGGATGGAAAGTGTCATGCGATAACTGAAGTTATGATATGGAGCTATAGAAATAAAACTGAATTGAACTGAATTAAAGTTTAGATATGTTAAAGTTATATACATGTTAAAGATATATAAATGTTGGGGTGTTGTTTAGCTCAGTCTGTAGATCATCCGCCCCATGTACGAAGGCTCAGTCCTCGCTGCAGCGGCCCAGGTTTCAAATCCGACCTGCGGCTCTTTGCCGCATGTTATTCCCATCTCTGTCTCTCTCTCTGTCTCTCTCTCTGTCTCTCTGTCTGTCTCTCTCTCTCTCCACATTCCTGTCACTCTTCAGCTGTCTCTGTCAAATAAAACTCGAAAAGAAAAAAAAATAGATTTAAAAAAAAGTTATATAAATGTTAAAGTTGGTTTTATGTTTAACAGCCAGAATAAATGAGTCGTAGAATAAAATTTAAAAACTTTGATTCAGAGACTCAGTTTAATTATGACATCATCATGACAGGCAGGTTAGTGTGAGAACGACCAATCACATCGATCAAAAATCAAAACATCAATCAGCTGTTTTTAAAAACAAAGTTTGTTTACTTCATGTCATGTGACTGAGGTAAAGATTTTATAAACATTAATTAATGACGATCAGCTGCAGCTCGTCAGCACGTCACTTCCTGTGGGTCACCATGGAGACAGACTCACTTCCTGTGGGAACTGCAGTTTTTGGTACTTCCTGTGTTGGCTTGTAAGCGTCTCGTAACCAAAAACAAACTTCCTGTTTTCACCTGACAGGAAGTCACAGTCAGCGGTCACTCTATGAGGTACACCTGTACAGGTAAAGGTGATCAAACACTCGATGAACATTTCATGTCTGAGGTCACAGTGATGTCACACTCAGGGCAGTTCCTAATCTGACCACCTTTAGTTTGTAAAGAGGGAGGACAGAAACAACTCCACCTAGTGGACAGGTGTACCTGTGGCCAGGTGTACCTAATAGATGTGACTGGCTGAGCTCCATCAGGTCTTCAGGTGAACTCTCGGACCACTAACTCCTTCAGGGAGCAGGAGGACACCTGTCCCCTCTCGGCGTCCCTCAGCACCGTCAGCTCGTCCTGCAGCTGAGCCACCGGGCGGCCCAGTTGGTACCCGAGGTCCACCAGCAGGTCCAGCAGGCCGGCTCTGTAGTCCTTCAGCCCGTACCGCCTCACCGGAGGCAGCGCTCTCTGAGCGGCACCGAACGCCTTGTCCGGTTCCTCCAGGTCGCGGTAACAGATCGCCATGGCACACAGAGTTGGGACGATCAGGGTCGGCTTCTGCCACGGCAGCAGCTTCTCCTGGATCTCTAGAACCGTCTGCAGCTGGTCCAGAGCCGGCCCAAACTGACCCGCTCGCAGTAAACTGTGTGCTCGTTTCTGCTCCTGCTCAGTGAAGAATTCTGGGAAATGAGGCGAGTGTCGGACGCAGCGCGTGGCATAGAGTTTAGCCAGGTAGTCCTGCAGAGACAGACGGCGCTCCGCGATGATCTCCGGGCTGAAGTTCCCGGTCAGAACCTTCCGGGGCAGAACCACGTCCTCCAGCTCCTCGTTGAACTCCTGCAGCAGTTTGTGGTGGAAGCTGGAGAAGTCGTTGTAACGCCGCTCGACGGACACGCGGCGGGAATCGAAGCTGCCGGAACGCATCACCACGATCTCATAGACCTGCAGGAGACAGGAGACAGGAGACAGGAAGCAGGAGACAGGAGACAGGAGACAGGAAACAGGAGACAGGAGACAGGAGACAGGAAGCAGGAGACAGGAGACAGGAGACAGGAAACAGGAGACAGGAGACAGGAGACAGGAAGCAGGAGACAGGAAGCAGGAGACAGGAAGCAGGAGGCAGGAAGCAGGAGATAGGAGACAGGAAGCAGGAAGCAGGAGACATGAAGCAGGAGGCAGGAGACAGGAGACAGGAGACAGGAAGCAGGAGACAGGAGGCAGGAGACAGGAAGCAGGAGACAGGAGGCAGGAGACAGGAAGCAGGAGACAGGAGACAGGAAGCAGGAAGCAGGAGACAGGAAGCAGGAGACAGGAAGCAGGAGACAGGAGGCAGGAGACAGGAGACAGGAGACAGGAAGCAGGAGACAGGAGACAGGAGACAGGAAGCAGGAGACAGGAAGCAGGAGACAGGAAGCAGGAGACAGGAAGCAGGAGGCAGGAAGCAGGAGACAGGAAGCAGGAGACAGGAAGCAGGAGGCAGGAAGCAGGAGATAGGAGACAGGAAGCAGGAAGCAGGAGACATGAAGCAGGAGGCAGGAGGCAGGAGACAGGAAGCAGGAGACAGGAGACAGGAGACAGGAAGCAGGAGACAGGAGACAGGAAGCAGGAGACAGGAAGCAGGAGACAGGAAGCAGGAGACAGGAGGCAGGAGACAGGAAGCAGGAGACAGGAGACAGGAGACAGGAAGCAGGAGACAGGAGACAGGAAGCAGGAGACAGGAAGCAGGAGACAGGAAGCAGGAGACAGGAGGCAGGAGACAGGAGACAGGAGACAGGAAGCAGGAGACAGGAGACAGGAGACAGGAGACAGGAAGCAGGAGACAGGAAGCAGGAGACAGGAAGCAGGAGGCAGGAAGCAGGAGACAGGAAGCAGGAGACAGGAAGCAGGAGGCAGGAAGCAGGAGATAGGAGACAGGAAGCAGGAAGCAGGAGACATGAAGCAGGAGGCAGGAGACAGGAGACAGGAGACAGGAAGCAGGAGGCAGGAGACAGGAAGCAGGAGACAGGAAGCAGGAGACAGGAGACAGGAGACAGGAAGCAGGAGACAGGAGATAGGAAGCAGGAGACAGGAGACAGGAAGCAGGAGACAGGAAGCAGGAGACAGGAGACAGGAGACAGGAAGCAGGAGACAGGAGACAGGAGACAGGAGGCAGGAGACAGGAGACAGGAAGCAGGAGACAGGAGACAGGAAGCAGGAGACAGGAGACAGGAGACAGGAAGCAGGAGACAGGAGACAGGAGGCAGGAAGCAGGAGACAGGAAGCAGGAGGCAGGAAGCAGGAGATAGGAGACAGGAAGCAGGAGACAGGAGACAGGAAGCAGGAGACAGGAGACAGGAAGCAGGAAGCAGGAGGCAGGAAGCAGGAAGCAGGAGACAGGAGGCAGGAAGCAGGAGACAGGAGACAGGAGGCAGGAAGCAGGAGACAGGAAGCAGGAGGCAGGAAGCAGGAGATAGGAGACAGGAAGCAGGAGACAGGAGACAGGAAGCAGGAGACAGGAGACAGGAAGCAGGAAGCAGGAGGCAGGAAGCAGGAAGCAGGAGACAGGAGACAGGAAGCAGGAGACAGGAGACAGGAAGCAGGAGACAGGAGACAGGAGACAGGAAGCAGGAAGCAGGAGGCAGGAGACAGGAAGCAGGAAGCAGGAGGCAGGAAGCAGGAAGCAGGAGACAGGAAGCAGGAGACAGGAAGCAGGAGACAGGAGACAGGAAGCAGGAGACAGGAGACAGGAAGCAGGAGACAGGAAGCAGGAGGCAGGAGACAGGAGACAGGAAGCAGGAGACAGGAAGCAGGAGGCAGGAAGCAGGAGATAGGAGACAGGAAGCAGGAGACAGGAGACAGGAAGCAGGAAGCAGGAGGCAGGAAGCAGGAAGCAGGAGACAGGAGACAGGAAGCAGGAGACAGGAGACAGGAAGCAGGAGACAGGAGACAGGAAGCAGGAAGCAGGAAGCAGGAGGCAGGAGACAGGAAGCAGGAAGCAGGAGGCAGGAAGCAGGAAGCAGGAGACAGGAAGCAGGAGACAGGAGACAGGAAGCAGGAGACAGGAGACAGGAAGCAGGAGACAGGAAGCAGGAGACAGGAGACAGGAGACAGGAAGCAGGAGACAGGAGGCAGGAGACAGGAGACAGGAATCAGGAGACAGGAGGCAGGAGACAGGAGACAGAAATCAGGAGACAGGAGACAGGAGACAGGAAGCAGGAGACAGGAAGCAGGAGACAGGAGACAGGAGACAGGAAGCAGGAGACAGGAAGCAGGAGACAGGAGGCAGGAGACAGGAGACAGGAAGCAGGAGACAGGAAGCAGGAGACAGGAGACAGGAAGCAGGAGGCAGGAGACAGGAGACAGGAGGCAGGAGACAGGAAGCAGGAGACAGGAGACAGGAAGCAGGAGACAGGAGACAGGAGGCAGGAGACAGGAAGCAGGAGGCAGGAGACAGGAGACAGGAGGCAGGAGACAGGAAGCAGGAGACAGGAGACAGGAAGCAGGAGACAGGAGGCAGGAGACAGGAAGCAGGAGACAGGAAGCAGGAGACAGGAGGCAGGAGGCAGGAGACAGGAGACAGGAAGCAGGAGATAGGAGACAGGAGACAGGAAGCAGGAGACATAAAGCAGGAGACAGGAAGCAGGAGATAGGAGACAGGAGACAGGAAGCAGGGGACAGGAGACAGGAAGCAGGAGGCAGGAGACAGGAAGCAGGAGACAGGAGACAGGAGGCAGGAGACAGGAGACAGGAAGCAGGCGATAGGAGACAGGAGACAGGAGACATAAAGCAGGAGACAGGAAGCAGGAGATAGGAGACAGGAGACAGGAAGCAGGAGACAGGAGACATGAAGCAGGAGACAGGAGACATGAAGCAGGAGACAGGAGACAGGAGGCAGGAGACAGGAAGCAGGAGACAGGAGACAGGAAGCAGGAGATAGGAGACAGGAGGCAGGAGACAGGAAGCAGGAGACAGGAGACAGGAGACATGAAGCAGGAGACAGGAGACAGGAGGCAGGAGACAGGAAGCAGGAGACAGGAGACAGGAAGCAGGAGATAGGAGACAGGAGACATGAAGCAGGAGACAGGAAGCAGGAGACAATGTCAGGTTCAAAGTAATGTTACTAATTAAACATAATTTAAACGGAATTTAATTAGTTTAAATAATTAAACAGAGAAAACAAAGAAAATCCAGGCTAGCAGTTTCCCCCTGTTTCCAGTCTTTATGCTAAGCTAAGCTAAGCTATGCTTTTACAGGTGCCCAGAAAGGACAAACTAAACTTTGACTGCAGTTTGTCCTTTCATGTTAGGAAGCAGAGTGTGAGGCGAGGGGTAATCAGCACACTGGACCTTCCTGTACTCGAATAAAAGTACTCAGTTACTCTCACCACATGTCTGGACAGAGTGTGTTCGATGATTCGCGTTGACGGGATTTCAAAGAGCAGCCGGACGGGTCGATCTCGCTGCTTCAACACCTTCAACTGCTGCTGCAGCTGCTGAGTGGTTAGACTGGAACAGCTGGGAGGGTCTACACACACACACACACACACACACACACACACACACACACACGAGATAAATGTTTAAAGTTTCATTCAGACTGACATTCAGATGTTTCGTGAACGTTAAACTGTAAGAAGTCAGAACCTGGATCCAGAGTCAGCTGGTCCGCCTCAGTGTCCCTCTCTGGTTCTGGTTCTGGTTCTGCCATCACAAACAGCTGATCCACCACATGGAAGCAGTGCATACAGACACTCTCAGTAAACGTAGAGATACTCCATGACAAGCAAGAGTTCAGAGGTTCTGATCCAGTACAGTACACAGGTTCAGCAGAACCGGACAAAGGTCCATGAAACAAACAGTCAGTGAAGTACAGGACAGAGTAATCGAGTACTTGAGTAGATGTACTGGGATCATGAAGGAGGAAGTTCCTCTGCTCAGTGAACAGGAAGTGAAAGTGACGGCGTGCTGGCACACTGAGACGTTCAGTTTGTTTTATGGCTCTGCTGGTGCCAGCCGGGTGGAGTTAACCACAGCACAGTTTATCTGGTTTAAACCCGACCTACAGCTCATGAGCAGGAACGTACCTGACAGGTTCTGGTGTCAGCCCGTGAAGTTCTGCTGGATCAGGACCAACAGGAAGTTGTCTGCAGCGTGTCACCGTCAGGACTGACGGACGTGCTGCCTTCACTTCCTCTCTGCTGCTGGGAGGAGACACACGGAGGTCAGTGAACGCAACACACACTGTGGCGCAACACACAAACACACACACACACACACACACACACACAGGCACACAGAGAAATAAACACACACACAGAAATACACACAAACAAACACAGAGAATCACACATACACTTTAGGATTCAAGGATTCAAGGAGTTTTATTGTCATTTCAACACATGTTAAACATGGGATGGAACGAAATTAGTTTCCCTGGTCCTGGAGCAGCCGAATGTCAAGAGTAATAAAATAGAATAGAACTAGCTAACTAAGTATAACTATTAAAATAAAACAAAATATGGGGGGTGCAGCAGGGGCTACAAGGGTCCTCCAGAGTTCAACAGTCTCACAGCTTCTGGGAAGAAGCTGTTTCGCAGTCTGGTGGTCCTGCTCTTAATGCTCCGCAGAGGGACAAACAGAGCGTGTGCGGGGTGAGTGGGGTCCTTCATGATGCAGGAGGCCCTTTTCCTGCATCTGGAGGTGTAAATGTCCGTGGTGGTGGGTAGGCTGCATCCCACAGTCCTCTGTGCAGCTTTAACCACCCTCTGCAGAGCCGCCTTCTCTGCCACAGAGCAGTTGCCGTGCCACACGGTGATGCAGGAGCACATGACGCTTTCCACCACACATCTGTAGAAGGAGGTCAGGACTGAGCTCCCAAGTCCAGCTCGCCTCAGCCTCCTGAGGAAGTAGAGGCGCTGGTGTGCCTTCCTAACCAGACAGGAAGTGTTGGTGCTCCAGGTGAGGTTGTCAGAGATGTGTACGCCCAGGTACCTGAAGCTGGAGACCACTTCCCTCCGATGTGCAGGGGAGGGGGGAGGTGTCTGCCCCTTCTGAAGTCCACGATCATCTCCTTGGTCTTCTTCACGTTGATGCAGAGGTTGTTTTCTCTGCACCAGCCCTCCAGGTGTTCCACCTCCTGCCTGTAGTTGGACTCGTCGTTGTTAGTGATGCATCCAACCACAGCTGTGTCATCCGCAAACTTCACAATCAGACAGCTCGGATGTCTCGCTGAGCAGTCGTGTGTGAGCAGAGTGAACAGAAGGGGGCTCAGCACACAACCCTGGGGGGAGCCTGTGCTGAGGGTGATGGAGGAGGAGGAGACGTCATGGATCCTCACAGACTGCGGCCTGTCTGTTAAAAAGTCCAGGACCCAGTTGCAGAGGCTGGAGCTCAGTCCGAGTGTGGTCAGTTTCTGATCCAGAGTCTGTGGTCTGATGGTGTTGAATGCAGATATGAAATCCACAAAGAGCAGGCGAACATAAGAGTCCTTGTTCTCTAAGTGGGTGAGGGCTGTGTGGACCACAGAAGAGATGGCGTCCTCTGTGGATCGATTCTTCCTATATGCGTACTGGTGCGGGTCCACAGTGACGTCGATGCAGTCTTTGATGTGGGCCATAAACAGTCTCTCAAAGCACTTCATGACTATCGGGGTGAGGGCTACTTGCCGATAGTCATTCAGGCCTGTCACTGTGGAGGTTTTGGGGATGGGGATTAATTGTTTATATTTTTAATACATGACTTTTCTCATGTTTGACTGAATGTTTGTACACACACAATGTACTACAGTGAATGCAGTTACATGCAGTGAAACATGTCAGACACAGACTGTTCCTGCAGTATAGCTGCAGAAATTCGACTCCTTCAGATCAGGAGTCTTCAACCTTTTTCAGCTGGTGGACGAGTGACAAACAGAAGAGATTTTTAAAAATGTGTCACATTTTAAGCCTAAAATAACTTTTATATTTACTTTATTCACCTTATTAACCTGTTTATATTCTGGGTTATCAGCCTGTCTGTGTTTATGAT
The DNA here is from genome assembly GCA_033000465.1 of Sciaenops ocellatus. Lineage (NCBI taxonomy): Eukaryota > Metazoa > Chordata > Actinopteri > Sciaenidae > Sciaenops > Sciaenops ocellatus. The sequence goes on along the minus strand of CP136871.1, from coordinate 1,337,070 downwards.
TGATAAAAAGTTCATGCATAATAATTTATTCTGTCAAAAGTAATTAATGCATATTAATGCAGTTTACTCAACATCATTTTTGTTAAATTTTCTTAATTCTCAAATTATTTTAGTGAAAAGTGTCAATTATTTTGACACAAATTGGTGGACCCTCTGCAGTACCACTGCGGACCCCCTAGGGGTCACGGACCACTGGTTGAAGACCCCTGCTTTAGACGATTATTGAACAGAGAATCAACTCAAACTGGTTCAGACGTGATTTTCATTTCTGATCACACATTTCAATCATCGATCATCGATCAGTGACACAGACTCAGTTACTGATCGTCAAAATAAGACACAAGCTTCAGTGACAAACAGGACTTTTATTTTGAAAGCGGGGCAGCTCATCACTACAGGAAGTGAACGTTTCGTTTACAGACGACCACGAACATCAAACATAAAGTGCTCGTTCCCACGGCGACAGACAGAATTCAGCCAATCAGAGAGGACTACAGGGAGGGTGAGGGAGGAGGTGTGGTGGAGGTGTGATGGAGGAGGAGGTGTGGTGGAGGTGTGGTGGAGGAGGAGGTGTGGTGGAGGAGGAGGTGTGGTGGAGGTGTGATGGAGGAGGAGGTGTGGTGGAGGTGTGGTGGAGGAGGAGGTGTGGTGGAGGAGGAGGTGTGGTGGAGGTGTGATGGAGGAGGAGGTGTGGTGGAGGTGTGATGGAGGAGGAGGTGTGGTGGAGGTGTGATGGAAGAGGAGGTGTGGTGGAGGTGTGGTGGAGGAGGAGGTGTGGTGGAGGTGTGATGGAGGAGGAGGTGTGGTGGAGGAGGAGGTGTGGTGGAGGAGGAGGTGTGGAGGAGGTGTGATGGAAGTGGAGGTGTGGTGGAGGAGGAGGTGTGGTGGAGGAGGAGGTGTGGAGGAGGTGTGATGGAAGTGGAGGTGTGGTGGAAGAGGAGGTGTGGTGGAGGAGGAGGTGTGGTGGAGGAGGAGGTGTGGTGGAGGAGGAGGTGTGGAGGAGGTGTGATGGAAGTGGAGGTGTGCTGGAAGAGGAGGTGTGGTGGAGGAGGAGGTGTGGAGGAGGTGTGATGGAAGTGGAGGTGTGCTGGAGGACTCAGGTGAAGTTCTTCTTCAGGAAGTTGATGAGTCCGTTGGTGGACGAGTCGTGGCTCGTGACCTCGCCGTTGTCTTTCAGCTCCGGCTCGATCTTCTTCGCCAGCTGCTTCCCGAGCTCGACGCTGCGAGCAGGAAACAGGAAACAGGAAACAGTTATTCAGTGAAGCCTGACCTCCATCTTTAAAGCTGGTGCTGGTCAGCTGACTGATGACTCACCCCCATTGGTCGTAGCTGTTGATGTCCCACATGACGCCCTGAACGAAGATCTTGTGCTCGTACATGGCTGAAAACAGAAACATGGAGTGACATCACTTCCTGCCGTATGATCATGTGATCACTTCTGTGAACGTGTG
>CP136871.1:1300619-1323119 GCA_033000465.1 Sciaenops ocellatus | reverse complement strand
CACTCACACAACACACTGCGTAATCTATCACACACACACACACACACACACACACACACACACACACATCAATCACATTAACTGACTTACAGGGTTAACACACATTCTTAAACATCTAATTCAAGGACCTTTCCAGGACTTTCCATGCTGTTTCCTCACTGAACACTGATAAACTGTTCTCCTCCAGGATGTGCTCAATGACCATGTGTTTCAAGGATACTTTCAAGGATTTCAAGTGCATATACTGTGTGCAGTAATACTACATGTACTGTGTGTAGTAATACAGTAATACTTCATACAGTCTGCGTCCTGATTGGCTGAGGCAGCTCGCTGACGTCACTATTCACACAAACTGCATCTTTATAAACTGACAGGAAGAATACGTAAAGTTTACATGGAGTATTTATTCGTAGTACTCGTAGTATTGTGTGTAGTATTGGTAGTACTGGCTGACGGTGGTCGCTCCTCGGAGGAGGATGTGTCTCAGGGCACGTACTCCACCTCCAGCCTCCGTCAGCCTCCATCACGTCAGCAGCTTGCCGTTAACGGCTCTGACAGGCTCGCTCACACCGGGTTCGGTTAAAGAGTTCTGAGTGTGAGTTATGTCAGAACCGAGCCGAGCCGAGCCGAGCCCTGTCTCTGAAAGGAGCCCGGAGACCTGTCCCGAACACGGAGCGTCCATTATCGGACAGGCACCGTGCTAACAGTGCTAACACAGTTTAACAGTTTATCTGACTCAGCGTTAGCATGAGCTAGCTGCTCTGTAGCCACTGAGCACACATAAAACGTTACACAAACGTTATTTGAATGTTATCTGAACGTTATCGTGTCAGACGTGTGAGGTGAACACAAACTGAGTTTAACCTGGTTAAACGTCCTGATGTCACTTACAGAATAAATACTGTTTAACTCGGTCAGAGGGTTCAGTGAGTATTTTAGAGAGTTTATTGATTATTTGAGGGTTTAACTGATTATTTTAGGCTTAAATCAACGTTTTTAAAATAACCTGTTACACGGAAATAAAACGCGAGCTCGGCTGTCCGAGAATGGATGCTGTGACATTAGCACGCCAGCTAACATTAGCTCAATGATTGAATAAACCGGACCGGAGGCCTGACGGGATTGGGACACGGTGCACGGCGAACAGGAGGGAGAGACCGGAGAGGGAAGGAGGCGGCGGGAAGGTGTCGGTGAGGTCAAGGAACGGAGCGGCCGGTACTGGCCGGTTCTGGCCGGTGACCTTGTGGGACGGAGATTGTTGTGAGCCTGACAGGAAGCGGAACAAACTGATGAGTTCACGGGTCAGAGCTGAGATCTACGGCGGAGCCTGAAGGCCACACGGTTAGAGCAGGCTGCAGCATCCCGCCCACCATCATCACCTCCTCCATCACCTCCACCTCCACCACCACCACCATCATCACCTCCTCCATCACCTCCACCTCCACCATCATCATCATCATCGTCGTCGTCGTGTCTCCCACCTGAACCTGCTGAAGCGGTCCGGTTCGGACTCGAACATGGCCCTCATGTTCAGGCTGCCCGCGTTCGCCTTGTACCACTGCTCCAGCTTCTTGTAGGTGGGGTCGTTGGTCAGCGCCATGATGGAGGCTCCTGGTCCGCGTGGAGGTGTGCTCGGTCTCCGGTGTGTCTCGCGCGGTGTCAGCCTGTCCTCTGAAGGGGCGGGGCTGATTACACCGCTCTGCACCAATCACCGCCGAGAACCGCCCCCACTGCGCAAACCACGCCCACAGCACCGACACACTCATACGGAGGCCGATCAGGGCCAAAGACAGCACGCGATAAATAACGATGTATAAAAATGACATAATAATATTAGTGATTATTAGTATAATATAGTTAGGAGAAGACGACTGCACTTACTCTTTGACTACGTCATGATGTGACGGTGAATGTTATTGACGTGATCTGTGGTAAAACTACAAAGTCCAGAAGATGGACTACAAAACGCTCATCTGAGATACTTCCTAGATCCTCCCCGTGCGCTCTGACCGTGTTGTTTCATGCAGGAAATATAAACGTGGACAACCCGGTGAAAAATGTGACGTCATCATCAACGTCAGAGTTCAAATAATAAATGAATATTGTCCACCTGTCACAGAAGTCACATGACGTGTTTGTTACGCTGGTATGGTCGCTCACCTCTTAACTTCCTGTGATTGGCAAAGGGGCGCAGTTACACCTGATTTTTTTACCTGTGCATACATGCTGACATCACAGATCATATGTCCATCATATAGACAGATATGTTCTCATGACTGGAGTTTTTCTTTGGATCTGAACCCATCAGTCTGTTCATCCTCTTAGCCACTTTTTAATGGAATGTGGCCGCTCAGGGTTCTGTTAGAGGACATGTGGTCCAGTCTGTCTGTCAGGTCATTCAGGTTTACTTCATTTACACCTGAACAGGTGGAAAGATAACAGCAAACAGACAGACTGCAGTCATTCATCCATTCATGTCTATTCATTCATCCGACTGTCTGTCAGGTTGATCAGGTTACTTCATTTACACCTGAAGTGACTCCCCCTTCCCTCCCTCACAGATGACTCGTAGTCGTTGTGTAATGAACAGTTTATTATCATCATCTTTAATAAAAAGTCACTGAGGCCCACAGAGGACGCCATGCTGGCTTCAAACACACACGTGACTCCACAGACAGGAAGCTGGAGGACAAACTGTTTCCTGTTGAGGCTCGCTCCACTTTTTTGCATCGTCAACCTGCGATCACCTGTTCACCATCGTCATGGTAACATCGCTGCCGGGCATCATGTAGTGTTGTGTTAGTTTACAACACCTGTCGGACCTGATGAAGGCTCCTTTAAATATTAACCCCGCCCACTGCCCACCCCCCAAAACATCTACCTATCAATGCAGAGCACGTCACACCTCAGAGGCTACTAGCTCCTCCCACAGGAAGCTGTACAGGAAGTCCAAGTACTTTAATTTAGTAACCGCTTAGCTTAGCTTAGCATAAACACTGCAAACACAGGGAAACTGCTAGCCTGGCTATCTGTTACCATCTGATTTAAGTCTTCATGCTAAGCTAAGCTAAGCTAAGCAGCTGTTACCTGGTATTTACCCTGCAGCCATGACCATCAGCCTGCCCCTCTGATCCAGTTCACCCAGAACCACCTTCAGAACCACAAAAACCCAATCTCTGTCCTGGACCATATCAGTCCTGACATGTCAACAGCCAGAAGCTTTCAGGCAACCAGAACATCCCAGAACCGGACCTGTTGTCGTCGTTCTGGTGATTTTCTGAATAAATTAATTACTAATTAACGGACTTGTTTGTTCTTTGATCTTTTCTCCTCGTTCAGTTGTTAAAGTTTAAAAACTGATTCTTTGTTTTTATTAAACAAACTGAAGCCCGATGGTTCTTTGTTCTGACCCGTTTGTTCATCGTCACGGTGTAAATTATGTGATGCTCCGACCTCATTAACGTTCTCAGCTGTTTAACCGGGTCGACACAGAACCTCATTCAACTTCTGGATATTTTAAACTGAGGACGACGCTCAGAACCAGGTCCAGGTCCAAATGTATCGAGCTGGCTCTGTTTGACCCGATCTTAAATCATCATGTCTGATTGTGTCGTATCAGGACAGACCAACAGGAAACAGAACCTCTTCATCTGGATCAGAACCTCTCAGAGTTCTGAATATGAAACCAGAACCGTCAGACCCGCCCCGTCCTTCAGAACCTCTAAAGAGAGAATATTGCTAGAAAACTACGTTGCTACACACGACAGCGAGCTCCTTTTCTAGTCTGTAGATGACATCACTTCCTGTAGCGTGAGCAGGCTGTTGAGCGGCGCCGCAGTGGTCAGGTGATCAGCTGATCAGGTGGATCGTCTTTAATTTAATTAATTAGTGTGTTTCACGAAACAGCAACAGAAACTTTAAAATGTCTGAAGAACAAAAACTCCGTTAATACTTTAGATGAACTTTAGATGAACGTTTACTGACTTCATTAATGACAAACGTTAAAAACGTTGATGTAACGTTTAATAACTGAACTCAGACTGTCAGCTCTCTGCTGGACTTTAAACTCTTCAGTCATCAAAGACGTTAAATGAACGTTTAACAAACGTTTGTCTTTAACGATGACAGTGAACACACCACATCACGTCTGTGTTTGAACCCAGACATTTTAAATCTGTCACCTCTGGCAGCTCGACCTGAAGCAGCTTCAAGAAAGACGGACAAGCAACGTCCAACGAGTCAGAGCAACTGTGACGAGTCAGAGCAACTGTGACGAGTCAGACAAACTGTGACGAGTCAGAGAAAGTGTGACGAGTCAGACAAACTGTGACGAGTCAGACAAACTGTGACGAGTCAGAGAAAGTGTGACGAGTCAGACAAACTGTGACGAGTCAGAGAAAGTGAACTGTGACTCGTGTGGACGTCGGCTTACATTAATGTTAAAGTGACACCGAGTGAAGAACCGCCGTCTGCTGACGGAGGGAAACATCACGAACACGGCGGAGAGAGGTGAGACGGCGTGAACGTGGATGGAAAGTAGAAAAACATTAGAAAGGTGAGCGACCCAGCGGGCTGTTCTGGTGCTAAACTAACAGAATATACTGGACCTCATCCCCAAATAAAGCTATGTGAGTCAAAGAGCTTCTAACAAACATCGTCATCGTGGTCGTCGTGGTCAGGTGGAGGTGCAGAGCTGTGAATATTTGAACCGTTCACACTCTGGAGGTTTGTCTGATAAACTGCGTCATCGTTCTTCTTCTTCGTGTTGTTTCCGTCGCGTGTTCGAGAGGTCGACCCCAGTGCTGGTGACAAATATACAACTAGACAATCTTCAATATTTTAGTCAACAAAGAGCAACTCAAACTATCTGAAGACCATCCACCTGAGCAGAGGCTCCGCCCCCACACTACGCCGACACCTTGTTGTCCTTCTGCAACACAAACAAACAGACACGTAAGAGACCTGTTACGGACACGTTAAACTTTCTAACTCATCCTTTAAATGTAACTTCTTAGACTGAACCAACAAACTTCATGAATAAATAATGAGCGTATTGTGATTTACATATTCAAATGAGCTGTAATTAAAAGCTCGTTAATGATCTTTACCCTGTATGCTGATAAGTCGGCGAACTCTCGTCCGGCCTGGTTTCCTCTGTATCCTCCCCTGAAGCCGCCGCCTCCCTGCGGCGGCCCGAAGGACCCTCGGCTAGCAGAGCGACCCCGCCCTCCACGGAAGCCCATCCCACCGCGTCCACGGTAACCGCCGCGTCCTCGCCCCTGACGAAGAGGGATCCCGAAAGTCTCAGCGTTCATCCTCCTCTCCTCGGCCCACGTCTGCCTCCGCTCGCTGCACGAAGACCAACTTTGATTCAGCGACCACGAAACAACAATACACACACAGACGCACACACCCACCAGTTCATTCATGTCATATGGTCACATGATCAGACTCACCGTGGGAACGCGGAGCCTCCTGACTTTTCGTTAGCTTTCCTGATGAAGAGCAAACAGACGTGTCATTGAAGGAACGTTAAACAAACGTTGACACAGCAGCTGATGGACTCACCTGGTGTCATCACAGGAGATGTTGTCAAAGAAAGACTTGGACTTGTCGTAGTAGCAGTTCGGACCGAGCGGGTCGCACTCGTCGTCGGCGTTCCCCTCGCTGTTCTGAGTCTCCACGCCGGAGTCGCCTTTATCCTCGCCATTCACCGCCTTCTCCGCTTTCTCACTCTTCTCATCTGAGTCAACAACACACACACACACACGTCTGAATATTAACGTGTCTCTAAGCTGGACGTTGGCGTCTCTGCTAACGTGTCTCTACGCTAACGTTACCTTTGAGCTTGAGCTTGCTCTGGAACTCTCGGTCGATCTCCTCCTTGTTGAACTGGGCGTTGGCGCTCTCGAAGTCAAAGTCTTTCTCGAACTTCATCGGGCCGTCTCGGCGAACGTTGAAGCGTCCTCTGCCGCGGTGTCCGCCTCCTCGTCCACGCCGGTTAGCTGGTGCTCCGGCAGCCACTGAGTGAGAGAACAACAACAAAGATCAGCTGTCTGAGTATAAACAGGAAACAGACGCCATGGCAACAGATGAGGGCGTGACCAAAGCACACGTCCACGATGGTTCAGTTAGCTTAGCTTCAGATGTTAGCATCAAATCAAACATGGAGCAATCATCATCATCATCATCAGAGTCCATTGACATGAACAGCATGTCAATCTGCACACACGCGAGCAGCAAAGAAAACACGTCACAGAGGCATGATGGGAGCCCCGAGGCATGATGGGAGCCCAGAGGAGAGCATGCAGTCTGATTGGTCGGATGGATCAGAGGAGGATTGACCTGAGGAACGTTTACTGGGATCTCTGGCTTCGCCTCGAGCCGGCTCACACTCTGGTTTGGACACTTTGGAGCCGTCTGAGCCTGGAACAGTGTTAAAGTCCACAACAAGAGAGTCATGAACATCAGCTGAGCACGCCGCACACGCTCTGTGCGACCTTCAGATGCTCTAATGTGACCTCTGGAACAAAACGTTACAGTCAGATGAGTCAGCTGTTTGTGCCTCATTCCCTCAGCAGACACTCAACATTCGTTAAGTTAATTAACGAGAGCTTGTCTTAAACTTTCTGTGATCCGTGACGTCGGTCCAGTTCAGCTCAGACTCGTCTCGAGTTTCAATAAAAACTTTAACGACGTCGTAGTTAACGTGCTAATATCTTAGCATCAGGTTAGCATTAAGAATGCGAGCTAACGTTACCCTCGTGTGTCCAAACCTGACCCGGTTCTCCTGTCCAGTGACCCGTCCTCACAAAACCAGACCCGTTCATTAGCGTGTGATGAGCTCTAACGTTTGAAGTCCTCTGATTGGCTGGTTAGCAGCTCAGTGTGAGAGCAGACAGGTGTGACGACACACTCCGGTAACAAGGTGAATTATTAATTACACATTAACACTTCCTGACAGCCCGTCATGATCAGGAATGAGGCAGAAATCGAACGTGTGTAACGAGCAGCACAGATCAGGTCAGGTGTGCGGCAGGTGTCTGAGGTCTCACCTGATTGGCTAAAGACAGAGGGGGGGGCCCTATCTACAGCAGAGATGGTTCGGGGTGCAGACCAGCCCCTGACTGTCTCACCCCTCCGAGTGTCCACGCTGTCCTGGTGCTGGACCTTTGGACCGCTCTGACCTGTGCCGGACGGGGCCGTGCGTCCGTGGGCGGGGCTCCTGCGTCCCAGGCCCGGTGCAGGAGCTGTGGTGGCTGCGGTCGGGGCCGACGGGGCGGTTTGGATCACTTGGTCCAGAGTCGGGCTCTTCCTCAGAGGGTCCAGACCGGGGCTGCTGCGACCTGAGGAGGAACCAGAACCGGGTCAACAGCTGATTCATTTAGTCATTTAAAAAAGAAATAACTTACACAATACTACTATATTATGGTTACTTCAAGTTGCAATACTTTTACTTTCATATCAGGTATACCTTGCAGTATTATTAATATCATGGTCACTTACCTGACAATACTTTTATACGATGCCACTTTTTATCCTCAGTACTTGTTTTTGCACATTGTTGCAGGTTGATTGTTTTCTGTTTATTGTGTAGATTATAAGACACTTCTTTTTGTGTTTTTGCCCTTTCTGCTTTTAATTCTGCATATTACACTTTTCTGCTGCTGTAACAAGTAAATTTCCCCGTTGTGGGATGAATAAATTGAAATCTAATCTAATATAATTAGCTTTCAACTGTTAACAAGCTTCATCATGATGACATCACTACACCTGTCCAATCAGTGAACCACCTGTGAGACCATGTGACTTCCTGAACACAACCTGCAGCACTGTGATTGGACGACCAGACTGAGAGAAAGCGGGTCACTAAATCAGCTGACCAATCAGGACACATGTGGAGGAGGAGCCTGAAGGCCTCGGCTGGTCCCCAGGCCGCAGGTTGGACCTCCTCTGGTTCTGTGGCATGACTCACGTGGTCCAGGAGCCACAGACAGACTCTGGACCCTTGGACATCATGCCCGGAAGAACCAGAACATCACGACCCAAAGTGTACTCACCAACACCGACTGGTCCAAACTGGGGGGACACCAGCGGACTGGCGCTGAACTGGTTGTAGGCAGGAACTGGAGCCCGGTTGAAGAGCCCATAAGACCCGGCAGACTGGAACGGGGTCGGAGCGGCGGCAGAGGACGAGGAGCTGGAGCTCATGGACGACTGAGAGGGAGACAGGAGGTTCTGTTAGACTGGACCAGACCAGACCCCCCTCACCCCACACACACACACACACACACACACACACACAGGTGAGACGTACCTGGACGATGGCCGGGTCCTGAGGCAGAGAGCAGGTCGGTTTGGGCGGCTCGCACACCGTCAGGTCTTTGATGTCGCTTCCTCTGAAGATGATGTACTCAAACGTGTCATCACGAGGCGGGATGGGCCGGTCCGTGGGCCGGTCCTCGGTACCGAAGGAACGCACTGTGACAAAGAGGGTCAGAACCACGGGTCAGGGTCAGAACCACGGGTCAGGGTCAGAACCACGGGTCAGCAAAACAGTCAGACCTGTTGTTCTGTGTGTGTTTCTCTGAGCTGATTAAACCCCGCCCCCTCACAGGATCAGTGTCATTAAACTGTGACGTCATAATCTGTAGGTGAACAGGTGAGATGAGTGTGCACTCAGTGACGTCAGCATGCCACACACACACGCCTGAAGCTGTATATTAGTAAATTAAACTTATTAAACTGTCCCTGACGTTAGCTTCTGTTTACCTGCTCCGTGCTAACGTTAGCTGACTCACGTAGCTCACAGGTGAACGGTCACGAGCCTCCGTGTGTTCAACCACAGGCCGCCATGTTTGTTTTTATATTTATATGTGTTAGCTTCGTGTTAGCATGCTAGCTTCTCTCTAATGGTAACTCTATGGCATGCTAGCATTAGCCTGTTAGCTCACAGTAGCATGCTAACGTTGTTAATGTTCGTTTGATTAAACATGATTATTATTATCATAATGAAGTCTCTGTGTTTTAACATGTTTTAACCTTTATTCTTTAACCACGGCCCGCTCTCACAGAGCCCGCTGCTAGCTGCCGTTCGCCGTTACCTTTAGCCAGAGCCACGGTGGAGTTCTCGGTGTCGATGGTGTACAGGATGCCTTCATAGCGGATCTCGGCCTTCGAGATGAGGCTGATTTTACTGCCCAGGTACGGCGTCCCGCCGCTCATGGTGCCTTCTGGAACTCTGCAGTCCGAACACGGAACACGAAGGACGGCTCGTCCGAACCGTGCGCTCAGCGGTACGACTCTTACAGCGTAGGTTCTGCGGGTTGTGGACCGACAACGACTCGCTGCTCTCACGGCTACAACATGGCTACCTCAGCCTCCATCGAATGGCTGTGAGCGCGGGGGCTAACGGGAACTCGGGATCTCGCGGGATTACGCCGCTCCGTGAGATCTAGATCTGCATGGCATAGAAGAGAAACACAGCGCGGGCGCGAGACAGAGCGAGAGAGAGAGAGTACTCACACCACTGTAATCTATTACTCAGTTACTCTGTTACTGTGTTCATTAATAAAATCATGATGAGGTTCATTCAAACAGCTCACGCGTGAGCTGTTTGAATGAACCTGATTTTCAGTTTTCCCACATGACCGGCCTCGTCAGTTACCATGACAACCACCGTTTAAACAGATGAAATCAAACTGAAATCTGATGACGTCATCAGTTCGCCACCTCTCTGTTTGGCCGCAGCCGGCAGTGACGTGTGTTTACCTGCAGTTTCACACCTGTACGTAGCGCCGCGAGCTTGACGTCGGATCTACTTTTTTCTATTTCTACGCTCGAAAACAACAGCGATCCTCCGCGCATGCGTACATTCTAAAATACGATTTGCACAACGGTCCGACATCAAAGATGGCGGGAGCCTCCGACCCACTGGAGGACATGCTCTTCAATGAGGTGGATGAGAAAGCAGTTAGCGACCTGGTCGGCTCTCTGGAGTCTCAGCTCGGCGACAGGAAGCTTCCCGCCGCTTCGTACACCGACGGGAAGCGGGAGGCAGCTCCGGCCGCCGGCAGCCACTTCTCAGGGAAAGTGCGCGATCAAGTGGGGTCTCTGGAGCAGCCGCAACAAGGGCATCCAAAAGCGGGGTTAAACCAGGAACCCGGCGCTAATGAGCCGCTCTCCGCCAAAACTCTCACCGCCTCTACCTCCTCTGTGGCCGCCGGGGCCGTGATCACCCCCGGAGCGGGTCTGCAAACAGTTGGAGCCTCTCCTCCCGCTGTTTCTCCGGTACCGGGACCCGTAACTTTGAGCACTCAACCCGCGGCTGCTAGCTTCCACCGGGCTGCCGTTCTGGGTTCCAGCGCGGCTCCCAGCGCCGCCATCGTCCCCGCGGCGGAGGCTCTCCGGACCGCCTCTCCCGGGCTGCAAAGTTTAAACGGCAGCGCCGGAGCCGTGAAGTTGGTGAACTCGGCCGCGGTGCCCGCTCCAGTCGCGTCCGGCTCGGTCATCAGTACTGTCAGTGCCGGCAGCTCCACCATCATCGCCTCCATGGCTTCACAGCCCGCTTTTCCTGTACCTCAGTCCACGGTGACTCCCGCCGGAGCTCTGCAGAGGCACCCCAGCCCGGTGGCCCAGAACGGGGTGGACCCAAAGGGAGCCCAGCTGGTGACCCCGGGTGCCCCGTCAGCCTCCAGCTCTCAGGTCGTGAACCACAGCACCCCTCTGATGCACACCAAGATGTTGGTGCCCAGCCAGCCTGTCTCTGGGAGCTCCGTCATCCTGGCCAGCACGCCCCCTCCGGTGGCGGTCCAGTCCCCCATCAGCCAGACCCAGACCGGGACTAGCCCGGCCACCGTCACCCTGGCTGCTGCCGGGATGAAGCCCACGGTGAACGGCGTGGGCCAGCCCACTGTGACCGTGGTGAGGCCGCCGGGCGCCGTGGTGGCCACAACCATCCAGCAGCAGAGACCGGGGCTGGTGGCGAGCTCGACCAGAGCGGCCGCTCCTCAGCCGCCGCTGGCAGTCCGGCCTCAACAGCAGACCACCATCCAGCTGCCGCCCGGCTTCACCATGCCTCCAGGTGAGCCAGCATCCGGGTCACTGTGGACCCCCTTTGAGTTCTCCCAGAGAGGACCGGACCGGTCCAAAGGTTCCCACAGTCCTCAGGGTGCTACCACAGAAACAGAGGTTCAGGTCTGTGACCCGAGTCCTCTCAGGCCCGAGTCCTCCGGCATGTGTTTGGACTCTCTCTGACTCAATGAGAATCTGTTTCTGTTTCAGCAGACTGAAGGTTACAACAGGAAGTGATGTCATCATGATGTTTATTTATTTTCTGAAGTCGACGTTTGTTTGTTTGTTTGTTTGTTTGTTTGTTGACTGAAGCTGTGAGTCGATGACTCGTTTGTTCCAGGCTGTCGGTCGGCCCAAACAAGACGTGACGACGTTTTTCTGACAAGTGTTTCATGTCTGACCCGGTTCTGATCCAGATCTTTGATGTGGATCAGAACCAGGTCATCGATCTGCACAAACAAAATTTGAATCATTTTAAAGTTTTTCGGACATGTGAAACTTTTAAAGACGTCACCATGACGACGAAGTGACGGATGAAACGAGGAAACATTAACAAGGATAAATAATGTTTACAGATGAGCTTCATGTTCTGAAGTTTATCTGAGTTCACCTGAGGATGGACACACCTGTTTCCTGTTCATCCATCAGGTCGATGAGTCAATCCACAGTGTTCAGATAACTGATCACTAATCAATAATCATAAATCATTAATATAATGTGTGAACAGTCCGTCTGACTTCAGGAGGTTCAAATGTTTTTTACCTGGTTCTCTTTGATGATGTAATAACTCGCTGTGATGTCATCACATGACTGCTTCCTCCTTCCTCAGGTATGGTTCTGGTCCGGACAGAGACGGGTCAGCTCGTCATGGTCCCTCAGCAAGTTCTGGCTCAAGCTCAAGCCAAGACGCAGCAGGGCCAGACGGTGACCAACATCACCCAGAGACCGGCGACCCCGACGGCCGGGGCCACGATCCGGGTCAGCACCGCCTCCACGGTACGTAGGAACGGTACACATCAGGACTCTACCAAACTCTACTAAACTTTACCAGACCCAACCGGACTCTACTGAACTCTAATGAACTATCAGACTTTACCAAACTCCATCAAACTCTACTGAGCTCTACTGAACTCTACCGGACTCTACTGAACTTTACCGGACCCTACCGGACTCTACTAAACTCTACTGAACTCTACTAAACCTTACCAGACCCTACCGGACTTTTCTGAACTCTACCGGACTCTACTAAACTTTACCGGACTTTTCTGAACTCTACTGGACTCTACTAAACTCTACTGAACTCTACCGGACTTTACTGACTTCTACTAAATTGTGCCGAACTCTACCGGACCTTACTGAACTCTATCGGAGTCTACTGAACCCTACTGGACTTTACCGGACTCTACTAAACTTTATCGGACTTTACCGGACTCTACTACTCTACTCTCGGAGTCTACTGAACCCTATCAGACTCTTCTGAACTCTATTGGACTCTACTGTGTTTATTTTCTTGTCTTACATTTCTCATCATCGTCATGTGTTTTCCCTCCGTGTCGTCTGCAGGCTCCTCAGACTGTCCGCCTGGCGTCCCCCGCTCAGACCAGAATGGTTCAGTCCCCCTCCACGACCGCCGTACAGGTGTGTTTCCTGTTTCCTGTGTCATCACTTGGCAGGATGTTGTTAAATGTTTCTGACCTTTAAAGGTCAATGATGTCACAGTGATGTCACATCCTGTTTGTGGTGAATTGAACATCTGCTCGTGGCTTCGCTGTCTGATTGCGTCCGTCTTTTCCCAGAAGGCCATCACGGTTGCGCCCGGTGGCGCGGCAGTGTCGGTGAAGATGACCCCCCCTCAGAAGGCCCAGACGGTGATCACGGCGGGGGGGACGCCCGTGGCCAAACCCGCCGGTGTCCCGTCCACGCCCCTGACCAGCACGACGCCCGCCACCCCAGCCATGCCCACCGGCAGAGTGACGGTGGTGTCGCAGGTGGAGTTCCACTTCCTGTTTCCTGTTGTAAAAGTAATCGGATACTGGTTCAGGTTTTAACGCCTTCGTCTCAACAGGAAATGCAAGAAAACGTGAAGAAATGCAAGAACTTCCTCGCCACGCTCATCAAGCTGGCGTCCCACAACTCGCCCTCCCCAGATACCTCCAAGAATGTGAAGGCCCTCGTCCAGGACCTGCTTGTGAGCCGCTACACCTTCCTACACCTGTTATATACTGATTATACTGGTTTAAACCGGTTTCTAAACTGGTCTGATCTGGTTTGATCTGGTCTGATCTGGTTTGATCTGGTCTGATCTGGTCTGATCTGGTGTTGTGTGTCTCTTTCAGGACGCTAAGATTGAGCCTGAGGAGTTCACCACTCGGCTGCAGGCTGAGCTCAAGTCCTCCCCGCAGCCCTACCTCATCCCCTTCCTCAAGGTACACCTCACTGACACTACAAATACTACAAATACTACAGATATTATCATACTTATACTGATTTTCAGTAAACTTTGTTTTCTTGTCGTGTCAAATGAATAAATGTTAATTAAATATAAAAGTACCGTCAGTGTGTGAAGTCATTAAACTGAACCAGCTGCAGTATTTTAACATGTATTACTCTGAGTACTGAGTACTGTTACTGCTGCTCCTTGTAGTTTGATGCAGTATTTCATCAGGTACCAGAATATTTGTACACAGAGTATGATCAGCTGACGTGTCGTCCACAGAAAAGCCTCCCCGCCCTGCGTCAGTCTCTGCTCAGCAGTCAGCAGTCTCTGGTCACGCCCAGTACCTCGGCCCCGCCCCTCACCGCCCCCGGCTCCGTCACCACCACCGCCATCCGGCCCAGACTGCCCATCAGCCCGGCAACCAGCACCGTCAGACTGAACCCGCCGCTCACCAACACTGTGGTATGGACCAGAACCATACCTAAACCTGACCCGAACCTGACCAGACCCTGACCCTAACCTGACCAGAACCACACCTGGTTCTGCTGCTGTTGTTGACCCTGACTCTGATCTGTGTGCAGGCTGTGGGCAGAACCGGAGTCCAGACCGTACAGACCCGGACGCCCGTCGTCTTCAGTCAGACTCTCAGACCTCAAGGTGAGTCTGTGTGGACCAATGAGAGTCAGCGATGAGTCTGTGTGGACCAATGAGAGTCAGCAATGAGTCTGACTCTGTGATTGTCTTCAGGTACGCTCATACGAGGACCCACCGCTGTCATCGGTAAAAGTCCGATTCACCTGGCAGCTCAGGCCAATCAGAAGAAGCTGAGCGACCCGGGAGGCGGGACCTTCAGGTGAAGAACGGATTAAATACAAATATAAATATAAAACTTCCTGTCTGTCACTGACATCTGAAACATACATGACACACGACACATAACAAACATATGAAACGTGATAAACACAGTAAACACACGACCTGAAGTAAAGCAGCCTTTGTGTCCACCCCCCTGACCTTTGCTCCGCCCCCTGACCTTTGCTCCGCCTCCTCTTACTCAGAGATGATGATGACATCAACGACGTGGCGTCCATGGCCGGTGTGAACCTAAACGAGGAAAACGCTCGAATCCTGGCGACCAGTTCGGAGCTCGTCGGCACGAAGATCCGCTCGTGTAAAGACGAGTCCTTCCTGCCCACCGGCCTGCTGCACCGCCGCATCCTGGACACAGGTAAGCTCACCTGAGTGTCACTGAGAGTGTCAGGCTGCAGCCCCTCAATGTCCAGCAGGGGGCGCTGGCTCTGATCCTATTGAGTCCTATGGAGAGATCAGCTGATCTGTGACGTG
This sequence comes from Sciaenops ocellatus, assembly GCA_033000465.1. NCBI lineage: Eukaryota > Metazoa > Chordata > Actinopteri > Sciaenidae > Sciaenops > Sciaenops ocellatus. The sequence continues at coordinate 1,308,265 of CP136871.1, read as the reverse complement.
ATGGTATACTTAACAGAGTGACCTTCACGTGTTGTCTGACGTGTTGTTGACGTGTTGTTGATGTGTTGTCTCACGTTGATGTGTTGTTGACGTGTTGTTGTCATCTGTGGTCTTCAGCTAAGAAGCTCGGGGTGAGCGAGGTTCCTCTGGAGGTCGTGAACTTCATCTCTCACGCCACTCAGTCCAGACTGCGCTTGCTGCTGGAGAAAGTTTCAGCCGTCGCTCAACATCGCACCGACGGAGGAAAGGTAACCTCAGGACACACACACATACACACACACACACACACACACACACACACACACACACACACACAGTTTCAGTCTGGATTCTGTGCAGCTGTAGAGACATCTGAATATCTCCTCCTCCTCTCGTCTCCTCCTCCTCCTCCTCTCGTCTCCTCTCTCCTCCTCCTCCTCCTCCTCTCTCCTCTTCTCTCGTCTCCTCTCTCCCTCTCCTCTCTCCTCCTCAGGATGAAGAGCATCATGAACAGACATCAGACGTTCGCTCTCAGCTTCGTTTCTTTGAGCAGTTGGAGAGAATCGAGAAACAAAGAAAAGACGAACAGGAGAGAGAGATCCTGCTGAAGGCTGCCAAGGTAACCAATAATCAACCAATAATCAACCAATAATCAACCATCATTCAGCCAATAATCAACCATCAATCAACCAATAATCAACTGATCTGTTTGGAAGTTTGTTGTATTGTTGATTTATTCTTTTAGCGTGTAAACGTTTGACGTTAGCCGGTGTTGATCATGTGACTTGTGTGTGTTTGGAGTCGACATGTGACTCGTGTGTTTGTCTGGCGTTGATCATGTGACTCGTATGTGTTTGTTTGAATTTCAGAGTCGAGCGCGGCAGGAAGATCCTGAACAGGCTCGACTAAAGCAGAAGGCTAAAGAGGTACGTTAGCATGACAGCCAATCACATCACACCAACATGTGATCAACATGTGATCAAACGGGCCTTTGAGGTTCTGACCCGGTGTTCTTCATGTCCTTCTGGTCCTCAGATGCAGCAGCAGGAGTTGGCTCAGATGAGACAACGAGACGCCAACCTCACGGCGCTCGCCGCCATCGGCCCGCGCAAGAAACGCAAGATGGACTCACCGGGCGGCACCGCGTCCGGATCAGAGGTAAGAGCTCAGAGAACGTGGAGGGTAGAACTGGGTCGCCGTGGGGGGAGGGGGTTCAGGGTAATGGCCTGAGGTCAGAGAGGGACATGGAGCATGCCTGGAACAGCCTGGAATGTCCTGAATATTTCATCAGTTTGAGGTGATCTGAGTCAGTCCACCTGGAGGATCAGGACCGGGTCAGACCGGGTCAAGTCTGGAGTCGTTAAAGCACCACAGAAGAAGAGAGAACATGTTTTATTGTCTTAATGTGACTCCAGGTTCCAGGCTCCAGGCTCCAGGGTTTCATGGAGCCTCTCTGGCTCCTCTGGTATCTGTCCTCAGGCGACTTCAGCCCCGCCCCTCCCCCTCTGTTTACCTGCTCAGGTAACGATGGTTCTCAGATCAATCGAGCTTGCTCTGCGACGCCGCGAGTCTCTGAGTGACTGTTTCCTGTTTCCTGTCAGTGTGAGGTGAGTGGGCCTGTCATAACGAGCCCAGAGCGCCGTGGGGCCGGGCGGTACCTGTCCTCAGGCTGCAGGCTCGTCTGAGACAGGTGTGGTGATCTCTGCAAGTCTGGACTCAGTGAGGCGTTTAAGGACTGTGGGAGATCTCACACGCTGATGTTAGCTCATAGCATGCAGACCTGCTCTCATGCTCTCTGTCTCCCCCTTCAGGTGGCTTCAGGCTCGGGCTCGGGCTCCTCGGCGGCATCCTCGTCCCGTCAGCAGCTCCGTCAGCGGATCACTCGGGTCAACCTCAGGGACTTCATCTTCTGTCTGGAGCAGGACCGCTCCACAGCGCGCTCGCTAACGCTCTACAAGGCGCTGCTCAAATAAGGAAGAACATCACAGACTGGACTTCAAGCTCCGCCTCCCCAGAGCCGCTCAGACAGGAGTCCCGGTTCTGTTGTCCTGGGTCCAACCTCAGACCTGAACCCTCAGCTCCGGTTTCAGGGCTCCTCCAGGTGTTCTCCAGACAGGAAGCCTCCTCTTCAGACAGGAGGTCACTCGGCTAAGTTTGTGAGCTAACTGCTAATCTGGCCAGCTAACAGGTTAGCGGTTAGCTCACAGACTTACCTGTTTCACCAAGAACAGACAGACAGAAGCTCTGTTAGCCCTCTGTTAGCTTCTTAGCTCCCTGTTAGCTCCTTAGCTCTCTGTTAGCACCCTGTTACCTCCTGGTTAGCTTCTTAGCTCCATTTTAGCTCCTTAGCTTTCTGTTAGCCCTTAGCTTAGCTCGGTCAGTAACAGGACAGCTGTATCAGAGCTAACAAGCTGCGATAGCTTCCTCCATTTTGACTCTCGTCCAATCAGAGGTCAGCTCTGTCAGGGTGGCTCATGATTGGTCAGATTCAAAGTTAAACTGTGTGATTGACCTGCTGCCTACATTACCCACAATGCAACGGGCCCTCTAACTGCTGAGTGCAGGTCCACAACATGGACAGTGAGCAGCAGCAGAGACCTGGAGACTCCTGGAGACCCCTGGAAATGCCTTGAGAAACCTGGAGAGTGGCTGAGGTCTGAACTGACTTTAATGAACATTTTTTTTATATATATAAAACACGTCGACATGAATCATGTGCAGGTCTGAAACTGAACTGAGATCAGTTGATCCTGGTCCTGGTCCTGGACTCTGACATCCAGCGCTGTACCTGAACAGGTGCCTTCGACTCTCATCTCTCTTCATCCTTTTCTTTTGTCTGGAGCCGCTCATGATGTCACAGGTCGTCTGTGAGGTCACATGATCACGTTTTTTAAGTTTGAGTAATGAGACGTTTTAACGAGCTTCATGTCGTCTGTCAGAGCGACGACCAATCAGCTTGTAGAAAGTTTTAATGTGTGTGTGTGTGTGTGTGTGTGTGTGTGTGTGATTGCGAGGATACCGACAGACTTTAATGGTTCACACAAAACTTCAGCATTTAGCTTAGCTTAGCATAAAGAGCTAGCTTTAAACTACAAACAAATAACAGTTTGTAGTTTTACCGGAGGTTAAACAGAACCAGGCTAACAGTTTCCAGTCTTTATGCTAAGCTACGCTAGCTGTTTCCCTCAGTTTCCAGTCTTTATGCTAAGCTACGCTAGCTGTTTCCCTCTGTTTCCAGTCTTTATGCTAGGCTATGCTAGCTGTTTCCCTCAGTTTCCAGTCTTTATGCTAGGCTATGCTAGCTGTTTCCCTCAGTTTCCAGTCTTTATGCTAGGCTATGCTAGCTGTTTCCCTCAGTTTCCAGTCTTTATGCTAGGCTAAGCTAAGCGTTGGCTGACAGTTTTAGTTTAAGCTCTCCGATGACTCACTCAGGCTACGTTCAACGACGCTAACAACGTTAGCTTCACATCATTCCTGCAGTCTGCTCCTCGTCATGTGTTTTAACTCATCATGTGACTCTGACATCATGTGACTCTTTGATGTAATTAAATTTTCATTTTTTTTAAAATGTTTCTTTTGTTTTTCTTTTTGCTTTGTAAACGTCACCTGAAGCTCCGCTCCCTCTGCTCCGTGTCCTGTACTATATAAACATGTATGTTTAAATGTGTTTATATATGTATGTATAGTACAGGGCCCGGCCCGGTCTGACCCGGCCCGGTCCGGCCTCTCTGTTGAAGGATGTTGTCATATTTATATTTGGTACTCTGAATGAACTCGATGATGATTTTACAGACTGTTTGTACGTTTGCAAAAAAAATCTGAAATAAAGAAAATCATGAAAATCAGCAAGTTTGTTTTTATCAACACCAAACGTTCAAGAAACATTAAAGAAACGTTCAACAAATATTAAAGAAACATTGAAGAAACATTGGATTTATAAAAACATTAAATTATTCAACCACATGATCAAACATCAGAATCATACAAATATTTACATCATCATCATCAGTGATGACATCGTCGTCAGGGTCCACGTGAGTGATCAGAGTTCTGGTCTCAGTCCAGAGGTTCCTGTTTGATCCGGATGGCGGTGCTGATGGACTGACTGAGCCCGAGGTCACGACACAGAACATACTCACTGAACTGAGACGAGTCCACGCCGCCACCGCACGACGCCCTGATGACGAAACCACGCTGAAAGAGACGCTCCAGAACCTGAAGACAGACACACAGGTGAGACAGGTACAGAGAGAGACACACAGGTGAGACAGGTCAATCATCAGGTGTGTGGTGGGTTCAGAATCAATCAAAATTGATCAAAGTCTTAAAGATTTGAGGTCACAGTGAGGTCACAGGTTTATAAGAAAAAGACCAATCCAGGCGGACTCTGCATCATGCCCCGCCCCTTTAGGCGAGGTCAGTTTAATTACATCAAACATTGAAAGTCTAAACGTTTTCTGAACGTTTTCTACATGTTTTCTAAACGTGGTCACAGGTCTGCGTCACGTAATGCAGACACGTGACGCAGACCTGTGATGCAGTCATGTGATGCGGTTATGTGAGCTCACCTGCACAGAGTTCAGTCTGCAGTACCCGTTGAGCGGGAAGCGGATCACGTGGGTCGGGTCCTGGTTCCAGCCGGCGTTCACAGAGTTGCACATGACGTCTCCGGTCTCGGGGAACACCTCCTCGATCAGAACCTTCTCCCCGCTCAGTGCGATCCGCTCGCCCAGGTCGGGCGTGACCCGGACCACCAGACACTCACAGGGTGGCGCCGCTCGCTGGGCCTCACGCTCCGCCTGCCAGCGTTCCAACTCCCGAACCATCGGGGTCAGCTGGTAGAACCGGGCCTCCTCGTACAGCTGTGGGAAGTCCTGAAGGAGAGGGGGCGGGGTTAGAGAGCTGTAACCATGATGACAAGAAGTGAACGACCCTATCACAGAGGCTGTTCAGTTACGCTGTGCTGATATTCACAATAACTGAACGGCCTCTGTGTTTTATTTTATTTAATCAGCGTCACACGTGTCACTTTCTGTGACAGACGATCAACTGATCAGTAGAGAGCTATTTGAGGTCAAAGGTCAGGGCAATTAAACTCTGAAACGTTTGACTGTGACCACGAGAAACATGTTTATGTTATTGTAATGTTTTATTTATGTTCTCTGGCGCTTTATTTTGAAGGTACCTGGAAGTCATCGGGGAGCAGCAGCCTGCAGGTGCGCAGGAAGTTGAGGATGTACCTGAAGATGTCTCCGTCTCTGTCGATGAAGTAATGCTGCTTCAGACTGTCCAACACGATCGGCTCGGCGCCGCTGAACAGACGGCCGATCCTAGAACACAAACAGCATTCATACAAACACATGAACAAGGCTCACCTGGGCTCACCTGGACTCACCTGGACTCGGGGTACTTGGTGAGCGTGGACAGGCTGCTGGTGTACATGGTTCCGCCCACGTCGATGTGGACCGGGGCGTTGGACTTGGTGAGCTGGGCCGGTGACGGGATGCCCTGAGCGGACATCGGGGACGCTGGCGAGCGGCTCACAGACACCCTAGACAAGCTCCGCCCCTCCTGTGACATCACAGAACACAACAGGTCAGAACCGGGTCAGAACTCGACTCGGGTCGTCTCGGGTCATGCAGACTGATGTAATATTCATGAGGGGCCTCAGTGATGCCCCCCCTCCGGGGAATCACTGAGGCCCCTCCCCGGAGCTGGAGGAGCAGGAGGCGGGCTCGCAGAGAGCCTCTGCCCGCGGGCGGCGCGCTGCCTCGGGGTAAACTGACAGGCAGCTCCGTTCACTGCCTGCTGGAAGGAAGGAGCTAGACCTGAAACCTTCAAAATAAAAGACATTCACGAGTCACGTGACCGTTTTAAACTAGACGAACCTGCCTGGTTCCGATCAGGTTCGGATGGAGACCGGACTCAGTTCAAAGATTCAAACCCTGAACGTGCCTTGCTCATCGGCTGACTGTGATTTTACGGCTTTTCTCTTTGATTTACGACCTTTTGTTTGAGACCTCCTCGCGGTGTTCTCTGACTTTCATCCCGGGATCCGAGCTCCTGCCGCGGCATGAGACGGCGGGAAGCGGCGGAGCTCGAAGTAAAGTTCCAGTTTAGTTAAAAAAAAGTCGGTTCGTGTCTGCTTAAACCGACCAACACCGACGAACCGAACATTTTCCACGATTTTTAAACGTAAAGTTTACGTTAAATCTCCGGTGATGCTCCGCTGCCTTACCTGAGAGGACACCGACACTGACGACATGGAGACCCGCGTCTGGCTGCTCCGTCCCGGCTTTAAAGTGTTCAGGATACCGGCTGGTCTGCGCCTCACGTCCTCGCTGTTCTCCGGTGTGTGTGTGTGTGTGTGTGTGAGGCACAACGAGTCTGACCGAGTCCGCCTCCCCCGACAGAGAGAGAGGAGGGCGGAGGAGTCCCGCCCGGGGCCCTTCAGACCCCCAGGGCCCGGGGTGAGGTTTCAGGGAGGCGGCGGTCTGTTCAACAACCACAATAACCAGACACCCGGACCTCCATCAGACCTCCATCAGACCTCCACCAGAGACCTCCATCAGAGACCTCCATCAGAGACCTCCAAACGAACCGTGTTCCCGGGCTGTTTCCAGGACGCAGCCGGCCTGCACACAGCCCTCCTGCCCGCACACCCCCCGCCTGCTCAAACATCAAACATGCCTCCGGCTCTGGAGCCAAATGACGTCTCTCGTCACGCATTGTGCCGCTCCCGCAGCCCGCGGCCAAACGCGCCATTTCAATTACTCCTCAGTGCGCTGATCTGTGCGCACACAGCCGGCTGATCCTCTTCCTCTGCGGGCTTCAGTCTGAACATGTCCCCGCTCCATGAGCTGCGCCACCCGGATCCACTCTCTGCTCCGGTCCGCACTTTACCAGAGACCCAGAGCCTGAACTGTGATTTACAGAGTTTACTGAAGGACAGTGAAGTAACCTGCTGCTACTGTAGCTGCTGTTTGCTAATGTTAGCACAGTTTGTTAGCCGCTGTTAGCTAATGTTAGCTCAGGGAAGCTGACCGGGAACCGAGCTGGTGTCATGCGAGAACAGGAGCTGGGCGAGTGGGCTGTGTAACCGGGCTCAGCAGCCTTTGTGGACATGATGGCAGAGGAGAAGAGGACGCTGACGGACGATCACTGTGTGATTACACTCACAACAAACACTGATTATATGTTGGTGTAACGTTGGTGTAACGTTACAATGTGTTGAATAAAGGTTAAGGGGGCTCTTTGTCGTCTACGAGGGCTTTCCCTACGACACTGATAAAACAGGGGCTGATGGGAAACTAATGTGTTAATGTGACACACACACACACACTTCCTCAGGCAGCTCGTTACTCTTCGTCTCTCTAATTAAAGAAATACAGTCGAGTTACAAATTTAAACATCTGAAGAGCCTGAGGAGACGACTGAGCAGCCGGGACCGGGTTCAAGCACAGCCTCTCAGACCCCTTAGACCTCCACAGACCCCCTCAGTCCTCCTCAGACCTCCACAGACCCCCTCAGACCTCCACAGACCCCCTCAGTCCTCCTCAGACCTCCACAGACCCCCTCAGTCCTCCTCAGTCCCCCCAGACCTCCACAGACCCCCTCAGACCTCAGACCCCCTCAGTCCTCCTCAGTCCTCCCAGACCTCCACAGAC
>CP136871.1:1297405-1300519 GCA_033000465.1 Sciaenops ocellatus | reverse complement strand
CCCCTCAGACCTCCACAGATCCCCTCAGACCTCTTCAGACCCCCTCTGAGACCCCTTCTGACCTCCACAGACCCCCTCTGAGACCCCTTCTGACCTCCTCAGACCTCCTCAGACCACCTCAGACCTCCACAGACCTCCTCAGACCCCCCTCAGACCTCCTCAGTCCTAGGCCTCATGACACAGAGGTGGAGGAGGGTGGAGGGAGTTCCTCCTTCAGGGCACGATGAGGTGACAGACGGCTCAGACAGAATCAGACACAAAGACCTCATTGTTCAAACATCAGATCATCAGGCCTGGTCCTGGTGCTGGTCCTGGTATTTGGTCTTGTTCTGTCTGTGTATCATTCAAACTGTTTCTACTGAATAAAAACATTTGAATATTCAAATGAAGTCTTCAACATTCAAACATCTTTAATTAAATAATAAACTGTTTGATCTGCTGCAGCCACCAGGTGTCACTGAAGAGTCACATGAACATGCACAGATCAGCTGATTGATCAGCTGATTGTTGTTCTTCTACTGTGGTTCAACACCTGAAACTTGAAATAATGTTTCACCTTCAGTCAGTTCATATTTTTAATATTTAAGACAAACTGAATTTATACAAATATTTAAAAATAAACTCAGTAAATGAAGCTCGACGTTGTCACAGTGAATCAGATTTCAAACTTCGTTAAGAAAACTTTATTAATTATTCATATTTGGACAAACAACACACCCAGAATGCATCAGGACAAACGGCAGTGTAAGGCTTTATGGGTAACATTCAACTGGACAGGAAGTTCATCATCAACAGGAAGTTTATCATCAGCAGGAAGTTCATCATCAACAGGAAGTCATTAAAATGTAGTGATGTCACTCAGATGTCATGATGTCATTGTCACCTGCAGACAACCTGTCACAGATGAACATTTAAAAACGTTCATCAAACGTTTCCTCTGACGTCGACTCACCTGAGATCACCTGATTATTAATTAATATAATTATAATTCATTATTAGTGTGTGACATGTTTTGATGCTTCAGCATCATCAGGACAAAGTGACATCACAAAGTGACATCATGATCTGTGATGACATCATCAGCTGGACTTCAGGAAGTATTCTATAGCCCGAGGAGTCACATGACCTCGTGACACGTCAGCGGTTCAGAATCAAAACATCCGTTCACGTGTTCCTGTCCCATGTTCACGTGTTCCTGTCCCGTGTTCACATGTTCAGTGTTTGATTGGCATTCCTGAAATCAAGAGAAGAGTTCACACAGAAAAATAACCGAGTCCTGGAAGGTCCACTCGAGTCCACCTGAGTCTTGGTCAGGTCTTTGAGTCTTTGGACCCATTCAGTGCATCTCCCTGGACCCGGTCCCGGGTCAGTGCAGGTCTTTGGACCCGATCAGTTCAGGTCTCTGGACCTGGTCCCGGTCCCGGTCAGTGCAGGTCTTTGAAGGGTTTGGGGTAGTTGAACATCAGGTAGTCCATGTAGTAGAAGTCGAAGGTCTTCTGGCGCTCAGTGGCGTTCAGCTGCTCAAAGTATCTCTGGGTGATTCTGGATGAGGTCCGCTCTGCGAGCGGGTTCCGGTCTTTGAAGTCGGGGAAGGTAAGGTTCGCTGGCGCCCCGACACGGCGCAGCAGGAAGTTGGCGTCCTCCTGTAGACTCTCGAACTTGCCAATGAAGTTGTACCGGAGCAGGCAGGGGTTACACAGCTGACTGACCGGCTCCCAGTGGATGTCCATCCCGACGGGCCGCCGCACGTCCAGCAGATACTGCACGAATTCCCTGAAGGTGACGCCAGCGCCGGTTCGCAGGGCGACACGCGTGGCATTGGCCCGGTATCTGGAGATGATGGGCCGTCCAAACACGGGGTGGTAGTACGAGTTTGGACTCTCAAACTTGTCCCGAAAGGCCGACACCAGCCGCTCGAACGGCTCCCGGACAAACAGAACCTTGGTGTAGGACCGGAGCCGCTCGTTGATGCCGGCGTGGCCGTAGCTCTCCAGCCGCCGCAGGCAGTTGGCGTAATGTGCCGCGTCGTGAGGAATGTCTCGGGTGGAGGCGGCGCTGCCGCCCAACACCATCAGAACCCGCTTCCAGTTGGAGCAGCCGGCTTTGGGCACCTCGCAGTACAGCAGCCTGGACCGGTCCTCCACGTAGACCCGGGACACCTGCCGCTGAGAGATGCGCTGCTCGCCGATGCCCAGCTGGTATTTGGCGCAGACATCGGCCAGCAGGTGGCGCCGAGACTCCTGCGTCCTCGCCAGCCGCCTCAGGCACTGGTCCTCATCTTTGTCAGCGGGGGCGCCAGACGTCACAAAGTTTGTCTTCAGGAGCAACTTCCTGTGACGTTTGGTGACCGGTTGACCGACCGTCGAGTCCTCCAACGACACTTTGAGACTTCCTGCTGTGCTGTCTGACATCACTTCCTGAATAGACAGGAACCACAAAAACATCAAGGTCAATGTTAAAGACGAAGACTGAAGTTAATAATTTATTCAATAATAATAATGTTTGAATAATGTTTGCCTAAAGTTCATCAGTGAACATGGATCATGTTACTTCATGTAGTTCTGTCAGAGTCCAGCAGAGGTCTCTCTGTCCCCTCTGGTTCTGGTTCTGGTTCTCTTACCTTCTCTACAGGCCACCTGGGAGCCACGAGCACGTTCACACCTGCAGACACAGAGACAAGAAACATCAGAACCAAGACCTGGACCTGTAAAGACCTGTAAAGACCTGGACCTGAGCCTTTATTTTGAAAGGGACCTGCTTCCTGTCTGTGTGTGTTCACACAGACAAAGAAAACAGTGATGACAGATATCAACAGGACGCAAACGAGTAACTGTGACATCATCACATTCACACACACACACACACACACACACACACACACACACACACACGCACACACACACACACACAGCAGATGGCCTCTCAGCAGCTTCCTGACACTGAAGGTTAGCGGTAGCAGCGTCCTGCAATCTCTGCTGGTTATTTATTACCCAGCCTGCACCTCTCCATCAGACAGTAAACATGTGACTCATCCTGACATCAGAACGCCGAGCGAGCGACTTCCTGAAACACAGCCAAGGTCAGAGTGTGTCCGACCACGTGATGTCAGCGAGG
>CP136871.1:1287405-1292405 GCA_033000465.1 Sciaenops ocellatus | reverse complement strand
AACATCTATCAAACGTCCATCTAACATCTATCTAACATCTATCTAACTTCCATCTAACATCTATCTAACGTCTATCTAACGTCCATCTAACATCTATCTAACGTCTATCTAACATCTATCTAACGTCTATCTAACATCCATCTAACATCCATCTAACGTCCATCTAATGTCCATCTAACATCCATCTAACATCTATCTAACGTCCATCTAACTTCCATCTAACGTCTATCTAACGTCCAGCTAACGTCTATCTAAAATCCATCTAACATCTATCTAACGTCCATCTAACTTCCATCTAACGTCTATCTAACGTCCAGCTAACGTCCAGCTAACGTCCAGCTAACGTCTAAAATCCATCTAACATCTATCTAACGTCCATCTAACTTCCATCTAACGTCTATCTAACGTCCAGCTAACGTCCAGCTAACGTCCAGCTAACATCTATCAAACGTCCATCTAACATCTATCAAACGTCCATCTAACATCTATCTAACGTCTATCTAACGTCCATCTAACATCTATCTAACGTCTATCTAACATCTATCTAACGTCTATCTAACATCCATCTAACATCCATCTAACGTCCATCTAACATCTATCTAACGTCTATCTAACGTCTATGTAACGTCTATCTAACGTCCATCTAACGTCCATCTAACTTCCATCTAACGTCCATCTAACGTCTATCTAACATCTATCTAACGTCTATCTAACGTCCATCTAACATCTATCTAACGTCTATCTAACATCTATCTAACATCTATCTAACGTCCGTCCTTTATATTAGTGTGAGATAATTAGAACTGATTAAACCTCGTCAGTGTCATGTGATGATGATTAGTGGACTGAGTTTTTTGACTGAACATGACCACAAAGAACCAATCAACAACCAATCAACAACCAATCAATGACTCACTAATCAATCAGGTCAATTAATGTCTGATCATTCAGGAATATTTGTGTCAGAACATTAGTAGAACATCAGTAGAACATCAGTAGAACGTGGCGTGCAGTCATTGATAATGAATTCAATCAACCAATCATCTGTCACCTCACCTTGATGATGTCATCAGTGTTGTGCTGAAACAGGAAGTGATGTAGCCAAAGAGGACGACCTGCTGATGGTCACATGACCAGCAGAGGTGGCTAAGCTAACAAGCTAACGGTATAGTACTGACCTGTGGTCTGATGCTGCACCGTGTCACTGAGGTCCTGCAGGTGGAGCAGCAGCAGGAGCAGAGATCCAGCCCCGAGCAGCAGGAGGAACCAGAGCGAGCAGAGGAGCGAGCAGGGCCGCTTCATGACTGCAGACCTGCAAACTGATCCACCACAAGTCCTCCACGAGTCCTCCACGAGTCCCCCACAAGTCCACGAGTCCTCCACGAGTCCACCACAAGTCCACGAGTCCTCCACGAGTCCTCCACGAGTCCTCCACGAGTCCCCCACAAGTCCACGAGTCCTCCACACGTCCTCCACGAGTCCACGAGTCCTCCACGAGTCCTCCACGAGTCCACGAGTCCTCCACGAGTCCTCCACGAGTCCACGAGTCCTCAACGAGTCCACGAGTCCTCCACACTGGTCCAAGATCAGCCACGACGGCACCACCTGAGGGGGGACCAGGGGCAACATTAGACCTGGTCCAGATTGTCCAGAACAACACAGTTATATAGTCTGTATATGTGTGTGAGTTACCTGTGTGTGTATGTGTGTGTGTGTGTATGTGTGTGTATATGTTAAAGAACGTTCTGCTGACTGCACACTTCCGGTTCCCATGAGGCCACACGGGAACATCTGTTTCTCAAACCGCTTCGCTCAGCAGGTGAGACTGTACACAGGTAACACACACACACACAGGTAACACACACACACACACACACACACAGGTAACACACACACACACAGGTAACACACACACACACACACACACAGGTAACACACACACACACACACACACACACACACACACACACACACACACAGGTAACACACACACACACACAGGTAACACACACACAGGTAACACACACACACACACACACATACACACGCACACACAAAGCAGCTGGACTCTGTCTGTAATCTAAATATTCTTTATTCTATTCACACACACACACACACACACACACACACATCACCATGATGAGATTATAATCTGTTAATCTGATCAGTCATCTGATAATCCTTTATTCACAGATCACAGCACAATCTGACAGATTCATCTACACACACCAACACCAGGACCAGAACCAGGACCAGGACCAGAACCAGGACCACAACCAGGACCAGGACCAGGACCAGGACCAGAACCAGGACCAGAACCAGGACCACAACCAGGACCAGGACCAGACCAGACCAGTTACCACTACAACACAGAGTCCAAAGTCAAAGCTAACATTAGCATGTCATATATTAGCATGTTGTTTATTTGTTTATTGTGGTGTTAGCTGGTTAGCGTTAACTCGCTAACATTATTGCTAACTAAACACTGTGAGCATGTGTTATTTTAGTTTTCAGCTAACATGATGCTAACGTATGACAACAAATATGTTGATTTTAACCACGTGACGTACAAAGCTAAGGTGGGGCTAACGAGAGCTAACATACTAACTGTAACTGAAGCTAAGCTAAGGGTTAGCCGACTGGCTGTGGCTCAGCTGTGTGGTGTAGGTTAGCTGTTAGCGTTAGCTTGTAGCTTGTGATGAATGAATTCTTTCCTCTGACCCCGTTTGAACAGCCTCTGAACACAGTACGACTGACTCCTCCTCTGTCTCTTCTTTCTCTTCTTCCTCCTCCTCCTCCTCCTCCTTTGTCTCCTCCTCTCTCTCCTCCTCCTCCTCCTCCTTTGTCTCCTCCTCTCTCTCCTCCTCCTCCTCCTCCTCCTCCTTTGTCTCCTCCTCTCTCTCCTCCTCCTCCTCCTCCTCTTCCTCCTCCTCTCTCTCCTCCTCCTCCTCTTCTTCCTCCTCCTCCTCCTCCTTTGTCTCCTCCTCCTCTTCCTCCTCCTCTCTCTCCTCCTCCTCTCTCTCCTCCTCTCTCTCCTCCTCCTCCTCTTCTTCCTCCTCCTCTTCTTGTTTTGTTGACATTTCTGGGTCGTCATGTTCAGCTGAAGTGTTTTTATCTTTTTCCTACTTCATCTTCCCTCACTGTCGTTCAGTCAGTCATAGTTAGCCTGTTCTTAGTGTGTTGTTAGCGTGTTGTTAGCGCGTTCTTAGCGTGTTGTTAGCGTGTTGTGTCTCTGTGTTTTGGGTCAGTTTTCACATTGTCCTGGCTTGTGTGTTTTTGCTGAGTCATCATATCTCTCTCTGTTCTTCTCAGAGCAGCTTCTTTTCATCCAGACTTCATCGTTAATTTATTCGTTAATTAGAGACGTCGTTAACGTCTTTGACAGGTGAAGTGTGACGAGGAAGGAGGACACGGACAGACAGGAGCCCGTGGACGTGGACTCTTGTGGTTCGGTGTCAGGTGTTGAGAGCTCAGCTGCTGTGTGGATTAGCGTGATGCTAAGTGACCCGGTTGGAGTCCAGTTTGTCAGAGGAGGAGGAAGTGTTTCCTGTCTGTAACAGGAAGCTGACTCTAAAGGTCACTGACAGATCGGCCAGTCGTCAGGGACTTTCAGGGACCTTCAGGACCTTGGTGGACCTTGGTGGGCCTTCAGGGATCTTCAGGGATCTTCAGGACCTTGGTGGACCTTGGTGGACTTTCAGGGACCTTCAGGACCTTGGTGGACCTTGGTGGACCTTCAGGGATCTTCAGGGATCTTCAGGACCTTGCTGGACCTTGGTGGGCCTTCAGGGATCTTCAGGGATCTTCAGGACCTTAGTGGACCTTGGTGGACCTTCAGGGATCTTCAGGACAAGGTCCTGAGGTGGACCTTGGTGGACCTTGGTGGGCCCGCACACAGTCCGATCCTTTCTGGGAAGCAGAGCTGTCTTTAATGTATTATTCACACGCCGGCCCAGAATACCTGTCCTCTGTGGATCAGGTGACATGCTGTGACGGACCGGGCTGGACTGTGGTTTGTCTCTTCAGGCTGGAGGACGGATCAGGTTTCCTCCGTGGGCACTGAAGCTGGAACCTGAACCTGGATCACTGAAGACCAGATTCAGGTTCTTTAAACGTTAGAGCAACGTTTCACTGAGTCAACGTACACAACGTTAACAAGCTTTAATCAACAACACGTCATTAGCTCATGTTAGCTGCTGTTAGCTCTGTTTGTTAGCTCATGTTAGTTCAATTTGTTAGCTGCCTGTTAGCTCATGTTAGCTCTGTTTGTTAGCTACTGTTAGCTCATGTTAGCTCAGTTTGTTATCTGGGCTGCCTGCCTGTTAGCTGCCTGTTAGCTGCTGTTAGCTAGCTACTGTTAGCTCATCTTAGCTCAGTTGGACCACTGACAGAGAGCGGAGCCAGTGTCGTGCCAGAACTGGAGCTGGGCACGTGAGCAATGTAACCGGGCTCAGCAGCTTCTATGGACATAATGGCAGAGGAGAAGAGAGTGAAGAGGACGCTGACGGAGGAAGCTAAGAAGAGAAAAGGAGAGAGTGACTCTCATCACTGTGATATCAAACAGACCCTGAACGCATCATGTGTATTTATAGAGGTGTAGTAATAATTCAACACACCGACCCTCCCTCACGCTGCTCCACCTCCTCCACCCACAACACCTCCTCAACCACCTGCTCCCTCCTCCTCACACAGCTCCAACATCAGCTGAGCTCTTCAATCAGGAGTGTTACAGCGTCACACAGGTGGAGACAGACAGACAGGCAGACAGACAGGTGGAGACAGACAGACAGGCAGGTGGAGACAGTTAAGTTAAACTGAGGTCTGCACACAGCTGTGTGTGTGTGTGTGTCATAAAGTTCGTCCGTCGGACCGGACCGAACCTTCCGGTTCGGTTCTCTTTGTTTGAACCGGTTAAAATTAACGGCACTGTGGCCGCTGAGCTGCCGGCTTCGCTCACCTGTGTGCGGGGAGCCGCATGGACGCTCCCGGCGGAGTTTACC
>CP136871.1:1264905-1282405 GCA_033000465.1 Sciaenops ocellatus | reverse complement strand
AGCTCAGGTGGGTTTGTTACCTGTCCCTGACACCAACCACAGACTGTTGATTATTATAGTGTGTGGCTTCAAACAGGAAAAGAAAAATAAACTTACAGATTCTTCTCTGGGTTTTTTGTTTATTTAAAATATATTTAATATTTGAAGTCTCTGACCTGATGAAGATCTGTCAGCTGCTCTCTATGTGATGAAGAGTCTCTGTTTGTCTTCTCGTCCTTTGAACAGGTTCTGGTGGACTCTGTAGCACTCCGGTGGATTCCAGTGGACTCTGTTGGACTATGTAGGACTCTGTAGCACTCTGGTGGACTCTGTTGGATTCTCTCAGACCCTTAGAGGACGTCTGCGTAAAGGACTCGTCTGGTTTGTGAACATGATCTTTGAGTTTCTGTCATCATGAAAATTTCCCCAGAATGCAAATTTGTCTGGAAAAGTGAAAATTTGTGGGTGAACACCTGACAGGTCAGGACCAGGACCAGGACCAGGACCAAAACCAGGACCAGAATCAGCACCTTTACTCCACTTGTACTCCACCCTCTATACTCCAGCTGTACTCCACCTGTCCTCCACCACCTTTACTCCACCTGTACTCCACCTGTTCACCTTCTGGGCTCTGCCACATGTAGATAGTTGGCTGTATTAAGGATGGAGGAGGGGGAGTACAGGCGCCTCGTGGAGGACTTTGTGAGGTGGTGCAGGTCCAACCATCTGCAGCTGAACACCACCAAGACCAAGGAGATGATGGAGAAGGAACAAACGTTATCTCCAACCTCCACATGGAGGAGGCTGATGTGAAGGTGGTCAGGACTGCAGCTGGACGTCAAACATAGACACTGTCCACAGGAAAAGACAGAGCCGTCTGTACGTTCTGAGAAGACTGGGACACTCAACTGGAGAGACAGGTGGACAGGCTGGCTCAGTGGTGACAGTGGTAGAGAGAAGGACTCTGGACAACGTCCACCACCCTCTGCACAACACTGTCACCAGGCAGAGGAGAGTGACTCTTTCATCCCTCTCTGGACATCAGACTGTCCATCAGCTCTCAGTCATGGCAGGAGGACACGAAGGACAGTAAACTACTGACAGTCTGAGTCTGTGTTGCATTCAGTGTCTACAGTCTAACTTCAATGTTTATAGTTTTATTTATATTTCTATTTAAAAATGTATTTCTATTTTTACTCATAGTTTTCTATCATAACGATCTTTGTGTTTAATTTAATGCAGATTTATCTTATCCGTTAACTTTAATGTATGTTTACTGTGTCTCATGCTGCTGGATCTATCTACCTGTGCTCCACCCTCTGTACTCCACCTCCACCCACAAATGTTAGACTGAGAAGAGAAATCTGACCCTCCATGTTTGTGACGGAGCAGCTGCAGGAAACATGGGAAGAACATGCAAACACACGGAGCACACATGTAGACCACAAACAAATAATCTTCTTCACATGTTTCAATGAGTTTCATCTGAAGATTCACCTGTCACTGAAACTGTCTGTGACTGTCTGTGACTGTCTGTCTGATTGTCTGTGACTGTCTGTGACTGTCTGTCTGTGACTGTCTGTCTGATTGTCTGTGACTGTCTGTCTGTGACTGTCTGTCTGTGACTGTCTGATTGTCTGTGACTGTCTGTCTGTGACTGTCTGTTTGTCTGTGACTGTCTGTGACTGTCTGTCTGATTGTCTGTGACTGTGACTGTGACCGTCTTTCTGTCTGTCTGTCTGTGACTGTCTGTTTGTCTGTGACTGTCTGTGACTGTCTGTCTGATTGTCTGTGACTGTCTGTCTGTAAAGGTCTGTTTGTCTGTGACTGTCTGTGACTTTCTGTCTGATTGTCTGTGACTGTGACTGTCTGTGACCGTCTTTCTGTCTGTCTGTCTGTGACTGTCTTTCTATCTGTCTGATTGTCTGTGACTGTCTGTCTGTGACTGTCTGTGACTGTCTGATTGTCTGTGACTGTCTGTCTGTGACTGTCTGTTTGTCTGTGACTGTCTGTGACCGTCTGTCTGATTGTCTGTCTGTGACTGTCTGTGACCGTCTTTCTGTCTGTCTGTCTGTGACTGTCTGTCTGTGACTGTCTTTCTATCTGTCTGTCTGTCTGTGACTGTCTGTCTGATTGTCTGTGACTGTGACTGTCTGTCTGTGACTGTCTTTCTGTCTGTCTCTGTGACTGTGACTGTCTGTGACCGTCTTTCTATCTGTCTGTCTGTCTGTGACTGTCTGTCTGATTGTCTGTGACTGTGACTGTCTGTCTGTGACTGTCTTTCTGTCTGTCTCTGTGACTGTGACTGTCTGTGACCGTCTTTCTATCTGTCTGTCTGTCTGTGACTGTCTGTCTATTTGTCTGTGACTGTCTGTGATCATCAAACTAACTGACAAACGAACCGATCGATCATTTTGTGGATTTAATGGATCAATAATATATAAATATAAATAAAAACACAGAAACAGATTGTTGTTGTTGTTTTATTTAGTCTCTCTGATGAATCATGTTTCACTTATTGATTATTGATTATTGATCACAACATTTAAAGATCATCAGGTGAACTCTCTGAATCATCGTTAATAAACTTCCATGTCTCCTTGTTAAGTTTTATTTACAGAAGCTCGGTTCTGTCTTTGGTTCTGATGTTCTGACTTCGTTCCAGGTGAGACAGCACAGGTGATGTTCTGCAGAAGCGTGGTGATGTGTCACTGATGTTTGAACCAATCAGAGAGCAGAGCTGAAGCAGGTGTCATCCTCAGATACCCATGTAGGTGTTCATCTTCCCCAGAGCGTCGCACACGGTGGTCAGGTCGCTGCGCAGGTCCTGGACCACGTTCTCGATGCTATGCGTGTCTTTGAGCAGGTCGATGCTCTGAGTATACGGGTTGTAGTACACCGAGAACGGACGTTTGATCGTCTTTGCAAAGTCCCTGTGAGAGAGGGGACACAAACACATCACCACCTGTGACCTCACAGAGGGACACAAACACATCACCACCTGTGACCTCACAGAGGGACACGAACACATCACCACCTGTGACCTCACAGAGGGACAAGAACACGACACCACCTGTGACCTCACAGAGGGACACGAACACGACACCACCTGTGACCTCACAGAGGGACACGAACACGACACCACCTGTGAGCTCACAGAGAGACACGAACACGACACCACCTGTGACCTCAGAGAGGGACAGTAGTGTGTAGTTAGTGTGTAGTTTGTGTAGTGACCTCATCTTCTCCTTGGCCTCCTCGAAGCTCTCGGACACAAAGTAAACTTCCTGGAAGGTCGTGATCAGACACTCTTGGTTACACGTCGTCTTCGGGTCGAACATCTTCACACGGGCCTGATCAGACAGAGCATGCTGAGAAGAAACATTAGTTAGTTAGTGAGTTAATGGTTAAATAAATGTTTATGAAACGTTCAGTCAATCACATTAGTTTGGTCTGGTCTAGTTTGGTTTGGTCTGGTTTGGTCTGTTTGTTACCCTCAGCTCTCCGATGGACGACAGCAGTCCGGCTCCGTACGCTCTCAGCTGACCGTCCTGTTTGCAGAGTCCGAACTCGATCGTGAAGAAATAACACTGAAGAGACACAACATACATGTTTACATACCACATACATGTTTACATACAACATACATGTTTACAGTACATACCACATACATGTCTGAAGTGAAGTAAAGTGGACTGGTTTTATATTGAATTAAAGAAGCTGAAAGTGTAGGCACCATGGCCTGTGGGGGAGGCGTGACCTGTGGGAGGTGTGAACTGTGGGAGGCGTGACCTGTAGGTGGCGCCGCAAGCTCAAACACTCACCGTGGCGAGTTTCTGGACGTCATCATCAGACGCTCCAAGAGATGCCAACCCGATCTCCTGAGAGAACTGAGCGAACTTCGGATCAGCCAGCAGCGGAACGTGACCGAGCAGCTCATGACACGTGTCACTGAAACATGCCAACAAACGTCATGTGACTCCAATGATACAGCACCTCATTAGACATGTGATGATGTGCATCAATGACACACAGGTGTGGTGGGTCACAGGTGTGGTGGGTCACAGGTGTACTCACGGCTCAGGTGTGTAGAGTGGGTCAGTGCTGTGACGAACGTACTGAGTGCAGTTAAACACTCTGTAGGCCAAACCGGCCAGGAAGTCTCTGGGAGACAGGTAACCTGCGACAGGTCGCACCGTGAAACCTGATCTCTCTGAAACACAAGGTGAAACAGGAAGTGAGAAACACCACCTCTTCCTATGAAACAGGAAGTGTGAACACAGGAAAGGTTGGACCTCGCAGAAACAGCGACACGTCCTCCAGCTGAGGGATGTTGTCCTCTCGGTATCCGCAGTGCTTGCTGAGCAGCGGCAGGTTCTTCAGGTACTCTCTGCAGGCGTGGGTCGGGTACAATTTGGTCAGCTCTCTGAAGACCACGCCCCACGTCTGGACCTCCTCCGGGGTGTACTCGATACGAGGTATGGGCTGCCCGCTGGGGAGGAGACAACACGTCAAGATGAATGAAAGATCATCGTCTCCATGAATACCCAGAATTCAAAGCAACACTTCACAGTTATTACAAACTATAAATTACATGATTACAAAAACATTCAAATATTATCAGTCATCATCATCATCATCTTCATCATCATCATCATCACCATCACCATCATCATCATCATCATCATCACCATCACCATCACCACCATCATCATCACCATCATCATCATCATCATCACCATCACCACCATCATCATCATCACCACCATCATCATCATCACCATCATCATCATCACCATCATCATCATCATCATCATCATCATCATCATCACCATCATCATCACCATCATCATCATCACCATCATCATCATCATCATCATCATCACCACCATCATCATCATCACCACCATCATCATCACCACCATCATCATCATCACCATCATCATCACCATCACCACCATCATCATCACCATCATCATCATCATCATCACCATCACCACCATCATCATCATCACCACCATCATCATCACCACCATCATCATCATCACCATCATCATCATCATCATCATCATCATCATCATCACCATCATCATCACCATCATCATCATCACCATTATCATCATCACCATCACCATCACCATCATCATCATCATCATCATCACCACCATCATCATCATCATCATCATCACCACCATCATCATCATCACCATCATCATCATCATCATCATCATCATCACCATCATCATCACCATCAGAATTCACCGTACGTACAATTTATAATTCATCGCCACCTCCACAAAGTACTTCCTCCTCTGACGATAAACTTCATCTTTAAAACCCTGAGAGACAGAAAACATGACTTCAACACGTCAACACGTCAACACACACACAGCTAGAAGAAGAAGAACAACAACACTGAACATATGATCACGTGACATGAAATGTTCTTTGGTTTGGTTATCTGTTGTTTGCGAAGACCTTTGTGTCCACTGGACAGAAAGTCACAATTCAACACGTTACAAACGTGTTTTTAACATGTTAACATGTGGCTCAGACTTACGGGATGGTCTGCGTCCAGCTCTGACCCATACATCAGCACTCGGTGGGAACACTGGTCGAGCTCTGAGATCTTCATGGGGAACCACGGCACGTCGTCTCCGTCTGACACACAAATAGTGAGAGATGACGTGTTTGTGTTTATAACATGTTTGTTACACATGTTTGTAATGCATTAATAACATGTTTGTAACGTGTTTGTAACGTGTTTGTAACATGTTTGTTACACGTCTTTGTAACATGTTTGTTACACGTTTGTAATGCATTAATAACATGTTTATAACATGTTTGTAATGCATTAACAACATGTTTGTAACATGTTTGTAACATGTGTTTGGAATGCATTAACAACATGTTTGTAACATGGTTGTAACATGTTTGTAACATGTGTTTGTAATGCATTAATAACATGGTTGTAACGTGTTACAAACATGTTTGTAACACGGTTGTTTGTAACACAGTTGCATTAATAACATGGTTGTAACATATTAAAACCATGTTATTAATGCATTACAAACACGTATTACAAACATGTTATAATCAGTGAGAGTCTGATCCAAATGGGTCGATTCAGTGACATCAGCGCTCAAGTGTTCATACCTGCCTCGGCAGACCACACGTGTGCAGGCGTGTTGAAGGAGATGATGTTGACGTGATCTTTGAGGTGCTGCAGCAGCTCGTTAAACTCCTTCTTACTGCAGCTGCAGTCAGCAAAAATCTCCACCTCGTTAGTGACGCGCCTTGACACCCGCGACTCAATGTGGTTGAGGTTCACCCGCTTCTCCTGCAGGAGGTTAGGGGGGAGGAGAGGAGACAAGGACATAAAGGAAAGGAGTCACAGGAGGAGATGAGCAAATTAATAGATAGGAAACAGGAAACAGAAAGCAGGAAGCAGGATTTATCATCTCACCTGAAACAGTCGGAGAGCTTTGACCAGACAGCCAACCTCGTTCTTCAGAGAAAACACCACTGCCGTCTTCCCAGAATCCTCAGCGCTCTCTTTGTCCGGCGTCTCGTTGATGGGACAGAAGGACGGACGCCGCGACTGGACAGCGACAAAAAATAAACAACAAATATTTTTTCATATCTGACTTTAGAAGTATAAGTAAATATCTTTACAGATTTATATTTATGTTTTATCTATATATTTAAGATCAAATAAAATAAACAAGAATAAACGAGAAAATTAACCTGAACCCAGGAATGTATCTGAAAACAAAATTATTTAAACTTTATGTGCAATAATATAATCTAATATAATACAATATAATATAATATGATATAATAGAATATAGAATAGAATATAACATTAACATTAATTTTCTTTGCAGCAGCTCACTAAACAAACACAAATATATTGAAGCTCTGAGTTGAAGTGTTCTCCATGTTTCTAATATTCATATTTAAAGACAAACAGACTGAACAGCTGTTCCTAATGAAGTGGCTGTCTGTGTTTTTATGAATTATTAAATATTCATCAGAGACACAAACAAACTGCTCAAAGCTTTGTTCATTAAACATTCAGCTGAGAGGAGAAACTTTAAATTTATTAAAGTCTTTATGATTTTCAGTGTTGATCATCTGTTCATGATCTTCTTGATTATTCAACAAACATATATAGAACATATATATAATAATGAAAGTGAACATGCTGAGGAGGATGAGCCTCGTTCTCACCATCTGCCCTCCGGTGTGGCGCTGCTGCTGGTGGTTGAACATAGCCGAGTCCAGCGACAGCCCCCTCCGGGCCCAGTACTTGCTGGAGAACATCATCATGGCCGGCTGCATCTTGGGCACTGGTTCTGGACAGTCCTTCATCACATGGGACGAGGCCATGGGGAACCAGTGGGTGTATGAGTACCAGGGCTCCAGCCTGCTGTTTGCTGCTACTCACACTGATGCTCAGAGACCTTCTGTTGGTCCAACGCTGGCTCCACGCCGGCTTGCCTCCAGTCAAATGCTGCCAGGGGAGGGAGGGTGTTTATATAAAGCAGCTGTTGGTGCTCCACCCTCCTCTGATCAAACTCCTCCATCACTGTTGATGCTCCACCCTCTTCTGATCAAACTCCTCCATCACTGTTGATGCTCCACCCTCCTCTGATCAAACTCCCCCATCACTGCAGCTTTATCTTTTTATCATCACGTCAAAAACACAGCTGGAGGTGTGTGTTCATACAAATAGATATATTAAAGACAGACAGATGGAGCTCTGTGAGGCAACATGCTAACGGCAGAATGCTAACAGGTGGTTTGAAGATGATGTTTGTTTGTCATTAAATATTTAAGAAGCACAGAGTCTACAGCATCATCACTTTAACTTCACCTGCTGTCACTGCTGTCTAATGTGCTCAGACTCTGTTCTTGGTTTGATGTGCAGCGTGGACTTAAACTGAATACTTTTGGTGTTCAAGTATCTGAGCAGCCTGAATTACTTCATGACATGATATGTTTTAGGCCTGCCAGCCTCCAGCCAGCTTCCAAGCCTGTGAGCAACCAACTGTCACCCCACTACCCCAGTTTCAACTGCCCAGTACCCCAAAGTCTCAGCTGTGTCTGGCCTCCTGAACTATCCCACCTACATTACTGGTTGCTGGTTGCTGGTTGTCCTCTTACATGTCCTTCAGAGGTGTTCCACCGATCTGCCCATCCACCAGAGCTACTCCCATCACATCACAAGTTTACAGGACCTTGTCCAAAATACACTTTCCTCTGTCCTGCCTTCTGTTGGCCCTGAAGACCTACTCCACCAATTGGCCTTGATGCCAGGCCATCCACTTGAGATCTCCTGCTCCACCTGTCCATTAACATATCCAAAAACACATCCGTGATCTGTTTCATTGGTGTTTTGTTGCATTTCTCTAATCTCTTGTTGTGCTTTGTTGGTGTTCTGTTGTGTTTTGTGGCTGTTCTGTGTTTCCTTGGTGTTTTGTTGTGTTTCTGTGATGTCGTGTCATGTTTTGTTGTGTTCTGTTATATTTTGTTGGTGTTTTGTTGTATTTTGTGGCTGTTCTCTGTGTTTTATTTCCTTGGTGTTTTGTTGTGTTCTGTTGGTGTTTGGTTGTGCTTTGTTATATTTTATCATGTTTTGATGTACTTTGTATTGTTTTGTTGGTGTTCTATTATATTTTGTTGTATTTCCTTGGTGTTATGTTGGTGTTTCTGTGATGTCGTGTCGTGTTTTGTTGGTGCTTTGTTGTATTTTGTGTCTCCACCTTGCTTCGCTGAGTTTGCCTCGAGCAGGTGGAGCTGAGTGAATGACAGTCCGTCCACACAAAGCAGCTTCCACTTCAATAAAACCCAGAGAGATGGAGGATTGATAAGTGACGATGGCGGCGGCTATCAGCTGTGTACTGGGACAATTTCCTGCCACACAGGAAATGAAAGAGCGGAGAGACGGCAGCAGAAGCTCCAGCTGCTTTGTTCTCAGCTTTATGAGCAGATCGCAGGTGATACCTTCATCCGTCTGCTCTGACTCCAACACCAAATGTCTCCCGTCAAAGGAGGAGGCGGCATCCATCGTCCATCACACATGAAAGCAGCTGAAGTGACATTTTAGCTCTTCGTTTGCAGCTCTGACATTTCTGCAGAGATTCATGAATTTAAATTTAAAATGTTCTTTAGAAGTTCAGAGGTTCAGTTTTCTGTTCAGGTGGGAATGTTTCTGACATTCATTTCAGACAAATGTTTAATTAATGTCATGACGAGATTTAATGAACTGTGATTAATGTTTTCATCAACAAATCAAATGATTCTTTTAAAACACGTAACGGCAGTTCAGTTAAACATTAAACATCATGTCATGTTTTTGTCTTCATGTTTGCTCTCGTTACATGTAAGACAGAGATCCAGCACAGCAGCTTTCAGACTAACACCAGTAGGACCTTTTCTATATATTTATGATTTACCAGCTGCTGTGACAGGTGAATGACCTGCTGTGGATCATTAAACTCATCTCATCTTATTTTGTCTTAATTGTTGAAGAAAAACTCAAAATGTTCCTGAAATAGTTTTATTGCCAAAAAAATGAATCAATCACATGAAAAGAGCCGAAATCACAAACAGCACCAACAAGACGGATCCATCAGGATGAAACCAGTAAAGCTGCAAGCGCCGACAGTTTGAGTCCATCGAGTCTGAGGACGAGTTGGACGACGAGTCCGATGAGTTGGACGACGAGTCTTTATTCATTATTAAACACATTTGTTTGTTTGTTTGTTTGTTTGTTTGTACTCGTTGGACTGAAGCTGCAGCAAGAACTTTTGATTTGAGTTAAAGGAACGTTTAAATAAAGTTTGTGTTCTTCATCATAAATTTAATAAAGGGTTATCTCTCTCTTTATATATTTGTTGGTGGTGGAGTCCGCCGTTCCAGCTCCATTTGATCACTGTTTACTCATTAGCTCACCGCTAATGCTAACACAAAACTTCCTGCTGCTTCACAGTAAAACTCTTCATCTAACTTTTATTTTGAAGCAGCCACAGGAAACATGACGAGTTACCACGGTAACCACAGGTACCGCTCAGCTGTGATGTTAGCGTGTTCTGTTTGCAGCACGCGGATCTTAGCATGTTTCCTGTCAGGGTCATGTGACGTGTGTAGCGATGAGGAGGTGTGACCTTCATCACATGAAGTTTTAATGGCTCCGTCATGTTCTGATCTGAACTCTATCTGGATCAAACCTGAACCAGAACCGACAGAACCGACGCTGTAAAAACATTTAAAGAGCGTTCTCATGAACGTGGTTCTGTTCCTTTAAGTGTGGATCGGTTCATCGTCAACATGCTGTGCACACGTTGCTGTGGACTTGTCATGGTCCAGTTTGACCCGGTTCAGGTGGAGCGGCTGATCTCAGATCAGATTAATACTGAGTGGAGGAGTTTGATCTGTGATGCGGCGGCGAGCAGCGAGCGGCGTTCGTCTGTTTAAAATCTGAAAATATCGAAAGCGTCATTAAAAGCTCGTGTTGGACCTGACGTGGACCTGAACCAGTTCTGATCTGGTTCTGATGGACCTCAGCATGTCACAACACGTCTGAAGCTCCGTTCACACAGGACACTGATTGACGCTAACATGCTAACATGGCTAAGAACCAATCAGACAACAGGAAACAGGAAAACCCGTCTGAAGGTTCTGATGTTCTCTTTAGAACTCATCTGTTCTCTGATTGGATCTCTGACATTCATTCTGGATGACATCCACAGGAAGTGATGTCAGTCCTGTGATGTACTTCCTGTCTGGGCGGAGCTTTAGAGACGTCGTTAGCAGACAGAAGGAATGGCGATATGATACAAGAAATTACAAAAATAAGATTCTCAATAATCTCAAATCCTTTTTTACATCTTCCTCTCCGTCGTCATGGCGACACGGCGCCCTGCTGACTCGGGGTCAGTCTCTGCTGTTCACTACGATATGAAGGCCACTTTGCAGCTGTTCTGAGAGCAGCTTTCTCTCAAGTGTCCGTTGGAGCAGGCGTCCGGTCTGTGAGCAGGTCTGCGAGCCAGAGCAGGTTCACAGTCCGCTGGGTCAGAACCAGAATCCTCCGAGTCGAAGCCCAAGATCACCCCGATGGACCGCGGTAATTCCTGAAGAACACAAACCAGCGTAAGACAAATGATCAACTTCGTATGTATGTATGTGAAATTTGAAATATGAAATTTCCATGCCTTTTTTAACTTATTGACATTACCAACATTTGTTTCAACTCAAAATTAAATTTTAGTCAATTTTAGTTTTAAATTAAATTAAATGTATCTGGTGCAGCTGTAGCTGCCTCATTTTCTGCTGTGCATACTTAGAAGTTAGAACCATATAAAACAAAAACAGCATCTTGTAAAAATAATAATAAAATAAATGCATCTGATAAATCTCCCATCTTCTGTGGTGTAGCAGCAGAGTATATATTTAAAAGAAATAGCTCCCTAAATATATTTTGAAACATAATCATTAATATTTTGAAACATTCTGTCCACGCTTGCCATCAGGGTGAAACTTAATACAAACACCAAAGTAGTTCCAAACGCCAGATCTGAAGGACGGTGGAGGATCTTCAGTTTCAGGTATATTTAAGGCATTAGCCATGTTACAACGAGCTAGCTTCACATGTAGCTTCTGTCTGAGCAGCTTGGTCTGAATGAATGTGGGAGGCGCACTCAGTGGATCTGCGCTCGACAATGCAGCCTAAGGCGGAGTACTCGAGCACAGATCCACTGAGCTTTCAGCACAGAGCGCATCGTCAGAAGTTGATAAAATAAATATAAAATTGCGTATTGTCCGATTCATAGTGTGTACCGAACCGAGACCACTGTATCGAACGGTTTGATACAGATACATACATTGTTGCACCCCTAATATATATATATGTACTGTATATAGTGTGAGAGGTCATGGACGTACCTTACAGCTCCTGATCTGGACGCTGATCCCTTCGGCTTTCTGAAGAATTTCTTCAATGTTCAGTTTCATCGAGAGCTCGTTGATGTGCTGCAACAGAACAAGATAATGTGAGCTGATCCAGAACCAGAACCAGCTGATCCAGAACCATCTGATCCAGCAGGTCTGGGTCTGGGTCCTGGTCTAGCTGCAGGTCTGGGTCTGAGCTCACCTTGAGGATCTCGTTGAAGCCGTAGTTCTCCTCCATGATCTTCTGTTTCTCTGAGTCCAGGATGGCGCAGCAGACCAGCAGGTGGAAGTTCTCACAGGGAAGACCGGTCCACATCACCTGAGGGTGGGGTGGGGGGGGGCCACAGGTAGATCCATATATGCTACATACATGTATGTCTATGTCTATGTCTATGTCTATATATATATATATATATATATATATATATATATATATATATATATATATATATATATGATGTATGTATGTATGTTATGTGTATGTTGTATGTATGTTGTGTATGCTGTATATATGTTGTATGTATGTTGTGTGTGTTGTATGTATGTTGTGTGTATGTTGTATGTATGTATGTTATGTGTATGCTGTATGTATGTTGTGTATGCTGTATATATGTTGTATGTATGTTGTGTGTGTTGTATATGTTGTATGTATGTTGTGTGTGTGTTGTATGTATATTATGTGTATGCTGTATATATGTTGTATGTATGTTATGTGTATGTTGTATATATATGTTGTATGTATGTTATGTGTATGTTGTATGTATGTTGTATATATATATTGTATGTATGTTATGTTGTGTGTGTGTGTTGTATATATGTTGTGTGTATGTTGTATGTATGTTGTGTGTATGTTGTGTGTATGTTGTATATATGTTGTTTATATGTTGTATATATATTGTATGTATGTTGTGTGTATGTTTTATGCATGTTTTATGTATGTTGTGTGTATGTTGTGTGTATGTTGTATGCATGTTTTATGTATGTTGTATATATGTTGTATGTATGTTGTGTGTATGTTGTATGTATGTTGTGTGTATGTTGTGTGTATGTTGTGTGTATGGTAAATCAGATCACCTCCCAGAGTCGGAGGACGTCCTGGAAGCTGAGTTCTCTCTTGAACCTGATCAACAGCCAGCGGAAGCAGAAATACAGATAACCAGAATCCTGAGACTCTGCAGAGAGAACACACAGACACAGACCCTTCAGAACCTTCAGAACCTTCAGACCGTCCACCGTCAGAATGAACACCGAGAACAGGTTCAGACTAGAACAGGTTTGTACCAAGGTAGTTCCAGAAGGCTGAGTCCAGCAGTCTGAGCAGGGTACTGAGCTGGATCAGCTGAGTCTTCATGCCCTGCATCTGCTCCTCGAAGTTATGATGCTACAAGACACACAGACAAGAGTACAAGTACACACATCAGAGTATAAGTACACACACCAGAGTATAAGCACACACATCAGAGTATAATTATATCATTATAACCCTTCCGCCACAGGTGACCTTAAGGACCCATAGGTGACCTCAATGATGCACAGGTGACCTTAACGACCTGAACTCACCATCTGATCCATGAAGGAGACAAAACACCAGAAGGCCTCCACCTCGTTCTCCATCACGTAGAGGATCGGAGACAGCAGGTCGCTCATCCCCTGAACGTAACCTGAAGACGACAGAAGAGTTCAGTCACAGCTGACGACAACAATTCATCCAGTTTATGTGAATTCACAGGAAAACATCAAAATAAAAGACAACAGGAAACACTTTCAGGTCCCTGTGGTTTAGAAAATAAAAGTACTGTAATAAAAAGGACTGTCTCACCCAGGTCAAAGTCGTACATGCAGTACGTCATCAGGATGTCATGAAGCAGGACCAGACCCGGATTGTCGATGCCTTCGTAGAACCTGTTGGTTCTGTCTGTTCGGTTCACGTCTTTCTCTGAGAACAGAGACAGAAGAAGAGACAGAAGATGTTTGAAAGTTCTCTCACGTGATGTTTGCTGATTGATCACTGAGCAGATAAATCGATCTGACCGATCAGACTCCGGTAGTCTCTCAGTCTGGAGTTCCTCCTCTCTTGTTCCTCACTGACAGACTTCCACTGCAGCTTCATCCTGAAGTATTCATCACTGAGAACACACAGAACCAACAGAACCAGAATCATGACATAGAACCAGAATCATGAAACAGAACCAGGCAGAGAACCAGTCGATCACAATGATTACTGATTATCTGTTGATCTGTCTTACGTCTTGGTTCTCTGAAGAACCTTCCTCTCCTCCAGCGTGCTGTCCCATGGAAAATATCCCAACAGGAACTTCCAGGCTTCTTTCCTCACGGCGTGACAGAGTCCCTGCAGGGTCACATGACAGAACACATGATGAGATAGAGCCCGGTGCACTGGGAGATTTAACAGGGACGAGAACCCGACGTACCCCTTTAAAGATGACCTGTTTGAGCTGCGGGATGTTTATCATCCTCCCCTCTCCATCCTGGTGTTTGGTCCAGTCCTCGGCTGACAGCGGCTCCCTTCTCGTCACCTGAGGCCTCGTCCCCAGGTCCACCTGACCACGACCCAAACAGAACACTTCATGACCCGGCAGGCTCAGAACCAACAACAACATGAAGTTTAACACTGAGAAACACGCCACAGAGCAAATGTATAGATCAGTGACCTGATCAATAGATTTGTATGATTTGTTTGATCAGAGTGAACTAATTCAACCTGTGACATCTGATCCACCACGCCGGCTCTCCTCTGACACTCACACACCTGAACCAGGTGACCAGACGCTGCTCTGACATCAGAACTAAGATACCATACATCACATCATGTATGACACGTATGACACGTATGATTCAGTTCACTGAAGGTCCAGTCTGTAGATTTAGTGACATCTAGTGGTGTATCAGCTGATTACACATGACCTCATTTTAGTTTATTGATCAGAGTTTACTGATCGGTGCTGATGATGAAGTGATGGACACATCACAGCAGCGTCCTCTCACCCTCGTGATGACCTCGAAGCCGGGCTCCTCCTGCTGGTTGATCTCCAGACCCGGGATAACTTCACCCAGCAGGTCGGCCACTTCCTCCGGGGGGCGCTGGTGCTGCTCCTCCGTCCCCCGGAAAGCGTCGAAGATGTAGTTGGTGACTTTGGAGAAGCCGCCCAGCGTGGTGACGTACGGGTCCTTCCTTAATTTCTGCTGGAGACAAACAGAATTCATCACCGCTGAGACTCGTCTCTACAGAACGCTTCAGAACACAGAACAAGGTTCTGATGGAGGTTCTTACATGCATGATGCCGAAGTTGTTGTCATCCAGAAGGTTCTCAAAGGACTGAGACAGAGCTTTGTTCGGTGTGCTGACCAACAGACACGTTCCATCATCTGGGTCCCTGCAAACACACGACAGTCACATCTCCATGGGTTCTTCACGGGTTCTACCCAGAACCGCTAACTGTTGGCTTCAGGTCCAGTCCAAACAGACCAGAAGCTGTTGTGGTTCTGTGTTTATGGCGTGTGGTCGTTGCATGTCGTACTCACTCGCTGAGCAGAGCGAACCTCCTCAGGCTGTCCAGGAACTCGGTGCTGCCGCCCTGGTGGAAGTGCAGAGTGGGCAGAGACGTGGACGGCTCCTTCAGCTTGAAGACCACAAAGGTCCAACCCTCCTCCTTCACTGTGATGGACCTCAGGTCACTGAGGCTGAAGCTGAACGCCCACCTGCTCCTCTCATGGCTGTGGTTCAGAGAGCCTGACAGACCGTGCAGAGGGATCACAACACACACACACACACACACACACACACACACACACACACACACACACACAAACACACAAACACACAAACACACACAATGTACTACAGCGTTGTGAATGCAGTGAAACATGTTAGAGACACAGACTGTTCCTTAAACATCAGAACAGGTTCTGTTTCTGTTCACAGTCACAGTTTATCCACAGAACCACACAGAACCACAGGCAGTAAACTGGATCAGTGATGATCTGATCTACAGTCTGGAGGAACAGCTGAGCGGACTCACTCTCTCCATTGGTGCAGGTCTTCTTCTTGAAGGTCACGGCGTTCACCATGTCCCACTCCGTCTCATAGCTCTGCTGTGTCTCTAACAGCTGATGGCTCCTCACACCTGAACACTGATCCCACTCCATCACCGAGCTCGAGTCCTGAAAACACACGAAACCACGCTGACACAAGAAGAACGTCTGGAGGAACCTGATGGTTCAACCTGCTGACTACTGTAATGTTCTGACGGATCATAGTGGACTGTAGTGGACTGTGGTGGACTGTGGTGGATCATAGTGGATCATAGTGGACTGTAGTGGACTGTGGTGGATCATAGTGGACTGTAGTGGACTGTAGTGGACTGTGGTGGACTGTGGTGGATCATAGTGGATCATAGTGGACTGTAGTGGATCATAGTGTATCAGGATCTGGAGTATCTGAACTTGCACAAACCTTTCCAGCACACAGCATGTTGGACGGGTCCACGGTATCTTCCAGAGGTTTGTACTCCACAACGATCTCAGCATCCTGACAACAACATCAACAGCTTAGTCCTGTCATTATGACATCACAGTGTGACATCATAATATCACCCATGTGGAGCCTGAACAGTTTTTTTCAATTGAATATCAAAGACTGAACTTTTTGATCACGTGACCTCTGACAGTTTGATCACATGACCTCTGACAGTTTGATCACGTGACCGCTGACAGTTTGATCACGTGACCGCTGACGTGTTGCTCACCTTGTCAACCATCCGTAGTGACCCAGAAACTAGAAGGTCCTGCTCGATGCTGTCCTCATCACTGCTCGGGTGAATGAAGACTCCTTCATGTTCAAATATGACCTGAGGCACACACACGAGACACACGTTACACACATGTTACACACACGAGACACACGCTTCACTCTCCTTCATGTGTTTCCTGACACGTCACACTGTGACATCACACGGTTGGACTGATGATAACATCTCTGAGGAAACACGTTCAAACTGGGTCTGAGGATTCTGGACGGACCGGTTAGACCTGATCACTTTATCACAGGACAACAACAACAACACTGGTCTGTGTTAGAGACTGGACCCTGAACTGGACCTCCAAGATCTGTCCCAGCAGGACCACAGACTGGACCAGCAGGACCACAGACTTTATTTGTTAGCATGCTAACATTAACATGAAGAGACAGACAGGCTGACAGACAGACAGGCTAACAGACACAGAGGCAGGCAGACAGACAGTTTTAGATCCATGACTCAACAGAACCTGTAGAAATGTCTCTGTGTTCTGTCCACTTCGTCTGTTAGACTGTCTGTCCGTCTGTCTGTCTGTCAGTCAGCCTGTCTGTCTGTCTGTCTGTCAGTCCGTCTGTCTGTCTGCTTGTCAGTCAGCCTGTCTGTCTGTCTGTCTGTCAGTCAGCCTGTCTGTCTGTCTGTCTGTCAGTCAGCCTGTCTGTCTGTCCGTCTGTCTGTCTGTCAGTCAGCCTGTCTGTCTGTCCGTCTGTCTGTCTGTTTGTCAGTCAGCCTGTCTGTCAGTCAGCCTGTCT
>CP136871.1:1082405-1262405 GCA_033000465.1 Sciaenops ocellatus | reverse complement strand
GTGTGTGTGTGTGTGTGTATATATATATACACACACATATATATATATATATACATATATATATATATATATATATATATATATATACACACACACACACACACACACACACACACACATATATATATATATATATATATATATATATATATATATATATATATATATATATATATATATATATGTGTGTGTGTGTATATATATATATATATATATATATATATATATATATATATATATATATATATATATATATATATATATATATATATATATATATATATATATACACACACACATATATATATATATATATATACACATATATATATATATATATGCTGAAGTCAATGGGGAGGT
The DNA here is from genome assembly GCA_033000465.1 of Sciaenops ocellatus. Lineage (NCBI taxonomy): Eukaryota > Metazoa > Chordata > Actinopteri > Sciaenidae > Sciaenops > Sciaenops ocellatus. The sequence goes on along the minus strand of CP136871.1, from coordinate 1,262,045 downwards.
CAGGAGTTCATAAAGTGTTCAAAGTGTTCAGCAGCCTCTGATGTCTGATGCTGTAATATTTATTGATCATTAGAGACACTAAGAGTAACCTAAGGATAGAAAACTACATAACAATACATAGTTATATTATAATATAATAATGTATATGTATACATATATATGTTATGTGTGTGTATTGTATATATAAACACTGTATATTTGTTATATTTGTATGAATATGTGTGTTTGTTTTGTTCTGATAAATGATGTTTATAAAACGTTTGAGTTCATCATTATTTCATGTTTTATTATTTATTATTTCTGTTGTTTACATTTGTTCATCGTCACTTCTCTATATGGTCCACTTCCTGTCTCGTTGTCTCGCGAGAGTTGGATGAGATCAGAGAGAAGCTAACCGTTGAAGCTAACCTTAGAACGGAGCGGGCTGACTCGACACCGACCGTCCGGTGAAACATGACGTTAACACCGACACACCGATGAGTTTTGCGCCAGCAGTCAGTCGGTTTACCGTCAGTTTGGACTTTACGACGACATGGACTCAAAAAGTGTTAATAGCCGATCCCCGAGAGAGGAGGGGGAGCTCGAAGACGGAGAGATCTGCGATGATGAAACCGAGGAGAGTGTGCCGCTCCGGCGGGGGGATGGTAACAGGCCCGGCCGCGGCGCTCCTCCGCGGGCACGAAAACCTCACCAAAACCCGCACCACATGCTGCCACACATGGGCCACCCGCCGCCAGACTTCCGCCTTATGATGCCATACAACCGCGGACCTCACGGACACGGCCCGTTCCCCCCGAGCCACAGGCAGCAGTGCGGGCCGAGCGGGCCTGACCGGCCTCCTGCCCCCTCTCCTCCGCCGCCGCTGCCACCGCCGCCGGGGCTCGGTCCTCACGGCGAGCCGAGCCCGCGGACCAGCTTCTGGGAGCGGAGCCACGGCGCTCTGGGCCGGTTCAGACACCGGGCCATGCCGAACGGTGGTCGCGGGAATTGGAACCGAGGCAGCAGGGGAGGGGGGAACAGCAGAGGTCCCCCCGGTCGTTACGGGCCCGGAGAGAGTCACGGTAACAAGAAGGAGTCCCCCTCGAGGAAACGTATCCTTTAAACGGCTAGACCACGAAGTGTGGAGTCATCAGGGCTCGCAGAGACCCGCATTCAATTACAGCTCAGAGCGGGTCTGAGGTCAGCTTATGTCAGAGGTATAACGGTGAAAAACAGGTGAACAGGTGACCCCAGAACAGCTCCAAGACTCATTTACATACACACCTGCACACACACACACACACACACGTCCCGGTCTCATGTGTTCACCTCTGATTCACTTTCAGCTTCATGTGAAGCGAAACTGACTGAACTTCCTGTTTCCTCTCTGATGTCACAGTCCAGGTGGTGTAGGTGTTAAATGAAACCCATTAATGGCAGTTAGGCTTAATCATTATTACCATTAACGATGAGTCCAGGTGACGGTTCAGTGGTTGAGTCTTGGTGGTGGACTTTCTTTAACTCGTGGTCTCAGAGAAGATGCAGGCGAGGAACCTGGCGAGGAAACCGGCTCACAGTGTTCCCAAACCAGAGACCAGTGTTGACGAGTCCTTTGAGGACTTACTGTCCAAGTATAAGCAGATCCAGCTGGAGCTGGAGTGCATCCGCAAAGAGGAGACGATGGCTTTGGAGCCCAAAGTGTCCCCCGCCAGAGACCAGACCCCAGACAACACTGCCAGTATTACAGAGACCAAACCAGTACCAGAACCGGCTCTGAGTCCAGAGGACACGTCCGAGCTGGAGACAGCCGAGAAGAAAGTGTTCCAAGCGTTCAACATCAAACCCCTCCGCCAGAAACTGCCGACCCCTGTCAACCTGGACGAGCTGAAGAGGAAGTGGGCCGAGCAGGATCACGGAGAGGACGCCGAGAAGGAGGGTGAGTCCAGATACTGGTTCTGATGTAAAAAGATTAATCATTTATTATGAAAGAGCCACAGATGTCTCACTTCCTGTTTGTCTCCAGGAGAAGAAGAAGAAACACCAGATGGAGCAGAACCAGAACCAGAACCCAAAGCTGAAGAAGAGTCGGAGGAGGTGAAGAAGAAGTGTCCAAGCTGCAGCGACGAAACCAAAGACGAGAAAACGACAAAGACGTGTTCGTGCCGCAGAGAGTCGTCGGCCTCCAGTGAGGACTCTGTCGTGTCACCTGACAAGGTGCGATGTCCTCACCTGGCGTTGTGGCCTCAGTGAGGGGCTGACGGCCTCAGTGAGGGGCTGACGGCCTCAGTGAGGGGCTGACGTCCTCACATGCCGTCCTCACATGCCGTCCTCTGATGGTTGATGTTAAATATTTGGTTGTATGAATCGAGCGTGTTGCGTTAATGCTCTGCGTCTCTGTTTCTTTGTAGCCGGCGGTGAAGGTGGAGGAAGAGGAGCTGTCGGAGCTGCAGCTCCGCCTCCTCGCGCTGCAATCGGCCAGTAAGAAGTGGCAGCAGAAGGAGCAGCAGGTGATGAAGAAGAGCAAAGACCGGATCACTAAAGCGGTCCAGGAGAAGAGTTCTGGTTCTGGAGCTGCTACACCCAGCAGGCAGAGAGTCACCACCAGGTCCGCTTCCTCCGCTGCTGCTGCCGCTGCTGCCGCTACGGCTGCTGCAGCCACCGACAGGAATAGAACCAGGTCCAAACCTCTGGAGAGGGACCGGGACAGAACCAAGACCGGGCCCAGACCTCCAGACAGAGACCGAGAGAGGCCCAAACCGAGTCCTAAACTGGGTCCCAAAGCTCCCCTGGAGAGAGGCAGAGCTCCGGGGAAACCTCACATGACCAAGAAGATGATCAGTCCAGGTGAGAACACCGACTCATGCCGTACCAGCTGGTCTGGTTCTGTCTGAAATGGATTGAACCGGACCACCTGGTCTTCATGTTGTGATGTTTTCAGGCTCGGCGGTGAAGCAGGCGGTCAGGAAGCAGCAGCTGAGGACGTGGAAGCTGCAGCAGCAGAGAGAGCAGGAAGAGAAACGCCGACAGGAAGAGGAAGAGCGGCGCAAACGAGAGGAGGAGATCCGAAGAATCCGTGACCTTTCCAACCAGGACGAGCAGTACAACCGCTTCATGAAGCTGGTGGGAGGGAAGACCCGGACCCGCAGTAAGGTAAGAGGCTGGACTCAAATGTGATCCACATCACCACAGAAGAAGAGATGTGCTGACCCGTTTCTCTGTTCTCCAGTCCAGAGATCGAGAACACAGGAAGTCTGCCGGTAAACCGGGCCTGGACGCCTCAGGGAACCTGTACCAGTACGACAACTACGACGAGGTTGCCATGGACACGGACAGCGAGACGGGTTCACCAGGTGAGGCGGAGCTTCACCTGATCAGATATGTTGAAGCTCAGGTTCTGGTTCTGATGGTCACAGCTGTCTGATCCTCTTCATGCTGTTTGTTTCAGTCCCGTCGCCGACACACCAGCTGACTGCAGACGATCCGGGATGTTTCCCACAGGTGTCTCTGTACCTGAGCGACCCTCATCAGTTTGGAATGGTACGCCCTCCGAAGGTCACGTCCTGTATTGCTGTGTTCATGTGTAAACATTAACGATGACATCATCTCGTCTCTCAGGACTTCTCCCAGCCGTTCCTCTCCACCATGCTGCCCGGTGTTCCTCCCCCACCTCCACCTCTCCCCCCTCCACCAGATGAGCTGGAGCCTCCTCCCAAACCTCCATTTGCTGATGAGGAAGAGGAGGAAGAGATGCTGCTCAGGGAGACGTGTCTGATGTCGATGGCCAACAAGAGAGTGACAACTGAGGTTTGTGTTCCAGTGTTAGTGTGTTACTGCAGACTGATGGCAGACTGATCAAAGGACTTGAAAAGGGTTCAAGAGTTTGCCCTCCGATGTCCGAGCGTCCTGACTGTTATGTAAGTTTCTATCCTTAGGTTACATGGGGTCAGGTGTGGGCCTCGAGGTCCTGCAGTAGTTACTCTGGGTCAGGTGCGGGCCTCGAGGTCCTGCAGTAGTTACTCCGGGTCAGGTGCGGGCCTCGAGGTCCTGCAGTAGTTACTCCGGGTCAGGTGCGGGCCTCGAGGTCCTGCAGTAGTCACTCCGGGTCAGGTGCGGGCCTCGAGGTCCTGCAGTAGTCACTCCGGGTCAGGTGTGGGCCTCGAGGTCCTGCAGTAGTCACTCCGGGTCAGGTGCGGGCCTCGAGGTCCTGCAGTAGTAGTTGTTTGTCTTTGTTTGAGGACAGCAGGTGTCAGTCTGTCTCCACACTGTGGTGAGTCAAAGGAACTGAATGTTGTCTTCATAGCCATCATAGAAAGCTTGATGTGACGTTTCTTTAACATAAACAGACAACAGTGTCTCCAGACTAGAATGTGCTGACAGTCACACTAACATGGTCAAACATTCTCTGTGACTAGTTCTGGGCGTACAGTATTTGTGGTGTTCTCTGTAGAGGTTTAAAGTCTGACCACCAGCATGAGTTCAACAGACTCAGACACTTCTGATGAACTTTGAGTGTCTCTAATGATCAATAAATATTACAGCATCAGACATCAGAGGCTCCTGAACACAGACAGACATTCGAGAGTTTGACGTCCGACGTTCTTGTTTCCTGTCTGCAGGAGAAGACCTCCAGCGGTCCTCCTCCCGCAGGACTTCATCCACCAACCAGAGGAAACCTGAGCACCGTCAGCCTGAACACAGTGTCTCAGACTAGAACCAATAAGTTCACCAGAGGACACCACAGTCCCAGAGCTCCATTGGTGGTAAGAACCACACACAGCAGAGAGTAACATGATGATGATGATGATGATGATGATGATGAGTCTCACCTGTGTTGTTTCCCACCAGCTGCCCCGACACAAGTCTGTGGTGGTTTCTCTGAACGACTCAGATGACAGTGACTCCGACATGGACGCCTCCAGCTCCACACAGGCGGCGTTTGGAGGACTGGAGTTCATGATCAAGGAGGCCCGAAGGACTGTGGAGGTGGGTCCGGTTTACTCTGAGGATCAGTGATCCAGGAGAACCAGGAGAGAACCCTGCTGTCTGGAATCATGTGATGACATCATGTGTTCATGTGATGATGACGTGTTCATGTGTCTCATCCAGGCAGCGAAGCCGAAAGCAGTGTCTGGATCTGAGAAGGAGAACAACCCGGTCAGAACTCCAGAGGCTTTACCTGAAGCCAAGAAGGCCGAGTACCGTCTGCTCAAAGAGGAAATCGCGAGGTAAGTGAAGTCACCTGTCAGGAGCTCATTGTACAACCGGCAGGAACTCAGAATGACATGCGTGTCGTCTTGTCACAGCAGGGAGAAACAGAAGATGATGAAGGATCACGGACTGACCACCCGGAGCTCCGCCGCACCTGCAGTCCACGATCCCATGACGGACTCAACCGCGAAGTCTACTGCTGAGCTGAAACTGACTGAAGCAGAGCAGAGGCTCAACAAACACAGGTGAGACTCAACAAACGCGGGCGAGACTCAATAAATGCACTGCTCGGTGCCTGACTGCTCGGTGCCTGACTGCTCGGTGCCTGACTGCTCGGTGCCTGACTGCTCGGTGCCTGACTGCTCGGTGCCTGACTGCTTGGTGCGTCTTTATGTTGCAGGGAGCTGCTGCAGAGGGACGAGGCCGTCCTCAGACACCTGCTGCAGCAGGAACTGAAGAAGAGGGAGTCTCTGAAGGCTGCTGAGGGGAAGGTGGCCAAACTGAGAGAGCAGCTGCAGGCGTCTGAGAAGATCGTTGGCGCCAACAAGACGCTCCTCAAGAAGCTGCAGGAGCAGGTGAGAGGACCAAGAAAGACTCCCTAACCCTTCCTAAACCAGTCACTGAAACCTGACCCTGTTTAAATCTGACCTGGTCCTCTGCAGGTGCATCGTGTTGAACATCGAGTGTCCATAAAGAAGAGCGTGGCCGCCCGGTTGGAGCAGGAGCTGACTCAGGCTCAGCTTACGGCCGGTAGAGCACCTAAACGCCGAACAGAATCCACCCAGATTCTGGTGAGTTTGTGTTCCCCTGCAGGTCTTTGTGGACTCTCAGGCACTTGAAATAAGTTTGTGTGACTAACTGATCTCCTCCTTTTTGACCTCCTCTCAGCCCAGTAAGGTGCAGCGGGTGGACGGACCTCCTCGCGGATCGGACCGCCACTTTTCCGAACTGATCGCTCAGAAGCAGCGGCTGCAGCAGCTGGAGTCTGAGTACGCCATGAAGATCCAGAAGCTGAAGGAGGCTCAGGCTTTACGTAACAAAGGAGTCCCATCAGACCCCCCCCCTGAGCCGCCAGTTCGAGACTCCACCCCTCCGGACCCTCAGAGCCAGCTCCCACCACCCTCTACCTCCTTCCCCCTGCCCCAGCCCTCCCTGCATGACCTCACCCAGGACAAACTCACCCTGGACAGCGGAGATGTCCCAGAGGCCGACGATAACGAATCAGAACCTGTGACCGGTGCTGCCACTAAAGGAGGCCGCCGACACTCCCTCCGTCAGTCCAGCTGCTCCTTCACCAAACCCAACTTGGAGCAGCCGAGCTCCACTCCGACCAAAGACAACAGCACCGCCAAACCTGCCAAGACCTCCACCAGCTCCAAGCCGCCTGCAGAGATGTTTGCAGGTCTGGACGTAGACACTCTGAAGCTGAGGTACCAGCAGCAGGCCGGGCTGGGAGAGGTGCTGCTCAGGGAACTGCACCGAGTGGGCCAAGATGTAGACGATCCTCCGACTGCAAAGGTGAGCTGCAGAACAACCGCCTGTCTTGTTGGAAGTCTCTCAATTTACCTCAGGACATCTGCAGTGATCGAGTCAATCAGCGTGTTTCTTTCTGTCACTGCAGCTGGTTTCAGTCGAGGTGGATGCAACCACAGTCCAATCAGGGAGCTCAGAGTTGAAACCGGTTCCCTTTGGGTCATATCACAGCCCTCTGCTGGTCTTCAGGTCGTACAGGTACAATCCACATCTACATACCATGTAGCTGGCTTCCCGGGTCACTTCAGACCTGATCCATAGTGTCCAGGTTCAGGGTCCTGGTCCTCATCCACATGTTTGTTCTCTCAGGTTCAGTCCGTACTACCGGACCAAGGAGAAGTTATCGCTGAGCTCTGTGACATACAGCAACACCATCGAGCCGTCAAAGTGCTTCTGTCGCTTCGACCTCACAGGAACCTGCAATGATGACGACTGCAGATGGTGAGAACGTGCGGAAAACATGTTTGTGGTTTAACATGTTCTGATGATGTCGTGGTTTAACGCGTTCTGATGATGTTGTGGTTTAATGTGTTCTCCATGTTCCTGCAGGCAGCACATGAGGAACTGCACTTTGAGCGGGAACAAGCTGTTCCAGGACATCCTGTCGTACAGCCTGCCTCTGATTGGCTGTTCTGAGAGCAGCTTGGATGAGGACGTTGGCGCTGCCACAGGTGAGCCGCAGAACACGAAGCGTTCTTCTTTACAGAGTCTGGATCAGGTCTGATCCTTGTTTGTGGTTTGTAGAGAAGTACATGAAGAAGCTGTTTGGAACCAACAAAGACCGGATGGGGGTCGACCAGAAGGCTGTCCTCCTCGTCAGCAAAGTGAACGAAAGCAAGCGACACGGTGAGTGAACCTTCCTCTCTTCATCATCATCATCATCAAGGTGTTTCAAGACCCATGAACTCTCGGTTCCTCTCCAGTCCCTCCCTTCACCACCTGTAAAGACATGAGGAGGTGGAGACCGAAGCCATCGGCACAGAGTGGCTGGACTCCAGAGGACGACGTTGAGGACGAGGCTGCAGCCGGAAACATGCCAGCAGGGAGACACGGTGAGTTCACGGACAGATGCAGACCTGCACCTTCATGTCTGATCTGCAGTCAGTCCTGTTAATGATCAGCTGGCCTGTCTGTCTGCAGATGACTGCTCCAGGATCAGCCTGTCCGCTCTGGATGTCTGCGTCACTTCGGACGACAAACGCTACTTTGTCAGCGAGACAGACGACATATCAAACCTGGAGTCCAGCGTCCTAGAGAGCCCGCGAGACACCCAGCTGTGGATCAAACTTGCCTTCAAGTACCTGAATCAGAACGAGACGTAGGTTGACTTCATCTGCTTCTCCTTAGACCTCATGTGACTTCCTGTGTTACACCAGGATCTGATGTGTGTCTGCAGGTCTGCAGCTGAGTGTTTGGAAGCTGCCCTGAACACATTGTCTCGTGCTCTGGAGACCAACTGTGACAACCCAGAGGTATGGAGCCACTACCTGACCTTGTTCTCCAGGCGGGGCAGCCGCGAGGAGGTCCAGGAGATGTGTGAGATGGCTGTGGAACACGCACCGGACTACCGCGTGTGGTGGAACGTAAGTCCTTAGCGTCCTCTGGATCTTTGAGCTGGAGGTTCACAAGTTTGGCTGTGATACGGCTTCATCGCTGCCTCTCTCATCACCTGTCTGTTTCACCTCTCACCGGTCTGTTCAGTATCTGAACCTGGAGGTGTCGTTTGAGGGGAAGGACTACGTTTGTGATCGAGTTCTGCAGTTCCTTGTCGCTGAGGCATCTCCTGGAGTCTCAGACAAACTGTCCTTCCAGCTGATGGAGGTTCTGCTCTACAGGGTCCACCTGAACCTGTTCTCTGGCAGGATGGAGAGCGCTCTCGCCTTTCTACAGGTTTGTATATGAGAAGCCCTGAAGGTTCTTTAGGGTGTTCTGGACGTGGTTTAGTCGGTTTTAGTGGTTCCTGATGAGATTCAAGGGTACTGCCTTGCACTCATTCAGAGCTTCATTTAATGACTTCATGTAGTTTACTGGTGTGGACTGGTGTGGACTTGCGGGCAGTCGTGACCACCTTCTGATCACCTGATAATTACGTGTTTTTCTGATTGGTTCGTGTCTAGAATGCCTTGAAATCCGCCCACGACAGGAGCATAGCGGACCACCTGACCTCCAGAGACCGGGCCCTGCTCTGGCTCTCTTACATCCACTTGACGGAGTTCGACCGGCTGCCCTCCAACCTGTACGACCCGGCCGAGTCCAGTCCATCCAGACTGGTCAGCAGAGAGTCCTTCCTGCTGCCCTGGAGGACGGCACAGGACATCAGCACACCGCCGGACATCCTCATTGCTCTCTTCCAAGGTACAGAACCTCGACACGTCTGCTCATGTGTGGTTCTGGTTCTGTTTGCTGGACTCATTCTGTTTGTCCCTTCTCAGACGCCATCCTTCAGTGCAGCGATGAGTCGGTGTCTCAGACTGAGAGGACGCTGGCCTGCCTGCCTCTTCACACCAACCTCATCCTCCTCAACAAGCTGTTGGACAGGTGAGCCTGGTGCGCTGCCCACAGGAGGTTCTGCCCAGCTTACCGGGTTCTGACTGTTGTTCTGGGTTCTGACCGTTGTTCTGGTCCTGCAGGTTCGATGAAGGTGTCCGTCTGTGCGAGTCTCTGCTGGAGTTCTGTCCAGACTCATGCGTTCTGAGGGACGCTCTGGCCGACCTCCACATCATGAGAGGAGACGGTGATCAGGCAGTCAGCATGTGGCTTCATGCTCTGGCCGAGTGTCCCAACAACGCTGAGGTCTTCTACCACTCCTGCAAGTTCCTCATGGCCCAGGTGAGTCCAGAGGGTTCTGCAGGAGGACACGGTCCGGGTCTGTGGAGGACCGTTCAGTACTATGATTACTCACCTGCTACGTGTTGTCTGACAGGAGAAGTCAAGCGCCATCGCTCCTCTGTTCAGAGGATTCATCCTGAGTCTGTGCGAGGACGAGCAGAGCGAGAAAAAACCCGTCGACGTCCTCAGGTACACCTGTGTGTTCTTCGTTACTGTGTGTGTTCTTGATGTTACTGTGTGTGTGTGTTGACATGTTCTTGATGTGTTCTTGTTGTTGATTCCCTTAGACACATCCTCGGGTTTCCCACAGAGGAGATCCTCAGAGGTCCAATCATCAAGGAGCTTCAGGATCAGCTGAGTCAGCAGATGTCTTACCTTCACTTGATCCACTGGTGTGTAAATGTGTGTGAGAAAGTTAGAACATTAGAGAACAGGTGACACCCACACCTGTATATAAGCTGAGTTCTGGTTCTGGTTCCAGTCGTTGGCAGTGGCTGCACGGTTCTGTGGAGGAGACGGTGGACGCCTTTGAGAGAGCACTAGGATCTGCCATGCAGCTGGAAGAACTTCACAAACTGTGGATGGAGTGAGTGTTGGACGTTCTCCTGGGGGACGTTCTGTCTTTTTTAAAGTTAGTCTTGAGAACTCAAACATGTTCTTGTTCTTTAAGCAGATCATAAGTTAACAAGCTAAAAGATGAAGATGATGAAACTTAACTTAACTCTCTGTCTCTCTCTCTCTCTGTACCTGTCTGTCTGTAGTTACCTGTTGTTCAGCAGCAGTCAGCTGACCTGTCATCCATCCAGCAGTCAGTCCAAACTCTTCTCAGATCTGGTCCAGCGCTGTCTAAGCACCGTCCCGTCTCGACTCGAGGTTCCCTTCAACCCAGCCGAGTTCTGGAGCTGCTACCGCTACCACAACCAGGTTAGTATGTTAGCTTAGCATGTTAGCATGGTATTGCTTCCACAAACAGGTAAGCCAGTAGCATGTTAGCTGGAGTTTAGTCTGTGGTTCTGTGTTCAGGTGGTCACTCTGTACCTGAGCTGTCTGCCACCGTCCCAGCATGCACTAGTCCTGGAGAGGCTGAGACACGCCATGCCCAACAACACGGAGCTGGGTCTGAGGTACGCACACACACAGACAGCTGTTTGGACTCGGGTCTCTCTTTTTTTTTTTTTTTAGATTTTTTTTTTTTGGCCTTTTTCAAGCTTTTTTTTATTGGATAGAGACAGTCGAAGAGCGACAGGAATGCGGGAGAGAGAGATGGGGAATGACATGTAGCAAAAGGCCACGGGTGGGAATTGAACCTGGGCTGCTACCAAGCCTTCGTACATGGGGCGGACGCTCTACCAACTGAGCTAATCAACGCCCCAGGACTCGGGTCTCTTTGTTCTGGTGGTTCTAGTGGTTCTCTAAGCTGACTGTGTCCCTGCTCAGGTTGCTGCATCAGGAGTGGCGTGACGGGAACGTGGAGCAGCTTCGGTTCCAGGCCCGGATGTTGAGCAGCACATCTTCAAAGTGTCTGTCCAGCTGGAACATGTGAGTGGACAGAACCTGGCTGGAGCTGGTTCTGTTTCCTGTCTGACGTCTGACGTCCTGTTTCCTGTCAGATGTTCTGTTTCCTGTCTGATGTTCTGTTTCCTGTCTGACGTTCTGTTTCCTGTCTGATGTTCTGTTTCCTGTCTGATGTTCTGTTTCCTGTCTGACGTTCTGTTTCCTGTCTGACGTTCTGTTTCCTGTCTGACGTTCTGTTTCCTGTCTGACGTTCTGTTTCCTGTCTGATGTTCTGTTTCCTGTCTGACGTTCTGTTTCCTGTCTGACGTTCTGTTTCCTGTCTGACGTTCTGTTTCCTGTCTGATGTTCTGTTTCCTGTCTGACGTTCTGTTTCCTGTCTGACGTTCTGTTTCCTGTCTGACGTTCTGTTTCCTGTCTGACGTTCTGTTTCCTGTCTGATGTTCTGTTTCCTGTCTGACGTGTTGGTTAAACGTTGTAAATACGTTGTGAAGCTGACGGTCTGTTTCTGTTTGCTGCAGAGCGATCGCTGTAGAGAGCGAGCTGAAGGAGCGAGGCGAGGTGAGTTCAGTCGGCGTGTCATCAAAGGCCTGACAGGAAGTCTGAACGTTTTCTTCTTCTGCAGGTTTAATTGCAGCAGTAATGTTTGTAGTTTTCTGACTCGGTCCTCCGACCTCGCTGCGTGTTCATGTTGTCACCTCCCTCCCTCCCTTCTTCCTTCTGCTACTCCTTCTTCTTCTTCCTCTCCTCCTCCTTCCTCTCCTCCTTCTCCTCCTTCTCCTCCTTCTTTTATTTGACGTTGTTTCTCTCGTAGGTGCGACTCCTCTATCAGCAGGCTCTGCAGAACCTTCCTCTGTGTGCCGCCCTGTGGAAACATGTAATTTACCTCTTTTGTCCTCAACACGCATGACACTCAACAACAACACGCATCAACAACAACAATCATGTTATCAGTTCATGTGTGAAGCTGCTAACGAGCTAACCGTGAGGTCCCCCCCCCCCCCAGCGGTTGCTGTTCGAGGCGTGGGACGGCGGCGGGCAGACGGACAGACTGCGGCGGCTGGTGGACAGGTGTCAGCAGGTGGGCGTGTCTCTGACTCTAGTGGACGGGACAGAAGACGAGTGACGCCGGCCGGCCACGGTTCAATAAACTCTCCCCCTTCAGTAAATGATAAATGGATGAGCTGTAGGTAAGACAGACGTCCCCCCTCCCCCCCCGGCCTCCTCAGGACCACCCCGGTCCCGGTCTGTGTGGACCGCCCCGGTTTGTCCCGGTCTGTCTCGTCATGACGTAAGTATCGAGCTGCTTCATCTTTGTTTCTGTTTCAGTTGGACTCCTCCCTTTTTGTTTTCCCTGAGGGGGGGTTGGTTCTATGAGGGGGGGTTGGTTCTGTGGGGGGTGTGTTTGGGTCGGACCGTGGTCTCACTGTGGTGTTTGACCCCCGTGTGTGATGTCCCCCCCCTCCCCCCTCCCCCCGTAGTGATGCTGCACGTTGTCTTTTCTTTGTCTCCGAGGAAAAACAGACTTTTATTTTGGTAATCAGACTTTTTGAATGGATCGCGGCCCCCCTTCCCTCCCCCTCCTCCTCCCCCCCCTCCCCCCTTCGGCGCCGCTGTAGTGTTTTGTATTCGGCCTCGTCTGGTCTGAGAGAGAGACTGCCACAGAGACTGATCCACCTCAGACCAGAACCTGTCAGAACCGTCAGGACCGGCTCATGTGCAATCTGTGTTTTTGTTTTTGTCAATCAGGAGATTTTTATCTGTTTGATCAAATGTTATTAAATTATTTTCTAACAAGAAAAACAAAATGGCTGCAGAGTTTTTATTCACGAGTCGCCTGGTTTCTTTTTAAGATGACACATTAAACGTCGACGATGTCTTCATGTTTGGATATTTCTCACTTAAACACAAACTCTGAAATTTATCTTTCTGTTTAAGTCAATCAGGATTTAATTTATAAGGAAGCAGATGTCGCCGCTTCCTCTTCTCTCGTGGCACGTGTGGAAGATGTTACTGTGGTGGAAATCATCTGGACCTCCGTCAGCTTCCTCCTGATTGGAGGACTTCATGTTTTTTCTCAAACTTAAGAAAATAAAGTTCACGTTAAGAGGTTCAGCAGAGGGTTTTACATAATTACACACTTTAACTGATCAGCTGTTACTATTTTCTTACTCAGTACAATGTCCCACTTTTAATGCCAAGCAGTTATTCACTCATTTATTTATTTTATATATTTATTTATAGAATTTATTACTTTGTTCTTATTACTTTATTTCTTTGTATCTTTGTCATTTTGTCTCATTCTTTGTTTATATGGGTTAAAACAATTTGATTAAGATTTTAATGGTAACAGAATAAGTCACTTTTTCCATCATGAATGTTTCCTGTACTATCAAACCACTGACTGTCCGGGTCGGTTCGTATCAACACATTTTCTTAGAATGGCCTTCCTGTCAGCTGTGAGTAGAAGTACAGTACATTACATTTACATTTAGTCATTTAGTCATTTAGCAGACGCTTTGACGGACCACAAGGGGAGAGCCATCGAGTTAGATTATCAAACCTAACCCTGTTGGATCTGTGATGGACTAAAGCAACTCTAAAATGAATAAATCACAGACTGAATTTTAAATAGTTATTTTGTGAAATCTTCCCTATTATTTGAAAAAGATTAAAAATAAACTTAACTGCTTCTAGAAATGATGTTTTAATGAGTGATGACACTGTTGCTGCAGCACCTTGGTGACTGTAGGAGATGTTGGTCTGTTGGCGGTTATAGTGTTAAGAGTCGGCTTAAGACTTGATAGAGCTTATAGTTAGTGCTGGCTCAGGTCATCCCTTAGTTATGCTGCTATAGGACTACACTTCCCATGATGCACTGTGCTCTTCTCATGTCACTACCTTAACTTCTTCCCTGGAGTCTCGTCAGGTTCTCATGGATCGTGGCTGCTGGCTTATTATTGTTATTATTAACTTTAACTGAACCAGTCATGGCAGATGAGCGTCCACCGATGGGCTCGGTTCTGTTCGAGGTTTCTGCCTGTTAAAACTCTCTCACCACTGTCACCAAGTGCTTGCTCATGGTGGATTTGTTGGTCTCTGTAGATAATATTAGAAAGAGTACTAGGCACAGAGGTCCAGGTGGTCCAGACCTGCTCTATATGGAAGGTGTTCTGAGCTAACCTTTGTTATGAATTGGGTCTATATAAATAAAAGTGAATTGAACTGGATTTAATTGAATTACCCTCCTCTCCACAAGCCACAACTTTCCACCTGAGTGGACGATGTCAGGGTTCTTCTGTCAACAGGTCAAAGAGAGGAAGCTGAACTTCCTCCAGCTTCATGTTTCCTCACATCATCAGTATCTGCTGTCATTGTATCAGGAACCTTCCCTCCACCTCTCTCTGTATTATATATATATATGTGTTAGGTCACCTCTGTGTCAGTAACCAATCAGTTCTCTTTGCCTATACGTCTTTCTTCCCTTACCAGTACTCTTAACATCACCTTGCAACTTTGCCTGCCTGTCTGTTGTCTGTCTGTTGTCTGTCTGTTGTTTGTTGTCTGTCTGTCTGTTGTCTGTTGAACCACCTTCATGCAGCCACCTCGATGCCACCATCCTTTCTCCTCCTACACGAGGCACCTTGAGATCATTTCATGTATCATTGTATTTATTTATTATATGGACATCTTTAGTCCTCCATACTTTGTCTGTCTGTCTGTCTGTCTCTCTTTCTCTCTCTCTCTGTCTGTCTGTCTGTCTGTCTGTCTCTCTCTGTCTGTCTGTCTGTCTCTCTCTCTGTCTGTCTGTCTGTCTGTCTGTCTCTCTCTCTGTCTGTCTGTCTCTCTCTCTGTCTGTCTGTCTGTCTCTCTCTGTCACTCTCTCTGTCTGTCTGTCTGTCTCTCTCTCTGTCTGTCTCTCTCTGTCACTCTCTCTCTCTCTGTCTGTCTCTGTCTCTGTCTGTCTCTCTGTCTGTCTCTCTCTCTTTCTGTGTCTGTCTCTCTCTCTCTCTGTCTGTCTCTGTCTCTGTCTGTCTCTCTGTCTGTCTCTCTCTCTTTCTGTGTCTGTCTCTCTCTCTGTCTGTCTGTCTGTCTCTCTCTGTCACTCTCTCTGTCTGTCTGTCTCTCTCTCTCTCTGTCTGTCTCTCTCTGTCACTCTCTCTTTCTGTGTCTGTCTCTGTCTCTGTCTGTCTCTCTGTCACTCTCTCTCTCTGTCTCTCTCTCTCTCTCTCTGTTTCTCATTCAAACACACTCCCTCAGGCTACATATATCTCAGGTGTGCTGTTACCTGCCCAGATGTGTTCATTCTTTCACTGTGGCAGCAGCAGCAGGTACGTTCACGTTCACTCTTTTTAACATTGATTACTTTGACTGTGAAACAGTTTAACTGTGTGCTGCTGATGGACAGACGGGTGTAGTCGTTATTCGTCGTTAAGTTATTACAGATCAATATTTGTATCAGCTGTTAGATAATGTGTTGCTGTGTCTAACTGAGGTCTTCAGTGCAAACTGATACATGGAGGTGATAACTGTATAAAATGGGTTCATGTATTTGAATGTTTTCATGTTGAGCTCAGTGTTAAGCATGAACAGTTAGAGACAACACACTGAGTTACACGAGTTACACCGAGTTACATTACATTCAGTCATTTAGCTGCAGCTTTTATCCAAAGAGACTTACAGAGAAGAAGACGTTCCATGCTGTGAAGCTGTCAGATAGATGATGGTAATGACGGAGACATTATATGAAATAGAAACAGCTTAAAGAGAAGTAAAGGAGATGATGTTTCATCATCAGTACTTTGGATTACTCTGATATTTGAATGGATTTGTGCTGCACAAATCAGATGATTCATTCAGTCACAGTAAAGTGTATTTATTGTACATCAGTATGCTGTCATATCATTTGTCTGTACACAAACAGACTTTACACTGTTACACTGATGGAGCTTTTATGAGAGACACATCCACTTATAAAGATCACACTGTGCTCACACTGTAAGCTTGTTGTGTCTCTATTGAATCATGGAGCTGTCCTGTAAACACAAAGCAAACATCACATACCACCCACTCCTGCTACGCTGAAATCAGACAAACACTCCCTTAAACAAAAACACTGAGTTATTTGTGCAAACAGAAAGTGAAATATGAAGCATAAAGATGTGTTCAATCAAACTGCACAGAGTAACACTGATGTCTGACATACATCATACATGAACATTGATGATGTGCTGCATTCAAAATTTGGTAGTTCAAAACAAAACAGTAGATTGTAGCAAGTTTAATGAATTAATTAATAATAAATCAGCAGCATCACTATGAATATGTTCCAGTGCTCATTGTTGACATCAACAGCACATAAAAACATGTCTTTGTGGTGAATGACGTAATTTATCATTATTTTATATTTTAATGTCTAAAAGTTTTCTTTGAATCAGTGGAGTTCAGAGTAGAAACATGATTGTATGAAAGGTGTACTAGACTAACCAGAATGGAACAAAGAACTGTCCAAGAAGAAGTGCAAGAACTTTGAAAAGGAGCAAAATAAAAGTTTCATCTCAAAAACCTCAAACATGCAGTGAACTGCTAAATGAAAGCTGTCTGTGCAGACTGACATACATTCTCATTTTCTGTCTCACATCTCTGACTATAAATTAAATACAACAGTTTGAAGTCTGCAGAGCTTCACATGCTTTGGAAAAATTACTCTGCAGCACTTGGTCCACGTCAGCTTCATTGATGAGACATGAGTGTCTCTTTGAACAGGTTTCAGTGGTCTTTGATTGGTTCCCTACTGCTTACATGCATGAATCATGGAGATCAGTCATAATGATTATCAGACTTTGAGTTTTAATGAACTTTTTAGCAACACAGTGTCATAGTATCTGTGTCATGTATGTACTGTGAGCGTAGGTGTGGTTGTCACAGTGGAACAATGACTGACAGTTTTACAAAAGATGAAGACAAACATGTAGAAATATGACACGCTGTGTGTGTAGACTATAGAAGAGATATTTACAGATTATTATTAAACACCATGTTTGTTTGTGTCTCTGTCGTGTCAGCGTCAGTGTGTAGATAACAAAAACTTCCGCAGAAGTTAATCTGTGTTTTTCAAACTATAATTGAGCTTTTTGAAATTTCTCTTTTTCAGTATTGCACAGAGATAAATTGTAATTTATCTCTCATCTCTGCATATCCAGTTACAACATGCTCTCATCACAGCTCGTCAAATACCAACACTGCTTTGCCACAGCTATCAGCAGATTTGACATCGCTAACCACCTGTACTTTGATAACATTCAAAAATGTCATGGTTAGAAAAAGCTTTTGATTTATATTAAATAAGTTTGAGTTAATGTTCACATGTTGTGTGTCACATTCAGTCTTTTTAACACATTTGTAGAAAATCCTAATTTTCTTAATTGAACAGACAACAGTTAGTTTCATGTTAAATAATAAAGATCCAGTCTATTAACAAACATCTTGTGTGGTTGATAATGACTAGAACGTAACAATATGCTAATAATAACATAAGTGATATATATAACTATAATGTGTTATTAGTAATAGAGATTATTTATATAGCAGTAATTAAAACAAACAATTAAAAAGTTCTTTGGCATAAAATCATTTGAACTAAACTTCTTAAATGTTGTGTGTGATTTTTAAATGTCTTTTTGTATTTAGTCAAGATAACTTCAAACAGCCCGCTCCATGTCTTATTTTCTGATCAGTTATAACAGTCACAGCGTTGCAGTTAGTTAAACTAATGAAGAAATGATGATTGTTTGATGATGGTCTAAAAACTTCAGGTGGTCTGCAGATTGATCCAAGAGGAAGTACCCTTATTTCTGTGACTGGAACATTCTTTATTTATGTTTGTGTACGTTATTTATAATTTCAAAGTGTTTCCATAAATGTAGATTTTTATATGTATGATATTGTTATAAAACCACGTTTGCGGTTCATGTTTTACATATATCATGTTTATAATGTTTATAATATGTTTTAGTTTTAGGAAGTTTTGTAGCAAAGTCTCATCTCTCATGTTGTGTACTGGTGGATCTTCCACAATATGGCGACTGTACAGATGCACAGTGGTGACATACAGCAGTGGCCAAAGGTGTCTACATTTCTATATCTATGTTTTACACCACATTACCTGGTCTAATGGGACTAATAGGTCCAATATTTGTATGAGCTGTGACTGAATGTCATATCTGAGTTCACGAAGTTAGAGAGAGACTCAACCTCAATATAATGTTGTCATGAAGATACCACAAACCACGGGGTCCTAGTGTTCACAGGGTTATTTTTAGTATTTAAAAATAAAGTCAACCTTCTTAGTTTTAAATGTCAGAACAGGTTGTACTCAGTGAAGTTCAGTAAATCCCCTCAATTACTGCTGAGGCCCAAACATTCCTGTTGAAGTTCATCAGCCCCTTCAGGCTTCATACAGCTCGATGGAGGGAGGGAACAAACCATAAATACTGCTGAAATAAAGTTATTCAAACTGAAACTTTATTACAACATTTTGACAAAGACACAGGAGGCTCTCATCTGGGGTTAGAACCAAATGCTGATACTGGATCCATCTTGTGTTTGAATGTAAAATCTGCAGACAAACATGACACAATAAAAACATAGTTACACGCTGAGTTTGTGTTGGTGTTCAGGTTGTTTTTGGGTAGTTTGATAGTTTGATATGACCTCAGATGATAAAATATGCATCTTGTGTTTACACTGCTGCCCTGTCAGAGACCACCAGAGTCCATGTGACCATCAGTCTCCATCAGAGACCTGCAGGTATCTCAGCACAACATGATCTTCATCATAATCATTGGTGAGTATGTTGATCCAGGTATGACATGTCAGGTGTGTTTGTCCATATTATATTGTTAAGTGCACATTTACTTCAGACTGCTGCTTGAACTATTTGATCTTGTTGTCACCTGCTGTCACCAGTTTTTATTCCAGGAGCTCATCTTCAGGACCTCCAGGACCTGCAGGACCTCCAGGACCAGTGTCCAGGTGGCACTTGTAACCCTCAGCTTGGTGATCTGATGGTGGGTCGAGCGGCTCAGCTGTCAGCCTCATCTACATGTGGTCTGGATGGACCACAGAACTACTGCATCATTGGATACCTGGAGGTCAGAGGTCACATGATAACATGGGGGGATTTGAACCAGATGACAGACAGACAGACAGACAGATAGATAGATAGATGGATAGATAGATAGATAGATAGATAGTATACACACATATAAAGTGCAGCTGCTCTCTCTCTTTCTGTGTTTTCTGTATGATTGACGTGTTTCTGGCTCGCTCTCTCACTTTCATACTTAAACATGTTCTGATCCGTCACTTTATTATCCAAAGCTGTTTCCACCCTGAGGAATTATTTCTCCTCATTCCTGCATTTTTCCCCTCGTTAAGCCCCTCACTCTGTTCTTTACAATTCTCTCACAGAAAACTTGTTTCATACACAATAAAAACACACACACACACACACACACACACATATATATATATATCTTATATCTTATATTATACATAGAGTTACATTACATTCAGATTTTGTTAATTATTTCTGATAAAAAGACTGGACCTGCTGCTTTCTATCAGACACAGAACAGTTTTTGTTTTTTATATTCTAAACTCATTACAGCTCTTTAGTATGTTTTAGAGTCAGAATCAGCTTTATTGGTTAAGTAGGAACGTACAATGTACATGCAGAGGAACAGACATAACAGCTGGGAACAAGTCAAAGAGTCAGCATTGTATTGAAACGTGTCAAAGAGTCAGATGAGAGCTCATGATCAATAACAAACACTAAGATGTTAAACGTGAATGATGATGATGATGAAGGATTGATGATAATCATCATGATTAATTTGGTTTAATGTGTCATCAGGAGGAGCAGAAATGTTTCACATGTGACTCGCGGCTGCCGTACAATCGCTATAACAACCCCCACAGCCACCACATCGAAAACATCATCACAACCTTCGACCCTGAGAGGAAAATGAAGTGGTGGCAGTCTCAGAACGGTTAGTTTGAAACATCATTAAGGTGAATGAAAACTGTCCAATCAGAGTGCGAGGACATCTTACCTGAACTTTAAATGTTTTATCTGTTATATTATAGTTGAAAAGTGTAACTGTGTGTCGCTGCTATGTGGTCTGTAGGAGTTCATCAGGTCAGCATCAGACTGGATCTGGAGACGGTGTTCCAGTTCAGTCACCTGGTCCTCACCTTCAAGGTAAAACACTAAACATACACTAACCTTTATATTTATATTACTTCTCTCTCATCAGTAAAGGGAGATGTGACTACTTTACAAAGAGTTACAATAGTCCAGCCTAGAAGTAACAAATGCATGGACTAGTTTTTCTGCATCCGCTTGAGATACGATGCGTCTGATTTTGGCGATGTTACGTAAGTGAAGAAAGCAGTCCTAGAAATTTGTTTTATGTGGACATTAAAGGACAAATCCTGATCAAAAACAACTCCAAGATTCTTTACGGAGGAGCTGGAGGCCAGGGTGATCCCATCTAAAGTAACTAAGTCTCTAGAAAGAGAGTTTCTGAGGTTCTTGGGTCCAATTACAAGAACTTCAGTTTTGTCTGAATTTAACATCAGAAAATTGTAGGTCATCCAACTTTTTATATCCTTAAGGCAAACTTGGAGTTTAGTTAACTGATTGGTTTCATCAGGCTTGATCCATACATATAATTGGGTGTCATCAGCATAACAATGAAAATTAATGGAGTGATTCCTAATAATGTTCCCTAGAGGAAGCATATATAAACTGAATAGAAGTGGTCCTAGCACAGAACCTTGTGGAACTCCATGACAAACTTTGGTATGCATGGAGGATTCATCATTGACGTGAACAAACTGAGATCGATCTAAAAAATACAATTTAAACCAGCTTAGGGTGGTTCCTTTGATGCCAATTTGATGTTCCAGTCTCTGTAAAAGAATTTGATGGTCAATGGTGTTAGTGTTAACAGATCTGTCTCGATGGAAATATGTAAGCAGCAAGGACCTAGCTGAGGATGCCTCAAGAGGACTGAGTGTAATCAGATTCATGCAGCAAAGGAGGTGGATACAAGCTGCTGAGTTCTTTCTGAGGAAAGTTGGTCTGTGGAGTATTTTTCTTTCTGAAGGACGGCTTCATGCAAAGCATGGATGTGGTTGACTGATTGTTAGTGACTTCCATGTTTTCTAAGCAGATATTTGTTTCTGATTTACAGTCTGACCGACAAAACTTACACTCTAATGTTCATTGTAACTCACTGTGTCTTTGTTTGGAATATTTCTGATATTAAAGGAAAGTCACTTCAAACTAAATATTACATAGAAGACTATCCTGTGATGTCACTTCCTGCTCTGCAGAGTTTCCGTCCAGCAGCCATGTTGGTGGAGCGTTCAAAAGATTTTGGACGCAGTTGGAAAGTTTTCCGTTACTTTGCGGAAGACTGTTTGCTTCATTTTCCTTCAGTGTCTGATCGACCGGCTGACAGCATTGATGACATCGTCTGTGACAGCAGATACTCCGGATCAGAACCGTCCACTGATGGAGAGGTAACACACACTAACACATGAACACACATTAACACATGAACACACACAGATAAATCTGATCTGGGACCTCACATCATAAAAATAAGAGATCCATGCTTTAATATCATTGTAATATAAAAACATGATATATGCAGCTGGTTCTAAAATGTTTGGGCTGATCCAGTTCAGATCAGAACCACAGAGGTCAAAGTTCAGCAAATAAAGTTTTTCATGTTTTTGTTCTGCAGTGGTTAGCACTGTCTCCTCACAGCAACAAGGTTCCTGTTTGAACCTGGTTCTTTCTTTGTGGAGTTTGCATGTTCTCCTCATGACTGCGTGGGTTCTCTCCGGGTTCTCCGGCGTCCTCCCACAGTCTAAAGACATGAACCTTAACAGGTTAATTGGTGACTGGATGATGGATGGATGATGGATTGATGGATGATGGATGGATGGATGACTGAATGGATGGATGGGTGATGGATGGATGAATGATGGATTGATGGATGAATGAATGGATGGATGGATGGATGATGATGGATGCATGTATGGATCATGGATTGATGGATGATGGATGAATGATGGATCGATGGATGATGGATGGATGGATGGATGGATGGATGGATGGATGAATGGATGGATGAATGAATAGATGAATGGATGGATGGATGGATGGATGAACGGATGGATGATGGATGGATGAATGATGAATGGATGGATGAATGGATGGATGGATGATGGATTGATGGATGGATAATGAATGATGGATGGATAATGAATGATGGATGGATGGATGGATGGATGGATGGATGAATGATGAATGGATGGATGAATGGATGGATGATGATTGATGGATGGATGATGGATAGATGGATGGATGAATGAATGAATGAATGGATGATGGATGGATGGATGAATGAATGGATGGATGGATGAATGGATGAATGGATGTTTTTGTTCTTGTATAAAAGAAAAGATGTCTTCTTCTGTTTGTCCGTTAGGTGGTGCTGAAAGCTTTGGATCCCATCTTTGAAATTGAAAACCCGTATGCACCCAACATCCAAGGTGAGGGCACTAGAGAATCCTGCTCTCTGATTGGCTGTCTGTG
Organism: Sciaenops ocellatus; assembly: GCA_033000465.1. NCBI lineage: Eukaryota > Metazoa > Chordata > Actinopteri > Sciaenidae > Sciaenops > Sciaenops ocellatus. The sequence goes on along the minus strand of CP136871.1, from coordinate 1,239,307 downwards.
TGTGTTACAGTGTTACAGTTATGTCAGACAGACACATGAGATATTCAACATGTTACACATATTAAACATGTTTAAATGTAACATGATAAACATTCATTGTTGTCCTCAGATCTGATCACCTTGACAAATATTCGCATTAACTTCACGCGTCTCTTCACACTCGGAGACACTTTGCTGGGTCGACGGCGCAGGAACCCTCAGGACAAATATTACTATGCTCTTTACAACATGGTTGTCCGAGGAAGCTGTTTCTGTAATGGACACGCCAGCCAGTGCACACCTGTGGACCGAGGACGGGGGGATGTCTTCACCCAGACTGGCATGGTATGGACCAGAAGTGATACAGATCAGTTCTGGACTGGTTTGGATTAGTTTGTGTAATTAATCTGCAGATGACTGGAAGAAGAAACAAACGCTGTGAGAATATCAACTCAACAATTATTGATGTGTATTCAACACGCTGAACGTGTTTTTCATCATTATTTCATATTTTCATAAACTATCATCAGAGAATGTTTCTCTGATTTAACCTGTGTTGTTGGAACACTTCAGACAGAGATAAACATGAAGACTATTGAAGCAAACAAACTGTCCACACCTGTCCACACCTGTGCTCACCTGTGTACACCTGTCCAAACATAGCCCTGAACCGTGAGCATTTAGGTGGAACCCTGTTCCTCTTTGTTCTCCAGGTTCACGGTCAGTGTGTTTGTCAGCACAACACAGCTGGAGAGAACTGTGAGAGATGTCAGGACTTTCACCATGACTCCCCCTGGAGGCCTGGAGGAGGAAACACAGCAAACATCTGCAGGAGTAAAAACTTTTTTTCTTCATGTTCAAACGAAGATGGCACCATGTCTCTGTTGTAAATATATGTTTCCTGAAAGAACTTATTTCATCACGTTTTATTTGTCATATTTTAATAATTAAATAATCATTTTTTTTCAATAATTAAATAATGGTTTTCTTTTTAGGTAATGAATCTGTTTTATTAATAATCTGTAATTTAATAATTTAATCACTTTTTTGTAATTGACTGTCTCTTGTTTTGGTGAATGAATCATCTGTTTTTAGTTTGTTAATTCTCATTTTCCTTTAAGGGTGTAACTGTCACGGTCACTCGGACTCGTGTCACTTCGATGCTGCTCATTTTGAAGCGACGGGCGGCGTGAGCGGTGGCGTGTGTGATGACTGCCGCCATGACAGGACGGGACCTCAGTGTGAACGCTGTCGACCTTTTCTGTATCATGATCCCCGGAGAGCGTCAGATGACCCGCACGCCTGCATACGTATGTTTCAACACTTTATTTTTCTCTGATGTGTTTGTTTACATATCTGACTATCAGCTCTGGTTTTTTAAAAATAAACATTGCATAAGAGGTGAACCTGAGCAACATGATGTTGTCTGTATTGCAGCATGTGACTGTGACCCGGCCGGATCACAAGGCGGCGGTCTGTGCGATGCTCTGAGTGGTCAATGTGTCTGTAAAGAAAATGTCGATGGTCAACGCTGCGATCGCTGCAAACACGGATTCTTCAATCTGAGACAGGACGATCCAGCTGGCTGTCAGGGTGGAAATAACTTTTACTTTATTTAACACATTTGAACTATTCGTAAACCAGAGTCATGTTTATGTTTAATGTCAAAGATTAGCATGAAACTGAACGTTTGTTCATTGTGTGTGTGTTTCAGAGTGCAGGTGTCATGTGTTGGGAAGTGTCGGGTCATGTGATCAGTTGACAGGAAGTTGTGAATGTGACCGTTTGGTGATTGGACCTCTGTGTGATCGATGTGTGGTAGGTTTCATCTGAAAGACGACTCTAAAATAAAATAAAATGTTTTAGTGGCTTTTGAAAGCAGAAAACTATAAAACGACACACGCTATGAACACGACAAAACTACAAACATAAATAAATAAATAAATCTTTCTTTAACGTGTTTCTGTTTCCTGTGTTTTGTGATCAGGAAGGTTTCTGGGGTTTGGGAAACTCTGTGTTCAGATGCTCACCCTGTGATTGTGACATCGGAGGAGCTCACAGCGTCACGTATGTTTCATGTTTGTTTTATCTGGCTTGATCGATAAATATAATTGGATGTCATCTACATAATAATGGACATGTTTCCTAAAGGAAGCATATAAACTTCTAAAAAAAAAATAGAAGTGGTCCTAGCACAGAACCTTGTGGAACTCCGTGACTGACTTTGGTGTGCGTGGATGATTCATCATTGACGTCTCTGTGCTATGATGCACTCTAAATCCTGACTGAAAATCCTCAAATAAACTGTTCTCATGGAGAAAGTCACACAGCTGATTGGCTACAGCTTTCTCAAGTATCTTAGAGAGAAAGGGAAGGTTTGATATTGGTCTGTAATTGGCTAAAACCTCTGGATCTAGAGTGGGCTTTTTAAGAAGAGGTTTAATTACAGCTACTTTAAAAGACTGTGGTACATATCCTGATAATAGAGACAGATTAATCATATCCAATAAAGAAGGGCTAACTAGAGGTAAAACGTCCTTGAGCAGCCTGGTTGGGATGGGGTCTAAGAGACAGGTTGACGGCTTAGATGAAGAAATTACTGAAGTAATTTGATGAAGGTCGATGGGAGAAAAACAGTCTAAATATATATCAGGTTTTACAGCTGTTTCCAAACTTGCTGTGTAAGAATGCAGATCGGTGCCTGTTGAGGGCAAGAGGTGATGAATCTTGTCTCTAATCTCAAATCTCAAATCAAAGGAACAAATCTGGAGGTCCAGGCGGTCACGAGACAGACACAGTCTCTATAGAGGTTTGCATGAAAATGAAAGCAGCTGTTTCCTGTTTGTCAGGTGTTCTCCAGAGGATGGACAGTGTCACTGTTTACCCAACATGGTGGGTCGTCGATGCTCTGACCCCGCCCCTGGGTATTTCCTGCCTCAACTGGACTACTTCCTGTATGAAGCAGAGCTCGCCGCTCCACTGTATGAAGGACCTCCTCCCTCTTCTCCACCTTTTTCTTCTTCTCTGGTGTGTAAAAATGATGAAAAGTCAGCATGATGACGGCTAGATAACAGTATTCATGTGTACTTTAGGTATAGTGTTCATGTGTATTTTAGGTGTAGTATTCATGTGTACTTTAGGTATAGTGTTCATGTGTATTTTAGGTGTAGTATTCATGTGTACTTTAGGTATAGTGTTCATGTGTATTTTAGGTGTAGTATTCATGTGTATTTTAGGTGTAGTATTCATGTGTATTTTAGGTGTAGTATTCATGTGTAGTTTAGGTATAGTGTTCATGTGTATTTTAAGTGTAGTATTCATGTGTATTTTAGGTATAGTGTTCATGTGTATTTTAAGTGTAGTATTCATGTGTATTTTAGGTATAGTGTTCATGTGTATTTTAGGTGTAGTATTCATGTGTATTTTAGGTGTAGTATTCATGTGTAGTTTAGGTATAGTGTTCATGTGTATTTTAGGTGTATTATTCATGTGTATTTTAGGTGTAGTATTCATGTGTAGTTTAGGTATAGTGTTCATGTGTATTTTAGGTGTAGTATTCATGTGTATTTTAGGTGTAGTATTCATGTGTACTTTAGGTATAGTGTTCATGTGTATTTTAGGTGTAGTATTCATGTGTACTTTAGGTATAGTGTTCATGTGTATTTTAGGTGTAGTATTCATGTGTACTTTAGGTATAGTGTTCATGTGTATTTTAGGTGTAGTATTCATGTGTATTTTAGGTGTAGTATTCATGTGTATTTTAGGTGTAGTATTCATGTGTACTTTAGGTATAGTATTCATGTGTATTTTAGGTGTTGTATTCATGTGTACTTTAGGTGTAGTATTCATGTGTATTGCAGTATTCATGTGTATTTTAGGTGTAGTATTCATGTGTACTTTAGGTGTAGTATTCATGTGTATTTCAGGTGTTGTATTCATGTGTATTTTAGGTGTAGTATTCATGTGTATTGCAGTATTCATGTGTATTTTAGGTGTAGTATTCATGTGTATTTCAGGTGTTGTATTCATGTGTATTTTAGATGTAGTATTCATGTGTATTTCAGGTGTAGTATTCATGTGTATTTCAGGTGTTGTATTCATGTGTATTTCAGGTGTTGTATTCATGTGTATTTTAGATGTAGTATTCATGTGTATTTCAGGTGTAGTATTCATGTGTATTTCAGGTGTAGTATTCATGTGTATTTCAGGTGTTGTATTCATGTGTATTTTAGGTGTAGTATTCATGTGTATTTTAGGTATAGTGTTCATGTGTATTTCAGGTGTAGTATTCATGTGTACTTTAGGTATAGTGTTCATGTGTATTTCAGGTGTAGTATTCATGTGTACTTTAGGTATAGTGTTCATGTGTATTTTAGGTGTAGTATTCATGTGTATTTTAGGTGTAGTATTCATGTGTATTTTAGGTGTAGTATTCATCTGTACTTTAGGTATAGTGTTCATGTGTATTTTAGGTGTAGTATTCATGTGTATTTTAGGTGTAGTATTCATGTGTATTTTAGGTGTAGTATTCATGTGTATTTTAGGTATAGTGTTCATGTGTATTTTAGGTATAGTGTTCATGTGTATTTTAGGTGTAGTATTCATGTTTATTTTAGGTGTATTATTCACGTGTATTTTAGGTGTAGTATTCATGTGTATTTTAGGTATAGTGTTCATGTGTATTTTAGGTGTTGTATTCATGTGTACTTTAGGTATAATGTTCATGTGTATTTTAGGTGTTGTGTTCATGTGTATTTCAGGTGTAGTATTCATGTGTATTTCAGGTGTAGTAGTCATGTGTATTTCAGGTGTAGTAGTGTGTTTTATGTGTCATATTGGTGTGTATTTTCAGTTGAACCCTGGTGTTTTACCGCAGTGTGAGCAGTACTACAGACAGCAGGGTTATGACTTTAAGTTCTCTAACGGACGGGTTGTTCTGGTTCGGAGGACTCGGCGGCTGGCCCGGCGGAGGAGACAGGGACAGGTAGGCTGATTCATTTCCTGTTACACTTTGTTTTGACCAATGGGGGCAGGGCAGTGTGACCTGTCATCTATCACTGATGTTTGTTTGTGTCCTACAGCACAGCACCATCCCTCTGGATCCGGGTCACGCCCTGCAAATCATTCCCCGTCAGAGAACAGCTGATCAGCCTATCACCTGGACCGGCCTGGGATTGGTCAGAGTGATGGATGGGGCAGGGCTTAAGTTCACTGTGGATAACCTCCCATCATCGATAGATTATCAGCTGGTGATTCGCTATGAGCCGGAGGTGAGAAAAATGGGCCTGGTTCTGAATCTAGTTCTGGTTTGTGTTCTAAATGGAGGTTCAGCTCACACGTACTGATAAAGTCCAGTGTATCAGATTTAGCAGGTTCTATTTACAAAATATTTATTTCTGACTTTGTTTTCATTAATTTTCATAATTCATTCATCATTAATTATATAAGATGTTAATAAGATAAAAGTACATTATCACGTCTGCAGGCTCCGTCTGATTGGCTGGCCTCAGTCAGCATCACTACAGTGTCACCAGATGACAACGGCTGCAGGAGGAACCCGACAGGAAGTAAAACTCTGATACTTCCTGGAAACTCCAGGTGAGAGAGTCTAGCTATGTTTGAATCATGTGCTGTGTACTTTTGGTACTGCATAATGTGCACTGTGCACTACATAGTGTGTATCACACTAATGATTATTGATGTTGTTTGTTTCTGTCTGTCTGTCTCCAGAGGGGGTATTCTGGACTCTCCAGTGTGTCTGAATGCAGGAGGTCGGTATCTTGTGGATGTGGTCTTTAACAAACAACCTGGATCGTCAAGCTCACACATCCTGATCGACTCGGTGAAGAAGCTTCATCTCTTTAACTTAAACACATTCTGAGTGATTGACAGTCAAATAGATTAACGACAGTGATGCTGAGTCGTGGCTGCACTGTTTACAGTTCTTAGCTTAGTTCCACCATACATCACAGAGACTGTAAGAAGTTCAAAAATGTTCAGTCCATTTAAATGAATCAATAACAGAGAAAATAAATGCATGAAAAAGAATCAATTTTTATTCATATTATTCAATATAAATTCATCAAATCAGAGCAAAAATGATGGAAATTAGTGTTTCTCAAACACTTTACACCACAGCTCAGAAAGTATCAGAAAAAAATACCATCATTATGACAGAGGTTCAAATGAGACAGGTTTATTCATATGAGAAGATTTAATGTTGGTTCCAGAGTTAGTCTGGGTGGAAAAGGTTTCCTCCTGATCTGCATTTCTCTTCCATATATTTCCTGTTTGGAGCTGCAGTGTTGTTCAACCAATTGATTTACGTCCACATCACATTTTAGGAAATGCTAAACATATTTTAAATTACGTTCCTGTGATCTTTTCATTAAAAATGTAGTATTTTGTTCAATGTTTCTAAATAATTTATTTAATTAAAATATATATTTCAGTGTGATCTAAATGGTTTATTAAAACACTGCCTTGAATTATTTTTTTAGATGGGTCTGATTCCCAGCATCGAGTCTGTCCAAGATTTCTGCTCCCAAACTGACCTCGACTCTTTCCGTCGCTTTCGTTGCATCGGATTGGCTGCCGAGCTCAGCCCACATGACTCACTACCAGAGGTCTGCGAGGGACTCATAAAGAGCATGTCGGCACGAGTCCACAATGGAGCCATCTGTGAGTAGATCAATATTAATCTACAACAGTTTGAAGTATCATTATACACTAATTTTATATACAGCACCAGTCAAAAGTTTGGAGACACCTTCTCCTTCAGTTCTTCTTTTTTTTATTACTGTTTTGTATATTGTAGAAACACTGAACACCCAAACTATGAAATAACACATTAAGTTATGTGATAAACAAAGAAAAATCTGTTTTTTTATTTTAACTTAACTCATCTTAACTTAACTTAACCTAACTTAACTTATCTTAACCTAACTTATCTTATCTTATCTTATCTTATCTTATCTTATCTTAACCTAACTTAACTTAACTTAACTTAACCTAACCTAACCTAACCTAACCTAACTTAACTTAACTTAACTTAACTTAACTTAACTTAACTTAACCTAACCTAACCTAACCTAACCTAACCTAACTTAACTTAACTTAACCTAACCTAACCTAACCTAACCTAACCTAACTTAACTTAACTTAACTTAACTTAACTTAACCTAACCTAACCTAACCTAACTTAACTTAACTTCTTCCCCGGAGTTTCTGCGCTCTCTCGTCCAGCAGGTTCTCATGGATCGTGGCTGCTGCTGTGGTCCTGCATGACGTCCACTACTTATATTATTACTGTCATTATTGTTACCATATCTCCATTACAGTTTATAGTTAGTTATTGATTTGCTGCTGCTGTGTCTCTATTTATCTATCTAACCCCCCTCCCTCTCTATCTTAAACTCAAACGGTTGCGGTGGATGACCGTCCATCAATGAGTTTGGGTCTGTTCGAGGTTTCTGCCTATTAAAAGGAAGTTTTTCCTCACCACTGTCGCCAAGTGCTTGCTCATAGTGGAACTGTTGGTGTCTGTAAATAATATTATAAAGAGTACGGTCTAGACCTGCTCTGTATGGAAAGTGTCATGAGATAACTGAAGTTATGATTTGGAGCTATAGAAATAAAATTGAATTGAATTGAACTGAAGAGAAGAAGAAGACGCTGATGTAAGATCATTAGTGTTAGTCACTGTGGTGAACACCTGATGAACCCACACTGTGACTGAAACAACACATCTTTATTAGAACTTTTTGTGTCTTAGACTAATAGTTTTTCCTGGTTCCTGTTTTTTGTTTTCTTGTTGTCAGCTTGCAGGTGTAATGTTGTTGGCTCTCTTGGACCGTCCTGCAGTAAACTGGGGGGTTTCTGTGAATGTAAACCCAATGTGATTGGACGCTGCTGTGACACCTGTGCACCACTGACATTTGGCTTTGGACCTGACGGCTGCAAATGTAACAAAGGAACTCTCACAACCAAGTTCTAAAAACAGAGATAAAGATAATCATGACAAGATGATGATAATGATATGATAATGATAATGATATGATGATAATAATACGATGTTGATTACTCTTTTGTCTGCTGTTTTGCAGCATGTGACTGTGACCCTCGTGGTTCGGTGTCAGACCTGTGTGATCAGATCAGAGGTCAGTGTGCGTGTCGTTCAGGTATGGCTGGTCGACGCTGTGATCACTGTCAGATGGGATTCTGGGGTTTCCCGCTCTGTCGACCCTGTGAATGTAACGGACTGTCAGAGGAGTGTGACGATAAGACCGGAGAGTGTCTGAACTGCAGGGAACATGCCACCGGACCACGCTGTGACAGGTGATATACACATATATAATGATATACATATAACATAAGACCACGCTACCAGGTGATATACACATATATAATAATATATATAACGATATATAACTTTCTGATGACATAATTTTAAACATCATGATCTCAGGAGTCCTGTACATGTTCTGGTTCTGATGCCATACCTGTGTTGCTGATGCAGGTGTGTAGAGGGTTACTATAGTAACCCGGACTCCAGACAACCTTGTCAGCCCTGCCTGTGTCCAGATGTTCAGAGCAGTGGACGATTCTTTGCCACTTCATGCCAACATGACCCACAATCCCTCAGTCTGGTCTGTAACTGCATGGAGGGGCACACAGGTAGGTGCGTTACCTGTCTAGGTCCAGGGTTCAGGTTCCTGTTGTGATAGTGGACAATGCTCAAGACAGTGTTCAGGTGTTGAAGTGTGTCAGTGCTCAGGTGTTCAGGTGTATCAGTGTTCAGGTGTACAGATGAGTCAGTGTTCAGGTATGTTCATGCAGTGTGTAATTTGACTCTCTCAGGTGCAACCTGTGACAGGTGCAGCCCCGGTTTCTATGGTAACCTTGTGTTGCCAGGCGCCAGCTGTGAGCCATGTCTCTGCAACAACAACATTGACCCTCATGACCATGACGCCTGCGACAGTCTGACGGGAGAATGTCTGCGATGCCTCCACAACACAATGGGACCGCACTGCCAAGACTGCAGACCTGGTTACTACGGTAACGCCCTGGACCAGGACTGCAAAGGTAACTGATCGGCACCGCCCCCAACCTTTTATCTCATGTCGTGCAGGTAGTGGCCAACAAGCTGGAATTTTTATAGAACTCACCTGTTCAGATTATATTAAGGCTTAAAGTTATGCAGAATTAAGAGCGTGGATGCTTTGACTGACAGGTGGGTGTCGTTAAATATGGCTTGTTTGAGCTTCCAGACATCATTCAGCCTGCCTCAGGTCCACCAACAGTCCACGTCTTTGCTAATTTTTTTTTTTTTTTTGAATAATATTTTTATTACATTTTTTTGACATAAACACAGACAACAAACAACAAAACAACAACAGCATGGCCACAAAAAACAAATCTCCGACTACTTGTATGTGATATACACTGTACAATACGAGAAAATCGTCTCTCTATATTAATAGGCTGTGAGAGTATAACTGGGAGAATATGGGAACCAAGTATATGTACATACACATATATACACATTCACACATAGCCATAAGGAAAGACTCAGTCCTATTACAATTGACAGTGATGCAGCAAATACAAATCTGCAAAGAAAGAATAATAATAAAGAAAATAAAACCATAATGTCAATTTTGAGAGAAAATGCTATGTTTTTTTAAAAAAAAAAAAAGAAAATAAATAAATGAATAAAAAAAGTTATAAGTAAATTAATGTCCAACCTTATGACCCAAAAACATCAGCTAGCCAGTTTTCCTCATTGCCATCTATCATCCCTTTTAATACAATGGTTGTGAGTCTTTTACCTGCATATTTAAAGAAAGGGGTCCAAATTCAACAAATGTTACCTACATGTTACGCCTAATTTACGCCGGGGACGTAAGCGCCGCGGAACGGCTGCGCCACGGAACGGCTCCGTCCTCTGCCCGGCGTCAATCCCCACCGGGCGCGTAACGGCAGCGTAGCGCTGCTTTGCGAGCCAGCCGTATTCACGCGAGATCACGAGATCACGCGATAATCCTGAACGTAAGCGAAGCCGCGAGATCCCGTGATAAACTGTGGAAACAACAACAAACAGCTTACTTTGCTTCTCTGACGTGGAAGAGATTATAAAAAGGATCTGTTGTGTCATAAATTATTGTGTGTTGTTCCACTTCAACAGTTACTCTGTCGTCGTCCATGTTGAGACCCTTTGATTGATTGACTGCTGACCTGGTGCCACCGGTCATGGCGTAATGTTGATGTGAAGTTGTGATAGGCTACATGAACTGCGTATTGTGTTTTATTTTGAAAGGGGGCGGAAGTGTATTACGTTGATTCTGTGTCGGATTTCCTGTCTGGTGCAATCTGCTCTGTTGAGCTTGACGCGAATCAGCAACAGCTCCATCAAAAATAGAAGTGCTACGGAATGCTCGCGCTGCAGAGCGGAGAGCCGCTGCTGGGACGCTGCTGAGACGTTACGCGGCGCGCCCGGTGGGAATGGTCTCATTGACTAGAGTGGCAGCGATCAGCTCCGGTGACCGCGGCACAACCGTCACGCGGCCGTTATGTCCCCTGTGTAAATTAGGCGTTAGGTATTCCATTGGTAGTAAGTCAAATATCACTTTGTACCAACCCCTAATTGTAGGTGGAACATTATCAATCCATCTAAGCAATATATTTTTCTGAGCAGTAAATGTGAGAATACTGAGCAGCCTTCTTCGATGAGACCCTTTAATATGACGACTGGGCAAGCCAAGAAGCAGAACCTGAGGATCAGCATCAAGCTGGACATTAAAAATCAAATTAAGTTTGCTAACAATTTTACCCCAGTATTCCTCAATATGGATACATGTCCACATACAGTGCCTATAGATTCCCACCTCTACTTGACATTTGGAACATTTTTCAGACAAACTTGAGTTCATCCTGTGTCTGAGCTGTGGTGTAATCTGCAAGCGATGTAATATTCTAAACTGGGTCTCTCTGGTTCTGTTACATATGGAGATCTCTCTAGCTAACCGCAATATTTCCAACCATGTTGATTCATCTAAGATTGAAATCAACATTCCATTTGCCTCAAAGATACTCTAACTTCATATTGCTAGCAGAGTTGAGCTCAGCATATCCCCGACTGAGAACTGCTTTCTTGCTCTGTGAGGTCTGACAGTCAAAGTTATACCTGCTTTGACTCTGAATGAAGCTGTGAATTTGCAGATACCTGAAGAAGTGATTGCTGGGGAGGCCATATTTCTATCGGATTTGTTCAAATGTAAGCATCACTCCTTTATCAAATAACTGTCCCAGAGTTAAACTCCCCCTCTCCTCCCACATCTTAAATCCCATGTCTGAGCGGGCTGGGGCAAAATCCATGTTCCCGTATATCGGAGCTAGCGAGGACAATGTTTTAGAACAGCCCTGTAACTTTCCTATTGCTTGCCAGGTTTGCAAACTTGTTGTAATTAAGATGTTATTGCCCCCGGCATTCTTAGTTTTCTTTGAATCCAAGGCAAATAAAAGACTTGAGAGGCCATTACCTGCATTCGCCAACAGCTAAGCCTCCCTGCTCTACAGACATTTGCAACTTAGCCATTTCTAGTCGTGGTTTCTTTCTGTTCCAAATGAATGAACTGATCCAGCCATTTACCCTTCTAATTGTTTTATTATTAAACAAAATAGGGACCATTTGAAAGTGATAAAGAAGTCTTGGTAGAATATTCATTTTGAGTAAAGCAATTCTACCCATCATTGACAGTGGAAGAGATATCCATCTGTCCAAGTCATCACATATATGCTTTAACAGAGGTTCAAATATGGCCTTGTACATTGCTTCTAATGATGGGGTGATGGAAATAAGATAAGTGAAGCCTGTGGGTAGAGGTGTGCATCTCTCCAATAAAAGATGATTCGATGCGTATCTCGATACATGGGGTACGATACAATTCAGGAACGATACATTTTAAAATGGACCGGTTCGATTCGATTCGATACACAAGGATTTCGATTCGATTCGAATCGATGTGGCACGGCTCAATTCGAGAGTTTATGATGCAATGGATTTCTTGTTGAAAGTAGACAATCATTTCATAAAAATGAATTAACTTGTAAATGTGGCATTTCCTTCAAAAAGAGTTATCAAAGACTAGAGAAGAAGTGTATTTGTAGTTTTTGTCATGTTTATTAAGATGTAACAACATGTAAGAGCTCTCCAACATTAATTAAATTCAAAGAAACAACAGAATGAACCGGGTTATTGAGGCCGTTGATACCTTTCCTCTCGCTGAGTTGTGGGTGAGTTTTGGCTGGAATAACTCCTGTATTTCTTTCGGTGTCTTTGTGCTAGCTGTGCTAGCCTCCTCCTCGCCTGTTTCCCCATGCCGTCTCACCAAGTGAGCGTGGAGGTTTGTCGTACCACCGGTGTACTTTAGCGCAGTTTTACAGTCTTTGCATATAGCGACGCTTTTATCCAGTACTCCATTCTTCAAATAAAATCCGAATCCGAGTCATCCATTTTTTAAACTTTACCTCACAAACTCACGGCGCTATCTGATGTAACTGCGACAAGTCTCGCGAGAGTTTTAAGGGAGGGAGCGAAAGACAGTCAGAGAGAGATGCAGTTTTCAGCAGCTGCTGCTGCAGCAGCATAAACCGATTTATAACTTTTTAATTGGACCATGGGCCGGTTCAAGCTACATTAAGACCGATTTACTAGTCCGTGCACCGATGCACTCGCATCTTTTAAATCAAAATCGATTTTCCGATTTATCGGTTTTTGTTACACCCCTATCTGTGGGTGACCATTTAAATGGACAAGAGATGGGCCGAGAAGAGCTGCCTAGTGGCATGACTTCAAAAATTTATTTTATACCCCAAAAACTTACTAAATTGATTTATTACTTCCAAAACAGCTGGTATAGATTTTGTTGGGTTAGTTATAAAAAGCAATATATCATCAGCATATAAGGCTATTTTATGATCTTTCCCACAACTGAAATTCCAGTGATATCTGGGCTATTCCTTATAGCTTCTGCAAGGGGCTCGACCGCCATAGCAAACAACAATGGGGATAAAGGGCACCCCTGCCTGGTTCCCCTGCCCAAAGGAAAGTAGGATGAAAGCTGGCCATTAATCCGAACAGCAGCCAGTGGTCTGTTATATAACAACCTAACCCAGCTGCTGAAAGCATCTCCAAGCCCAAAGGTATTTAAGGTGGAAAAAAGAAAGTGCCATTCAACTCTGTCAAAGGCTTTTTCGGCATTAGACTTATCACCATACTGGACAACTTCTGCTGATGCGACAACTGAATTACATTTAACAACCTTCTCATGTTGTTACAGGAGTTCCTGCCAATAATGAACCCTGTCTGATCAGTGTTGATAATGGAGGGTAAAACCTTCTCAAGGCGCCGTGCTAATATTTTAGATAATATTTTAAAATCAACATTTAGAAGACCAATAGGTCGATATGAAGGACATTCATCAGTTGGTTTTCCTTTTTTTAAGTATGAGACTAATATTGGCCTCTGTAAGTGATCTAGGTAAGGAGCCTTTATTAAATGATTCGTTTAGCATCTCCAAAAAAGGAACCATAAGCTCTGATTTAAAATCTTCATAGAATTCACAGCTAAGGCCGTCTAGGCCTGGAGACTTCCCTGATTGTAAGGTCTGCAAGGCCTCTAGGACCTCCTGCTTCGTAATTGGTCCATTTAGCCCCTGTTTTTGTTCCTCTGTTAGTTTAGGTAAAGTAAGCTTCGACATAAATCTATCAATCAAGTCCCGTGCCTCCGGGGGTTCTTCACTGCTATATAATTGGCTATAAAATTCCCTAAAAACCTTACAAATATTAACTGTATCAGATTTACTATGTCCATTTATGTCTTTAATGGATGAAATTGTCTGAGAGTCAGTCCTCTTGTTCACTAGTCTTGCAAGATACTTACTTGGTTTATTACCATACTCATATAATCTTTGTTTAGCAAATTGAATACTCTGCTCAGCTCTATGAGTAAGAAGAGAATTTAGAGATGCTCTTGTAGCCAACATTGCTTTCATATTAATATCAGAGGGGTATTTTGCATATGTCATCTCCAAATCAGCAAGTGTGCCTTCTAATTTTCTTTGGGCCTCTAAAGACTTGCGTTGTTTATTTCTAACATAGGAGATAATAAGGCCTCTAGCATAAACCTTACAGGTTTCCCATAATATTGATGGGGTTATATCTGTGGTTTTATTTATTTTGTAAAATATGTTAAATTCTGATTTGAAGTAAGAAATGAATTTGGGATCACTAATTTGGGATCCGCTAGCATAGCACCGTCGTCTTCGGGGGAGGCCACAGGTGTATCTTTCTTCTTTGAAAGTTGTTCAGGAGGCATTTTACCCGCAGGTTTGCTCAAGAATCGGTCCAGGGACATCACCTGGAGTAGTCACTCCGTTTTTTTGTGAGACTGAATGCCACCAAGAATAAAAAATGCCAATATTGCAGAATAAGTGGGCCAGAGCTCCGACAAAGCGTGGCTACTCAGGTGCTTGCATCACCTGTGGTCTCTTTGCTAATTTTTAGATTAGCCAGGAGTCAGCAGAGATGGGACTGCCAGCATGGCGTTGGCCAGAGGCCCCACACTGAACAACATCTCTTCATAAACCTGTGGGGGATGACACGGATACGTCTATTTTGATACTGTCTGTGGGTGGAACACTAACCCTCTATGAATATTCTCAGAAGATCAGATGTCACAGAAAATGAATATAATTATAATTGTTCTGACTCCTGTCAGTGTCTGAGTAATGTTTAGTGGCCCCCAGTGGTGTGTCAGGGTTTTTGCACCTGGAAAGGTCTGACTTGAGAAGTGGCCTACAGAACACATGCAGGCTGTGCTCCACCAGGTTGTTGTCTAGGCCTTGGAGTAGATCCATCAGTAAGTATAGCTGCTGTTAGCTCATTTAGGTTTAGTTAAAAGTTGTTAAAAGTGCATTAGAGTTAAAAACCTTTTATTTTAGTTGGTAAAATAGTGCTTACAATGCTAATGCTAAAAGATTTGTAGCGAGTAGCATAGGCGGATTCAATTCATTGTCAGGCCTCATTCATGTTATATGTTATGTTTCTGTGTGAACCATTATCGCCATTTACTGTGTTTACGCTGTTACTTACCTGTAAGAGCATACTGTAAAAAAGATGAGTGTATGCCTTATGTAATATTGTGTTGTACTTACCTTGTTTATAACCTGAAAAGAAAGAAGGAAAGTGTGACCAGTGTTGTTGCATATATTTAATTTCAATTGTAACATTGTGTGTATTTCACTGTGTTGCAGTTTAAAAAAAAGTCTCAGAAGATTTCAGTAAATCGCTCTCAACCTGGAATCACGCCTACTGGGTCTTTCTTGTTAGATATCTGTCTACAAATACAGCTCACGTATTAGCCAGGACAGAATAATAATTAATTATAATTCTACATGAAAACATTGAACCAAGAAACTGGATCATGTCAGAAAGGTAAAGACAACGATTTAAAGATTGAGACTGTTCTTCAGTATTTTCCTCTTCCTCTTCCTCTTCCTCTTTATCTACTATCCAGGTTCAAAAAGCCCCCAAAATATCTGATTTATTTTGTGTATCATATATTTTTCAGAATGCTCCTGTGACCGGCGTGGCACTGAGGTGACTCAGTGTCCTCTGGAGAGTCCCTGTTTCTGTGACTCAAGGACTGGACAGTGTCCCTGCAGAATGGGGGTCATGGGTGTCCTCTGTGATGAGTGTAAGGATGGATACTGGAACCTGGATGGAGCATCGGGATGCCAATCCTGCAGCTGTGATCCTGCTAACTCTTTCTCCAACATCTGCAACAAGGCAAGACCAGCACTAAACACAGACTCTGTCCTGTTTAAGTCACCACAGGCTCAGGAGCTACTTTATATAATTTCAGACAAACAATTGATGATAAAAAACCTTTCTTAATGAAGTGGTGATGCCTTCAGGTGACGGGACAGTGTCCATGTCGTCCCGAGTTTGGAGGCAGACAGTGTGACGAATGTGGAGAAAACCATTTTGGGAATCCCGACCTGCAGTGTATCTGTGAGTAAAACAAACAGGACTCCAACATGTTTTCATTCAGAGTTTTCAGTGTGTTATTTTGTTCTCAGCTTGTGACTGCAACATGGAAGGAACAGAGCGTCCATCATGTGACCCTGAAACTGGAGAGTGTATCTGTCGGATTGGTGTAACTGGTATCTTCTGTGATGAGTGCGCCTCGGGCTATGACTCAGCATTCCCAGCCTGTAATGAGTGCCACCCCTGCACTGCCCTCTGGGCCAAAGATGTCACTGACGTCCAGCGAGCCGCCCAGACGATGAGAACCTTCATCCCTCGCCATGAGAATGACCTCCAGCCAGAAGACAGTCACCACTGGCAGCGGATGCAGAAGATGCTGTCCGAGCTGGACAACCTCGCCAACCTGACAGGGCGATCCCCACCACGGGTGGAAAAAGTGGAGAAACTGTGCGCTATGATTGGGTAAGTTCAACATTCGCAAACAGGGTGACAGAGTTCAAACACTTAAAGTGTTTTATCACAGTGTTTCCATTGACCCTGTCTGCGCTGACCAGCAGAACATCAGTGTTCTGTAGTTTGAATAGGCAGCAGGAAGAAACGCCCAGCAGTGGCTCCACTTTCAACAACATCACATAGCTAAATGAGAAATACAGGAAATGGAGACAACATTGTCTGAAACTGAACAAAATATTTTTGTGTCCACCCACAGAGATACTGAACCAATCATATGACAGAATAGACTATCACACTACTGTAAGGGCCGCTGTCACTGCCAGAAACACAATTCTTCTGGAAACTGGAAACAAAACAATTACTTAGCAAATATAAAAGTTCATTTCAGTTCAACTTTTACCGTTTAAGTGTATAAACATCAGTTTTTAATAGATGCAGTCTGTGCTGTCTCTGTAAAAACATTTTAAATCCTTTTCTTCCTCACAGGAAGCTGAAAGATGCCACCAACCCGAACATGATCTTAACTGACCCATCTGCTCTCCTCAACACTGAAATTGACAACATTCGTCTGGAGTTCAAGAAGCTGCTGAACAACCTGAAGGAGAAACTCATCAACTATCCGAAGAATGAAGATGAATCCTCAGAGGGTACAGAGATGTTGTTCTTATATTATTCCATCTTACTAAAAGGCAGCATTGGACAGGCTACTTGTAAAGTCTAGTGAGCTGAACTACCAGTTAAAACACTAAAAAGTATATGTGACATGACAAATGGCAAGTTCAAAATGAGATGTTGAAAATGGCAGACGTGTTGAAAATGACAGACATGTTTAAAATCACAGATGTGTTTAAAATGACAGTCACGGTGGTCTCACCGCTACAAGCAGAGGAGTAAATGTGAATTTCCTCAGTTCTGCTGTGTCTTCCTGGTCAGCTGAGTGATGTGAGCGGTCCAGTCAAGTCCTGATTGATGTGGATTTCAAACAACTTGAAGGTGTTAACCCTTTGACGATAGTGACGACTCCTCCTCTTCCTCAAGTCCACTATGACCTCCTTTGTCTTGTTTACATTTACATTTACATTTAGTCATTTAGCAGCTGCTTTTATCCAAAGCGACTTACAGAAAAGGGAACAATCAAGGTATAGTGCGATAAGAAGCGTTAGTGCAGTAGTAAGTGCTAGTGACAATTCTTTAAGGTGTAGATTTGTCGAGTGCTAGGAGAGAAGGTACTCTCTGAAGAGGTGGGTCTTCAGGAGTTTTTTAAAGGTAGAGAGGGACGCCCCTGCTCTGGTAGGAACTGATAGTGCGTTCCACCAGCGGGGAACCACAAACGAGAAGAGTTTGGATTGCTTTGAGCGAATGGGTGGCAGAGCCAGGCGTCATTCATTGGAGGAGCACAAGGATCGTGGGGTAGCATATGCCTGTATGAGGGCGTTCAAGTAGGTAGGTGCAGTACCGGAGACAACTTTGTAGGCGAGCATTAGAGATTTGAATTTAATGCAGGCTGCAACAGGTAGCCAGTGGAGCTCGATGAGCAGCGGGGTGACATGTGACCTTTTCGGTTGCTTGTAGACCAGGCGTGCTGCCGTGTTCTGGATCATCTGAAGAGGTTTCACTGAGCAGGCTGGGAGGCCCGTCAGGAGGGCATTACAGTAGTCTTGAGATAACGACAGCTTGTGTCAGGAGTTGAGTGACGTGTTGAGTTAAGTAAGGTCTGATTCTTCTGATGTTGTAAAGTGCAAAACGGCATGACTGGGCAACTGAGGCGACATGATTGGAAAAGGTTAGTTGGTCGTCAATCATAACCCCTAAGTTTCTCACCACCCTGGTGGGGGCGAGACATAGGGAATCAATTTTGATCTTGATGTTGTGGTGTATCGTAGGTTTGGCTGGGAGGACCAGCAGTTCAGTTTTAGAGAGGTTCAGCTGGAGGTGATGTGCCTTCATCCATGTGGCAATGTCTGAGAGGCAATAAGAAACCCGTGCAGAGATCGAGGGGTCATCAGGAGGAAATGACAGATAGAGCTGAGTGTCATCTGCATAGCAGTGGTAGGAAAAGCCATGTGAGCGGATAATTGGACCCAGGGAAGTGGTGTAGATAGCAAGTAGCAGGGGCCCCAGCACTGAGCCCTGGGGGACCCCTGTGGTGAGGTGATGCGAAGTGGACAGCTGTCCAAGCCAGGATACACTGAATGAGCGCCCTGTCAGGTAGGATTCAAACCAGGAAAGAGCCAAGCCAGAGATGCCCATGTTTGAGAGAGTAGAGAGTAGGAAGCGATGGTTAACTGTGTCAAAGGCAGCTGATAAGTCGAGTAGAATGAGGACAGAGGACTTTGCTGCTGCTCTTGCTTCTTTTAAGGCTTCTGTCACAGATAGTAGAGCAGTTTCAGTCGAGTGACCGCTCTTGAAACCAGATTGATTTGGATCAAGAAGATTGTTCTGTAGGAGGAATTCTGAGAGTTTGTTTAGCGACCGCCCATTCAATAGTTTTGGATAAGAATGGAAGAAGCGAGACAGGACGATAGTTCTCGACCTGGGCAGGGTTGAGAGAGGCTTTCTTGAGTAGAGGTGTTACCCGAGCCGCTTTGAATGCGGTGGGAAAAGTGCCGGAGGTCAGTGACTCATTTATCACATGTGTGATAGCTGGAGTGATGGTTGGGCTAATTGATTGAAGTAGGTTTGTTGGTATAGGGTCCAACGAGCATGTAGTAGGACGGCTACATGTCAGCAGTTTGGATACCTCACTCTCAGAGAGGGGTGTAAAGCCAGAAAATGAAGTGCTAGCAACTGTGCTAGGTTGCGGATGAAGAGAGAGCTGGTCAGAGAACTGGCTGCTGATTGCTGCCACTTTGCCTGTAAAGAATGATGCAAATGTATTGGCGGTAAGGCTGGTAGGAGGAGGAGGAGGCGGAGGGTTGAGTAGTGATTTGAAGGTGGAGAAAAGTTTCCGGGTGTCAGTGACACTGTTGACTTTATCGTTGTTGTTGATTTGACACCACAGTACACAGGACTGTTGTGTTATCACAAAGTTTAGAATGGTGATATTCTCATGTGAGGCTGTCGTAGGTCTGTGTCATAGTCCAGTTGCAGATTTTGGGGTTTGGTCTCTGGTTGGATAATTTCTGTGTTCGTTTGGTGGAGATGACTGCTGATGAATGTTGGACTGCAGTCAACAAACAGCAGTCTAATGTAAGTGTTTGAATAAGTAACATGAAGTTCTAAATAAAAGAAAACTGTATATGCTTTAAAAGGGTGAGGTGTAAAACAGTTAGACACAGTTCACCGCAAACATTTTAGATGAACATTCATCCATCCATGCTAGCAAAGAATTCTCTATCTCTATCTATCATTGAGATTTAAAGTAATTCAAATACAAATTGTGAATGCAGACTGATTATCACCTGCTGCACATGGAAATCAGTTTGCTGGTCAGCCACACACACACTTGTGTGTTATTATTCGTCCACCAACATTGAGCTTCACATGAATCTGCTTTGTCACCTGAACAAAGGTTTTATTCACATCTTCTTTCACACAGAACGGAACTGAACCTTCACGTATGTGAAACGGCAGACTAACACTGCAGTGATGTTGTGATTTCATATCAGCCCACACAGCTACAGTGTCCAATCACTGACAGATTTATCATAACAGGGTAAAAGACTTCAGTGAATGTTGCAACGAGGCATGAAACAAAGTAAATGAGAAGATTGTTTCTAACTGCAGATGAGATATTACAAACAGTGAAGGGAGATGCTGATTGGCTGAAGTGTGTGACAGTGACTCAGCAAAACGATTGATAATATGTTGTTGTTAGCCTGTTAGCCACACTAGCTCTCACAGTTTACACTTACATACCTATCACACACTGTTTCCTGACTCGCTGTTCAGCATGCAGGTGACTTCACAAGAAATCTGGTCTGATGTCAGATTCAGGTTCAGTCAGGTGGATTGTAATGTTCAACAGGGAGTTCAGCCTTGAGACTACAGTTTAGTCTGTTTGTGCAGCAAGTGAAGAAGTCGGAAAACCTTCAGATTAAATGGTCACATCAGTCTTAGATTCTTTAAATAGAAACACATAAGAAAGATTTTATTTTAAAACATCAGAAACTGAAGCACTGATTCTACTGAACATACTTAATGGTTTATTGAACTCAGAGTCTCTGATCTGTTATAGAGCTGTTGGATGAGATCCAAAAGCTTCATAAAGCTTTCATGTCAGAAGAGAAGAGAGTAAAAAATGCCAACAGAGCTCTGGAGGACTCCATGGACACTAGACAGGAAGTCAAACACAAACTGAGCATGTGCAGCAAAGGAGACCTGGCGCCACTGGAGAAGAAGGTCAAGGAGCTCAGTGTGGTCAACCTTAACCGCAAGGTAAGCACAAACTGAAACTGTCACATGACCTCACCTGAAAGGTGAGTATGAACAAAAACCAAAACTAAGCAGTATCACTAACATCAACCAATCCGTGGGTTGTATGAAGTTTGCCCAATTTTTAAATGAAGAGTTAAATTAATGTATTGGTGTTGTGTGCAGCATCCATAAATAGATAAAAGGTGTCATTTGATTTATAATCACACAGTGATTAATTACCATGAAGTCATTAATAATTCTGAAGTGGTTAATAATTACAGTCTTGTCGGCCATGTGGTGGTCTAATGCAGATCTGTGGAGGACCAGGTCCAGAGGACTGTTCAGGATGTGGTGGAGCTCTGTGTGGTCTGGATCTGGGAAATAGGAAATGTGGAGGTCCAAACTGTGACGGAGTGGTTCCTGTCAGTCAGAACGCTTCAGAGACGGCAGAGAAAGCCAAAGACCAGCTCATCAGCCTCCCTTCCAGACTGCAGGAGTCCAATAACAAGGCAGGTTTACAGCAACCCTGATCTCTGTTTCGACTGCAGTCACTCACTTCACTGCAGAAAGTTTCTTTGTGATGATTACCAGATGATCTAAAAGGTGAAAAGTAAGTGAAGTTCAGGATATTTTTTATTTTTTCTGCAATGAAATGAGTTAAATAAAGTGAAAATATCAACATGAGTGTTTGTCTTCAGCTGAATGTAAATATGGGTTCAACTGGAGGCTGATGGATGAAAACTGAAAACACTGATGACGCTCATGAAATTAGCTGCTCTACAATCCTCATAAAACCCAGCTGAACCCCTGATTAATTTACTTCACACTTCACTGTTAAATAAATGCTGTTTATTCTGTGTCAGATCAATGATGCCAAACAGGCGGCTCAGGACACCAAAGACCAGGCCAAAGACCTGCAGGATCGGATCAACAACAACATGGACTCGTTTGAGAGAGACAAGAATAAAACCAAGGAGCTCATCCAGCGAGTCAAAGACTTCCTGTTGGGTTAGTACTGAGGTGATGCTGCAGGAACCTGAAACTCACCTGGAGGACAGGTTCAAATGTTTGGTCAGTTTACAGAGTCACAGGTCTGAAAAATATGGTAAAACTGACCTGGATTGGCGCCTGATGCCCTCAGACTTTTCCTTTCAAATCTGTTATTTGTTTCCCGGAGCCCAATACCTGTCGCCTACCTGTCTGCCTGCCTGCCTGTCTGCTTGCCTGCTTACCTGTGTGTCTGCCTCCTACTCCTTTTGTCCTGTTCACACGAGTTGTGACCATCTCATGTAACATAATTATTTATCATGTTTCCTCTCCAACAGATGAGATGGTTCCTCCAGAGGACATTGAGAAAATGGCCCGAGCTGTTTTGGCCATTCAGCTCCCACAATCACCTGATCAAATCCGATCAATGATCAATGATATCAATAATCTGCTGTCCAACGCCACCAATTCCCAGGACAACCTGAATAATCTGGATGACCATACCCAGACTGCCAAGGACCTGCTACAGAAGACTCAGGAACTCAAGTCAGTGTCAGAAAACATGAAATAACGATGACCAACCCTCTGAGAACAAACTTTAAATAAAACAAGTAAAAACACGTACTGACGTGACCACACTGATCC
This sequence comes from Sciaenops ocellatus, assembly GCA_033000465.1. Classification (NCBI taxonomy): domain Eukaryota; kingdom Metazoa; phylum Chordata; class Actinopteri; family Sciaenidae; genus Sciaenops; species Sciaenops ocellatus. Next base: position 1,216,837 of record CP136871.1, on the reverse strand, counting down.
GACCATGTGATCGTTTCCTTTTTTTAGGGAGCGAACAAAAAACTTTGACGTGACAGAGATCAGAAGAGACATTTATGAAGCAGAGAAAGCTCAGGACAAAGCCAACGATGACCTGGAGACAGCCAGCCAGGACAGAGACATGACCAGAGACACAGTCCAAGATGTAAAGTACCAAACATTTCAAATACATGTCTGTACTGTTTAAACATGTCTGTTCTGTTTAAACACATCTGTATTGTTGAAACACGTCTGTTCTGTTTTAGATTACAAACAAACTAGACAACATTGAGATGAAACTGATGAACCGTCGACCTGAAGATCTGTTAGACGACATCGAAGCCCTGAAGAGGAAAACTGAACAGAACAGACAGATGGCCACAGACGCTCAAGAGGCTGCAGAGGCTGCTTTAAACAACACAACTGACACACAGACAGTAAGACTGCTGACACACACATGTATGTATGTATGTATGTATCTGGGTGTGTATGTGAGTCAGTGATTATAAATTAAACTGCCTGCAGATCCTTGCTGATTGAACGAAGTATTGTTAAGGCTGTCTCAGTGTTTTTTTACTGTGTCTCTCTTTCAGGAGCTTGATGATGTGATGAAGCAGTTTGAGGTTTTAAAGCAGAAAAACGTAAATCAGGAGGATCGGGGTGAAGCTGGAGAACGACTGAAGAACATTGTGGAGGAGGTGAAGAAGATGAAGAGAGAGATAGATGACAAACTCCAACGGATACAAGGTAGTATGAATACTTCTACTTGTATTATTTAGACTTACTGTATGTTTGAAATGATCATTATCACAGTTGTTGGAGCAATAGAAGTGAGCAGCATCAATGCTCCTGCAGTATTAGTATGTGCAGGATTACTGTGTATGTATTTATTTGCGTCTTCTATGTTGTCAGATCTGGAGGACAAGATTACTCGACTGGCCCAAAGTAAAGACGACAAAGCATCAAAGGTTTCTACGCTGTTGGACGAGGTGGATTCACTTCGAAAGGAAATCTACAAACGAGCTGAAGGATACGTCATCTGTACTTCATAAATTCAACTGAGTACTACACACTGAAATAGTGTATCTCCTAAATACTGAGTGCTCAATACTGTAATATTGTACCCCCTAAATGGTACTGAGTACTATATACTGAAATATTATACACCTTAAATAAAAGTAAATACTCTTGACAGTGACTTCACAGTGTTATTTTTAGATGCTTGAAGATAAATGAAGTGTGAAGGTCCATGAACATCACAGGAGCTCATCTGGGGGACGTTGTTAAGGATTTCATTTTAACTTAGACCAAGACTGACGCCTCCTCAAGGGGGCGCCAGAGAGCTAAAGGAGGGCAAAGATACTGTGGACGTGGATCAGAGTCAAAGATCTGCATCCTTCTTCTCAAACACACAACTGAGGGAAATGTGAACATGACATCACTTCCTGAGGATATCATCATCATAACTAACCTTTCATTCATTCAACCTTTATTTAAATCTTCAAATCAGTGCAGCCTCCAATCAGATGCCATAAATTTAGACTCCAGGACCATTTGTTAAAAATTCAGCCAGTGGACTGCTTTACCAGTGCATGTCCTGCTGGGGTCCAGAAAAGTCTGGAGAACCAGGACAGATATCAATCCTTAGATTTAAAAAACATTCTGGTGACTTTTAAAGCAGGGACATAACACACTAACATCTTTAGATAAAATACTTTTAATTTGACTTTTAAGAGAATTGAGAATAATTCACAACATATAAACACCTCACTGTGGAAAGGACTGACTGTGTCTGTAATTATTACTGAGGAGGAGGTAAATGAGACACATGCTGAGTAAAACCACAGACCTCCCCCACAGACACAAACACATTCCTGCTTTGATTCCTCACATTGAACCAAACAGCAGCGTCATGACGATCAGCCTCAGGCTGTGAGGGTAGACATGAAGCGTTTCCGCTGCTCCTTCGTCTTGACTCCACTCACTTTTATTATGTCTTTTATTGTAGTGTTGACTTTGTACAGATCGTATGGCCTGTTTTATTCACAGTGTACATATAAAGACACTTTCCTCTGCACACTCACACACACTCACAAACCCTGCTGCACACAAAGAGTGAAACAAAGAACATTTATAATGTAACATTTATAACGATAAACGTAACATAATATAACATTTATAAAGTTCTTGTTCTGAACCTGGACTGACCGTGGAGCTTCATACTTGAATGAGTTCAACTGAAGTTCTCCATACAGAGGAACAGACTCTGATCCTGAACTCATGATTATCACAAAGACTTAACAAACAACAAACGATTACATCACAGATAATTTAATACACAAAACTAATTGTGTGTGTGTGTGTGTGTGTGTGTGTGTGTGAATTCAGTTGTTAATGTTTAAGCCGATCTCTGATTGGTGGAGAGCTCATCTCTGCAGGCCTCCACACGTTCACAGTCATTACCCACAATACACTGGGGCACTCAGCCCTGAATGAGTCTTCAGATGTTCAGGTGGGGGGTTGAGTTCACACACACACACACACACACACACACACCCTTCTTTGTTGTTGCAGGTGAGGTTTAACTGTGGGGGAGGAGTGTTTGTTGGGAGGGGGGTGCTCAGGAATGTCTTTGTCTCCAGACTCCAGGATGGATGGATGGATAGATGGGATGAATGGATGGGGGTGTTCATGTTTAATGTATTTATATGTTCATGTATATATATGTTCATGTGTTCATGGGTTCATGTTTCATACTTTCTTGACACCTGTAAGTTAATCTTACCAGAATACATTTCTTCATTTGTTTATTCCTTTATTCATTCAAGTGATTTTATTTTGAAAAACAAATATTTGTGACTGAACAAGAGTCAATTCAGATTCTCAAAATAATCTTTTCAAAATAAAATCGCTTCCGTGTTCTGTTTCTTTCTAATCAACTTGAACTCTGTCAAAATAAAAAAAAAAAAAACATCATTTCGTTTCAATGAGACGATTTTTTGTCTTCCTGAACGAAATCAAACCATCAGTTTTATTTTGAAAGTCAGCCCGGGTGTAGGTGCCGGTGGATTGAGGAGGCGGGTCCGGTAAAGTCTGAGGAGCTCTGGGGAGGTCTGCAGGGTTGGGGGTCTGAAAGTCTCTGCATGTCTTCAGAAGGTTCAGAAGGTCTAAAGGGTGTCGGTCTGTCGGTTTCTCTCGGTTTCCATGCTCTGGAGGGTTCTGCCGGTCTGAGTCGGTTCTGTTGGATTTCAGCAGTTGTTCTGCTCGTCTTTGTATCAAAGGATCCAAGTCCAGATCAGAAGCATGTTGGAGCTCCAGCTCGCGGTGCTGCTCGGTGAGGGGACTCTATAAATAATACAATACTACTGTGTACTACTATACTACTTTATTTGCTCAAAGTAAAGCTAAATTAAACTTAAATTTGAAATTCAATTAAAGTTAAAATTAAAATTAAAGTTTAAATTAAAGTTTTTATTAAAGAACAGCTTAAAAGTAAGAACAGTGTAAAATTCCATCATGTAATCTGATTACAGTTCAGTTTGTTTGATGAGTTCAAATGTTTAAAGTGAAATCTGATTACAGATCAGTTGATGAGTTCAGACTGTGATTAAATCAGTTTTCCTCTGTTAGAGTAAACATTCAGTAAGCATGCATTAAAATTAAGTCACACTACAATAAACATGCATTAAAGTTAAACCAATGGGCTGAATCTGCATTTAAATTAAACCTGTGCAAAGAAGTTAAATATGTGCAGAGTAATGCAAAGAAGATCTTTATAAATATAAATAAACCTAAAAATTAAAAAACAGATATAAATAGAGCTACAAATAGAGATAAAAACTCTGGCTGTAGACACTGAATGAAGATCACAGTATTAACAGAGTTAATTAGTCCACAGTGACAATAACAGAGTGTGCTGAAGTAATGATCAATAACAACCTGAAGCTGCTTCATTTATTATTTTAATACATTTAACTTTTAATGTGATATTTAACATATTTATAATCATACTTAATATGTTTAATATGATATTTTCAGTATCAGTTATATGATTATTTCTTGGTTTTACATTTTAACACAATGATCTCTGATCAGCTGTTTTTATCAAACTTTTTATTCTGGACTTTCACAATAAGAGTCTATGCTCTCAGCTCTGCAGGTATTTACCTGTGCTCAGAAGGGCGGGGTCAAGGATGATGTCAGCCTCCCAGAGTTCAGTGATGTCTGCACAGAGGGCAGCTGTTACCCAGCAACAGGAGACCTTCTGATTGGCCGAGCACACCAACTGTCATCCACCTCGACCTGTGGGCTGAAGCGACCCGAACCGTTCTGCATCGTGAGCCACCTGCAGGTAAATAAACACCTGAACCACACGATTTACAGGTGCAACACGTTACACAGGTAAATAAACACCTGTACAACATGATACACAGGTGAATAAACACCTGAACCACACAATTTACAGGTACAAAACGGTACACAGGTAAATAAACACCTATACAACACGGTAGACAGGTAAATCAACACCTGTGCAGTTACATTACATTTACATTTAATCATTTAGCTGACAGAGATGGAAACAATTAAGGTACAGTGCGATAAGAAAGCGTTAGTGCAGCAGTAGAAGAGCTGGAGGTCTTCAGGAGGTTTGTGAAGGTAGAGAGGGACGCCCCTGATCTGATAGGAACTGGTAGGACGTTCCACCAACGGAGAACAACAGACGAGAAAAGTTTGGATTGTCCTGAACGAACAGGTGGTAGAGCCAGGTGCACAACGGTCGTGAGGTAACATAAATCCTTATAAGGGCGTTCAAGTAGGTAGGTGCAGTACCGAGTACAGTACTGTACAACATGATAAACAGGTAAATGAATACAGCTACAACACAATTTACAGGTACAACATGGTACACAGGTAAATAATATTGACCACTGACAACTCTTTAGCTACAGTGCTAATGTTGCTAGAAGTAGATTACAGACTTAACACACACACACACACACACACACACACACACACACACACACACACACACACACACACACAGACACACACACACACACACACACACACACACACACACACAGTGTTTCTGCCCTGCTTCAATCTGATTGGATGTCCTTTAGTGTTTAGTTAGTATGTTTAGTTATTGTGTGTGTGTGTGTGTGTGTGTGTGTGTGTGTGTGTGTGTGTGTGCGTGCGTGCGTGCGTGCGTGCGTGTGCTTCCTGTGTAAATCACATCCTTATAAGGAAACTCTAGGCTTCAACAGCAGACAGATGTTTGTCCAGATGTTTCTGTGGAGAAAACACAGATGACTTCAAAGGTCAAACTGAAGGTGTCCAATTAGGTTGAGAGAGTAAACTGAGCGTGCTCAGTGTGAGGCCCTTTGTGTAAACGTTGTCAGATTTTATAAAATAAATAAAATAAACTCGAATATTACAGCGGTGAGTGGACGGCAGACATTTTGAGGAGGAAGACGAAGAACTTTATCACTCCCTAAAGTCAAGCTTGAGTTGTGTGAAGTCATGTGACTTCATGTCGTGTGACTTCATGTGCCGTCTAAGATCAGACTAACAGATCTCAGCTGTCCATGAATGATTACACTGTTACACATATTAACTGTACTACACACAAACACATTTACACCCACCACTATATTCCTCTTCTTTTACTGCTACATATATAACTATAATATAGCTATAATTTATTACAATATACCAGAAATCATATAATTATAATATATCTATAATGTATTACAATATACCAGAACACATAGAGCTCACAAAACAGCCTCAGTGGGAGGAGGTCTGAACCTGATGTTCAGGAAATCTGTGCAAGCAACAGTATGTCGAAGATTGAGAAGCATCAGAGCAAATCTAAAGAGAGCGTGAGGACAGAGGTTTGAAGTTTGAGGTTTGAGTCGTGCTTAGCCTCAAAGTCAATCAAAGATCAGCTGTTTAGATTGAATTTCTGTGGTCAGACAGTTTTCCTCTTATCGCCACTGAGCATGAGCAGAGAAGAATCTCAGGAATTCACCTCAACATAAACCCTTAAGTCCCCGCAATATTAACCCTTAACTCCCCTCAACATTAACGCTTTACTCCCCTCTCTGTCCTGTCTCTCAGGAGGAGAAGAAGTGTTTTGTTTGTGACTCAGTGGATCCGTATGATGACCTAATGGATCAGATGAGTAGCCATCGCATCGAGAACGTCGTCACAACGTTCGCTCCAAACAGACTGAAGACCTGGTGGCAGTCTGAGAATGGTGAGAGCAACCACAGCCAGAGGACTGACCTCTGACCTCTGATTTCTGTCCTGTTGTTACAGGTTTGGGACTCATAGCTGGAAACAGTCAGTGTAACTGATCACAGGTCAGCTGATGTTAATTAAATCAGGACTTCAGGGCAGAGAAAAAAGCTCCTTTTAAACCAAGGAGATCAAGGAATTAGATTTTGGAACTAAAAGCCCAGTTTGTGTCTCTGCTGTTAGATTTATGTTGCATTCACATCTTCATCTGAACGACTGTCTATCAGACTTCATAACTTGATCTCACAGGTGAAAGAAAGAACAACTTAAATGTGACAAAATGTCGCCAAAGCTTCACCACTAACAGTCACCCCTAAAAAGGATCTGACAATACAACAGTAAGAAATAGTTACTAATAAAATTAATAAAAAGTTATAACAGTAAAATAAGATTTTATTTGTAAGTAGATTAATCACTTGATCAGTTTAGTTTGAGTTCAGTTACAGAGTTTGGTTACCAAGTTAAGTTCCTGAGTTCAGTTAGAGTTTAGTTATTGAGTTTGGTTACCAAGTTAAGTTCCTGAGTTCAGTTAGAGTTTAGTTATTGAGTTTGGTTACCAAGTTAAGTTCCTGAGTTCAGTTAGAGTTTAGTTATTGAGTTTGGTTACCAAGTTAAATTCCTGAGTTCAGTTAGAGTTTAGTTATTGAGTTTGGTTACCAAGTTAAGTTCCTGAGTTCAGTTAGAGTTTAGTTATTGAGTTTGGTCACCAAGTTAAGTTCCTGAGTTCAGTTAGAGTTTAGTTATTGAGTTTGGTTACCAAGTTATGTTCCTCAATTTTGGTGATTTTAGATTTCTTTCACAGTAGGAGCGACATCCAGTGGACATTAGAGGAACATCAGTTGCTGTTTATAAATTGGTGCAACTGGCTGATGTGTGCAGTGCTGGAAATGTTGATTATTAATTATAATTTAGTGTAACTGTCTGATGTTCTGCTGTCTGCAGGTTTGGAAAATGTCACCATCCAGCTTAACCTGGAGGCCGAGTTTCATTTCACACACCTCATTATGACCTTCAAGGTAAGTTCTGCTGCTGTAAACATCCTGCTGTCTACTGGACCTGCTCCAACAGAAAGTTAAGCCTACCTACCCATTATTATTATTATTATTATTATTATTATTATTATTATTATTAGTAGTAGTAGTATTAGTAGTAGTAGTATTTGAAAAGATGCAATGACAACACAAGCTTTAAGGACTCTTTATGACTGCTCTTTATTTGTTCTTTGTTGTTGATCATCAGTGGAATCAGTTTTTAACGTTGTTCTCTCTTGTCAGACATTTCGACCTGCTGCCATGGTGATTGAACGGTCAGCTGACTTCGGAAAGACATGGCAGGTTTATCGTTACTTCGCCTATGACTGCGAGACTTCTTTCCCATCTATTTCTCAAGGTCCAATGCAGAAGGTCGACGATGTCCTCTGTGACTCACGTTACTCTGACATCGAGCCGTCCACTGAAGGAGAGGTACTGCAGCACTTCATACACTGACAGTCTGTAAACTGTTGGGTTAAAGAGGAAATGATGTCAGTGGCTAAATGTCACTGTGATGTCACATCTTTTTAAACATTACGTTTCTTTTTCCCAGGTGATCTTCAGAGTTCTGGACCCGGCATTCAGGATTGATGATCCCTACAGCCCCAGAATCCAAAGTATATCCCTCAAACCTGTTGACTGCTATAAGACCTGTCAGAGTTATTGATGAGTTATTGATTTGTCATCTGTAATTGTCATTTTGTTCAGACATGTTGAAGATCACCAACCTGCGGGTTAAGTTTACCAAACTACACACGCTCGGAGACAACCTGCTGGACTCTCGTATGGAGATCAAAGAGAAGTATTACTATGCTGTCTACGACATGGTGGTCCGAGGAAACTGCTTCTGCTATGGACACGCCTCTGAGTGCGCCCCCATCCAGGGAACAGGGCCGGCCAGAGAGGGCATGGTGAGACAGGGCACATCTTAAAGGGGATAGGGTTCATCTTTAAAGGGGCAGGGTGAGTGCTGATGGGTCAGGATGAGTCCTGAAGAGGACACAGTGAGTCTTGAAGGGGACAGAGGGACAGAGTGAGTCATGAAGGGGACAGAGTGAGTCTTTAAAGGGACAGAGTGACAGAATGAGTCTTCAAGGGGACAGAGTGAGTCTTTAAAGGGACAGAGTGACAGAATGAGTCTTCAAGGGGACAGAGTGAGTCTTTAAAGGGACAGAGTGACAGAATGAGTCTCCAAGGGGACAGAGTGAGTCTTTAAAGGGACAGAGTGACAGAATAAGTCTTCAAGGGGACAGAGTGAGTCTTCAAGGGGACAGAGTGAGCCATGAAGGGGACAGAGTGGGTATTGAAGGGGACAGAGTGAGTCATGAAGGGGACAGAGTGGGTCTTGAAGGGGACAGAGTGAGTCATTAAGGGGACAGAGTGAGTCTTTAAGGGGACAGAGTGACAGAGTGAGTCTTCAAGGGGACAGAATGAGTCTTCAAGGGGACAGAGTGAGTCTTGAAGGGGACAGAGTGATTCTGGTGGATCAGTGGTGGATCTTGATGTTGGAAATGGTCTCAGTCTGAATATGTCAGAGTGAATGTACCACAGAATGTTAACGTACTCAAGATGTTGATGCTCATCGGTCGGTTCTGATTGCTTTCCACTGATGAGGAAAACCTCATATCAGTAATTAGTATCTATAGATTATTATGTCAAATGATTGTTATGTGTTGTGGTTGTTTTTAGGTTCATGGTCACTGCATGTGTAACCACAACACTAAAGGTCTGAACTGTGAACAGTGTCAGGATTTCCACCACGACCTACCCTGGAGACCAGCTGAAGGACGCAACACCAATGCCTGCAAGAGTGAGTCCAGTTTTAAACATTTGATGAACTGATATCTGATTTTTTGTCGATCCAAAGCAGCTGCTGCAGACGAAACATCTGTCAGACAAATCTGTCTATCACACTGACTGATGTCTTCTGTTCTTCCTCTGTGGTGTCTGCAGAGTGTAACTGTAACCAGCACTCGGACTCCTGTCACTTCGACATAGCCGTGTTTGTGGCTTCAGGAAACATCAGCGGAGGAGTTTGTGATAGCTGTCAGCACAACACGGCTGGACACAACTGTGAACAATGCCAACCATTTTACTACCAGCATCCAGAGAGAGACGTCAGAGACCCCAACATCTGCCAACGTGAGTCCAGACTGTCCAATCTAACTGAGTCCAGACCCTGTCTGTGGTTCAGTGTCTATCTGTGGGTCAAATCGTCTGTCTGTAGGTCAGTTCGTCTGTCTGTGGTTCAGTGTCTGTCTGTCTGTGGGTCAGATCGTCTGTCTGTGGGTCAGATTGTCTGTCTGTGGTTCAGTGTCCGTCTGTTATTTCTGTTATTTCTCTTTGTCTTATGTTCTTTCTAACGTGATGATGTCATCATTCTGATGGTGTCACACTTCCTGTTATTGTCCTGTAGAAGTGATTTTGTTTCCTGTCTTAATAAATCCATCTTAATTCGCCTTCACAATGAAATGTGTCCTGTGTGTGTTTCCGTAGCCTGTAACTGTGACCCTCTGGGCTCTCTGAACGGAGGAATCTGTGACGGGATGACGGACATTCGAGCTGGTCTGATTGCTGGTCAGTGTCGATGTAAGGTCAACGTGGAGGGAGAGCGCTGTGAGCGCTGCAAAGAGGCGCATTACGGGCTGAGCGACGAGCCAGAAGGATGCCGGGGTACAAAATTATACATACCTACACAAACATGTGTACAACATCTACACAAACATGTGTACAACAACACCTACACAAACATGTGTACAACACCGTACAACACCTACACAAACATGTGTACAACACCTACACAACCATATTCACACCTTCTGTTGTCTCCATGTTCCAGCATGTACCTGCAGCCCTGTCGGGACACTTCCTGGAGGAAATCCCTGCAACAGTGAAACAGGAAGTTGCTTCTGTAAACGTCTGGTGACCGGACGAGACTGCGACCAGTGTGTGGTGAGAAAACGCATTTCCTGTTGCCTTCTTTAGTCATCCTACACTTCAAAACAGCCACTGAAGGTTCCTCTGTGATGCTTGTTTTGCATGTGCAGAGCTCCGCGGTCAAAGCAGCCACAATTTATATAAAAACATTTAACAAACGGTCACAGTTTCTGTGTGTTTATAGTGTGTGTGTGTGTGTGTGTGTGTGTGTGTGGAGATGAAAGCATCACTCACTTCCTGTCAAAACAAGTTGTGAGGACAGAAAACGACTTAATGACATGCCTGTAAAATCTGTGTGTGTGTGTGTGTTTTCAGTCTGAACACTGGGGTCTCAGTAATGATATGGACGGCTGCAGACCATGTGACTGTGACCTGGGAGGAGCTATCAACAACCAGTGAGTTACCATCCTAGCTAACAGCCAACAGCTAACAACTAACAGCTGAGAACTTGTTTCCTTTCCTTCCTGTTTGTTTCCTTTCTTCCTTCCTTTTCTTCTTAATTGTTCTAACTTCCTGTATTCCTGCAGGTGTGATCAGGTGAGTGGTCAGTGTGCCTGTAGAGATCATATGTTCGGTCGTCGCTGTGATCAAGTCGAGTCTGGATTCTACTTCATCGCTCTGGATCATTATACGTACGAGGCAGAGGACGCCAAGTTTGGACCTGTAAGTCACCTTTTTAACCTTTTTAATTTCATCAACTCTACCAAACCAGCCAGACCTGCTTCAGATGACGTTTATTCTTTTTTGTTGTTACATTCTGAGATTTATAAAAATAGATGTGATCTTGTTGAAGATCCATTCTTCATATTCTTCTTCTCATTTCTTTAGGGAGTGACAGTCGTTCCAAGGCCACACCCCTTGGACCGCAGTCCCACCTGGACAGGTATTGGCCTGGTTAATGTTCCAGAGGGGGCCTTCCTGGAGTTCTCTGTGGACAACATCCCCCACTCCATGGAGTACGACATCCTCATCCGCTACGAACCTCAGGTAGGATGCTGTCAGCAGGATGCAGCCATGCCCACCAGCATGACCCAAACCATCTGACTGGCTGCTGCAGTCATGGTCACATTGACTTAATAAAAGCCGTCAGAAACTTTGTGTGGTTAGACGAAACCTGCTCTGATGGGTTATCAGATGGCTGCAAAACAACAAAATATGCGATTCTGGCTGCTGCCATGTTAAATGCTCTGCTTCTTCCGGTTAATCTAAATATCGGCAAAGAAAAATCATTGGTGGACCTGAAGCGGGCCAAATGGCGCCTGGGTGCTCTAATAAGCCAAGTGTAACATCACTTACCCGTCAATCGAGCGGTGAAGCTATTAATTATGAGGCAACTTCGAGCCTAATATCATCTGAACTGGTGAGTTAAAAAAATTCACCCCTCTCACAGTTGTCATGAATGGGGAAATTAGCTATAGAGACTAAAACTGTTTTTTGTACCAGGCTGTAAACATGTTTATTTCTACTGTGAAGTTGGATATTTTAATACGGCTGCTTATGGAGACTGACTCACTTTTGCAGCCTGTCTCAAGTGGCCACTCGAGGAATAACAGTTTTTAGCACTTCCGCATTGGCTTCATTTCCCAGCACTGAAGATTGCCCCTTGGTTGAAACGATGAAACCTCATATATGTTTCCGGCAGCTGCCAGACCAATGGGAGGAGGTTCTGATGACAGTGATGAGACCAGGACCAATCAGTGCAGACAGTCGCTGCGTCAACACAGTGCCTGACGATGACAACCAGATGATCTCACTTCACCCCAGCTCACGGTAATATTCACATTACGAGGAATAATTTTTAATGGTTAATAGCATTAGAATAATTTATTCATAGTAATTAATAATACCGCGCTAAATGTTTCATCATCCTGATAAAACCTTAGCTCCCTGTTCAGGTTCAGGAAAGATGACAGTTTTAAATATGAAGCACAAGACATCGTGTTGACTTTTACATTATTACTGACCAGATTAAGGAGACAAAGAGCTAATCTAACAGAAAAAAGGAACCATCAGAAATCACCAGGTTCATATTGAGATGAAACCGTTCAAAATATGTTTCAGAAGTTGGGCTCTGAGTCCAGATTCATGGGACGGAGGAAAGAACCAGGAGATCAGTTCAAAGGTCATCATGTTTGAGTGACTGTTTAGGATGCTGGCAAACTGTTGAACTGTTTCCTGGTTCATTTGTTTTGTTGTCTGTTGGTGAAGTAAAACTTTCAAAGGTTTGATTCAGATTTATCATTTCTGGTTTTCACATACATCACTGTTAGTCTAAAAATGTACATTTCTATGCAGGTGACACTCAGATTTATCTTCTCCTCTTCAGATCCTGGGTGTGAGATGAACTTTTATTGTTTCATCACTATGATTTTTTTTATTTAGTGTGTAAGCACCTCATTAGATCGACTTCTTGTTTGGGGTTGTTTGTCTTTCGTTCTGCTAGATGACTGAATCTTTCTTCTGATTATTAGACTTCTCTCTGAAAAGTATTTTGGTTGTATCTTGTCTGTCCCCACAGCTACATGGTTCTTCCCAGGCCGGTTTGTTTTGAATCTGGTCTGAACTACACAGTCCGACTCAGTCTGCCGCTGTACTCGGCCCTCAGTGACGTCCAGTCTCCGTATACACTCATCGACTCGGTGAGTAAACTGTGATGTGATTGTTAAACACTGAGATCAGGGCCACAAATAACTCTAATTCTATTATTACTTCCTTAATTAAATGATAAATTGTTTGATCTATACAGTAAAACCCAGAGGTGATGATTATAATGCAGAAAGAATGAGCTGGAATTAGTTGATGACTTTAATGTCATCCTCAGATCGTGTTGATGCCCCACTGTAAGAACCTGGAGATCTTCACAGCTTCAGAGGGGGGTGACTCCATTGGGAACAGTGGTTGGGAAACTTTCCAGCGTTATCGTTGTCTGGAGAACAGCCAGAGCGTCGTCAAGTCACAGATGACTGACATCTGCAAGAACTTCATCTTCAGTATCTCTGCCATGTTGCACCAGGGAGCCAAAGGTACAGCGGTCCACCTTAAATCGGACTCTACCTTAACAATCACTGTCACTGTTCCAACCAGCACAACTTTATTTATAATTTAAATAATGCAATTATAATGACAATTTTATAATCTGATATTAAGAATCTATTTTTAGTCTAATGTTTGCTGCTTGGAAAATGTACCAAGTTCACAGCAGAGATTTGGGACTGTCTGTCTGTCTGTCAGTCAGTCAGTCAACATAGAAACTATATTCCTCTTAAACAAAAACAAAACAGGAATCATGATATAAAGCATCAGCTGAGTGTGTTATATTTCATATTATCTTTTTTCTCTCTAAACTCGTTTTTTTTGTTTCCTGTCGTCATTCATCAACCTCCTGAACACGACCTGACTCGATTCAATACATTCCTCAAACCTCCTCATAAATCTTTCATCAGATCTGTGCTCAGTGTTTTCTTGTGTACTGCTGAAGCATGTTGGTTGTGTAACATCTCTCCTTTGCTGGACTCCTTTTTCCTAGAATGCCAGTGTGACCCTCAGGGCTCCCTCAGTACTGTGTGTGACCCCAGCGGGGGTCAATGTCAGTGTCGCCCCAACGTGGTCGGCAGGAACTGTGACGCATGTGCTCCAGCCACGTTCCAGTTTGGACCCAATGGCTGCAGAGGTCAGAACCCTGATTAATCTATAATCAATTAACAATGATCATCAATACTGTATTGTGTGACCTATAACAGTAAGATATTGTATACTGTAAAAGAAGCACGTGTGGTGATTGAATCTGTGTTTCAGTCTGAACCCAAATGTCCTAAAATGCAGGGTTAGGGTTAACCCTTCCTGAAGCTCTGGTCCTCTACCAGAGGCCTGGGAACTTGAGGGTTCTGTGCAGTATCTTAGCCGTTCCAAGGACTGCACACTTCTGGACAGAGACCTCAGGTGTTGTACCTGTAATCTGCTGTAGCCACTCATCCAGTTTGTGAACCAGCTGCACAAGCAAAAAAACAAAGAGGGCACAGCTAGACAGCTTGCTGTATTTCCTGGGTATCCCCTTCTTCCCCCATAGCTCTCTGCACTTCTGACAATTGGCTAACTTCTCTCTGATCTTGGCCTCCAACCTCCTTCTCCATGGGGGACAATGGCCTTTTTTGTCTTGTGATGGTCATCTTGTATCCAAGCGTCTCCAGGATCATGGTGGTTTGATGTATATCAGCTGATTGGTCGCAGTTATTGACCTAGGAGTGATAGACCGTAGTGCTGCATTCACATCCTTTTTTTTCAGATTTCTCCCAAACAATCAGCATATACAGTGTGTTTGTGTTTTTTGTGTTTGCAGTATGTGAGTGCAACCCTCAGGGTTCCCAGAGTTCCTTCTGCGATCAGCTGACCGGTCAGTGTAATTGTGTTTCTGGAGCATACGGTCGGCAGTGTGATCGCTGTCTGCCGGGTTACTGGGGCTTCCCCAACTGCCGACCCTGCACCTGCAATGGACATGCTGATGACTGCGACCCCAACACTGGACGCTGCATTGACTGCAGGGATCACAGCACTGGACACACCTGCGACAGGTCAGATACATAATAAACTAGTTGCAGAGGTCTGGGGACTAGTTGTTTTGATCTGAGGACTAGTTGCAGAGGTCTGGGGACTAGTTGCTGGGATCTGAGGACTAGTTGCAGAGGCCTGGGGACTAGTTGCTGGGATCTGAGGACTAGTTGCAGAGGCCTGGGGACTAGTTGCTGGGATCTGGGGATAGTTGTTGGGATCTGAGGACTAGTTGTAGAGGTCTGGGGACTAGTTGTTGGGATCTGAGGACTAGTTGTAGAGGTATGGGGACTAGATGCTGGGATCTGGGGACTAGTTTTGGGATCTGAGGACTAGTTGCAGAGGTCTGGGGACTAGTTGCAGAGGCCTGGGGACTAGTTGCTGGGATCTGGGGATAGTTGTAGAGGTCTGGGGACTAGTTGCTGGGATCTGAGGACTAGTTGTAGAGGTCTGGGGATAGTTGTTGGGATCTGAGGACTAGTTGTAGAGGTCTGAGGACTAGTTGTTGGGATATGAGGACTAGTTGTAGAGGTCTGGGGACTAGTTGCTGGGATCTGGGACTAGTTGTTGGGATCTGAGGGCTAGTTGTAGAGGTTTGTTCACCACTTCCTCTCTCTCACCTCTGTTTAGGTGTCTGGAAGGTTACTATGGCAACCCAGTGCTTGGGTCAGGAGATCACTGTCGTCCCTGCATGTGTCCCGACGGCCCCAGCAGCCTGCGGCAGTTCGCAGGAAGTTGTTACCGTGGCGATGACTCCCAGCAGGCCATCTGTGTCTGCAACAGTGGATACAGAGGTAAAACTTAATTAACACAGATCAGAGGTAAAACTTTATTAACACAGATCAGACGTAAAACTTTATTGACACACATCAGAGGTAAAACTTTATTAACACAGATCAGAGGTACAGCAGCGATATAAATAGTCTTTACGATATATCTTTTCTTAAATGTGATAAAAAGAAACAGATGTGACAATAAAAGTCAGACAGACATAATTACAGTTTGACGTGGACTCAGCCTGAGGCGGTGGATCTCAGCAGGAAATAAAGTCCATGCCCTGCAGAGACAAACAGGTTTCATTTGAAGAGGAGAAGCTTTGTGATTTAGCGTGATGTAAACAGAAGCTGACCTGACTCTGTTATTAGAGCAGGAAATAAGATGTTCAGGCTCACGGATGAATCACCAACTTTCTCCTTTTGTTTCCACTTCAAACCTGGAACAAGTTTATGACTATACTTATCTACAGTGTGACAACACTGTCCTCTGATTGGCTGTTAGGTTTAAACACTGTAAACTGGTTCAAACTGGGAGTTAAAGTGTAAGAGATGAAAGCAGGACTATGACTGATTACTGCTGTAAACTTTACTGAATGTATTAATTTTTAGAATGATATAAGTCTAATCAGCAATTATTTTGTGATGAATAAGAAATATGAAGAGTCTCAATTAAGAATCAATTCAATGAAGTTTATCCATGTTGAACTTTTATTATATTACCAGTAAAAAACAGTTCAGTCAAATCATCAGCAGCTAGCTGTCTACTGTATGATGTCAGCCAGCAGTCAGTTCCTTCAACCTTGGTTACAAAGCAGTGTTGAGATAGGCTGACACCTGCCCTCCCCAAGCAAACCCAAACAGCTGCAGAAAATTCCACATTTTGTCCGACAATGTCGGTAGGTATGTCGTTTAGCTCAGTTGGTAGAGCATCCGCCCCGTGTACGAAAGCTCAGCAGCGGCCCAGGGTTTGAATCCGGCCTGCGGCCCTTTGCTGCATGTCATTCCCCATCTCTCTCTCTCTCTCTCTCTCTTTCCCCACATTCCTGTCACTCTTCAGCTGTCTCTGTCAAAAATAAAGCTTGAAAAGGCCAAAACATATCTTTAAAAAAAAAAAAAACAAAAAAAAACAATGTCGGTAACTCTCCTCCCCTGCAGGTAGTCGCTGTGATGAGTGCTCACCTGGTTACTATGGTAACCCCAGCGAGGTGGGCGGGCAGTGTCAACCCTGTCAGTGCAACAACAACATTGACACATTGGACCCCGAATCCTGCGATGCCCGAACCGGCGAGTGTCTGCAGTGCCTTTACCACAGTGAGGGCACTGCCTGCCAGAGCTGCAAGCTGGGTTACTATGGCAATGCCATGCTACAGGACTGCAGGAGTGAGTACACAATGTTCAGTACAGGCCAGTAGGAACCAGTAGAGACTAATAAAGGGACCAGTTTGGACGGAAGTAGGGACAGTGGAGACCAATAGAGATCAAGAGTGACCAGTAAAGCAACATGTCATCAGATGATTCAACAAATGATGAAATTTGTACAAATTTTGAATCTTTTTACAAAATTGATTTTGACTTGATTTTTAATCTTGTATTGAAGTCTTGACGTGAGTGTGGGTTGTCCACAGAGTGTGTTTGTAACCAGCTGGGCAGTGAGCCCTCCAGCTGTCCATCATCTAGTGACTGTCACTGCGACCGCAGCACTGGTCAGTGTCGTTGCCTCTCGAACGTAATCGGTCAACACTGCGACCGCTGTGCGCCCAACACCTGGAACATGGCGAGCGGCAGCGGCTGTCAGACCTGCGACTGTGACCCGAAACACTCATACGGGACATCCTGCAATGAGGTGAGTACTCTATGATATTTTTAATTTCAATCATCTGAAACAAGTCATCTCTTGTTGTTTTCTTACTTTACTGTAAAGTTATTTTGAAAACTAAAACTGATTTTAGCGTCACTTGAAAGAATTCTATTTTCAGAGGAAAAATTAATAATAATTCTTGCTGCTGAGCAAACAAGTTATTCAAAAACCAAACAATTTATGATGAAACTGTAAAACCATATTGAGTTTTCCATTTAGCTGCTGGTTCAAATTAATTGAAGGTTTCTCTTCCGGACTGTGTTTGTTTCATCCACAGATCAGTGGTCAGTGTTCCTGTCAGCCCGGCTTTGGAGGAAGAACATGCAGCGAGTGTAGAGAGCTGTTCTGGGGAGACCCAGAGGTTGAATGTCATGGTACGTTTACTTTGTGTCAAAAGAAGGACGGGAAATTCTTCTTCTTTCATCCATGTGAAGGACTCGATTGGAGTTCAGATGTGACTCAAAGTCTTTGTTCAGAAACAGAAACTATCTGAAGCTGCATGAATGAACAGCCTGTGGGAACAATCAGGCTCCCAGCATCCTCTGCTGTGACTGATATTAAGTCCAGATGTTCCCACAAGGCCGTCACCATGGAGACAAGACAAGAGATCTGTCTTAACCTCCAAATATCCCTGAAATCCACAAAGAGGCTTTGTTACTGTGAAGAAGACCTGAAGGTCAGAAACTGGACCTGCTGAGAGAGACTGGGGGGACAAAGGGGAAGGAAGGAAAGAAGGAAGGAAAGAAAGAAAGAAAGAACGAAAGAAAGAAAGAAAGAAAGAAAGAAAGAAAGAAAGAAAGAAAGAAAGAAAGAACGAAAGAACGAAAGAAAGAAGAATATGTATGTATAAAACTAAAAAATTATACAGTTTACACTGCAGATCTATAGTCCACATGTTTTTGAATCCGCCTGACTTTTTGTCTTCTTCGAGTCTTTCAACGACTTACGGCTTACTTTACATTCTGTCTGTCTGCCTGTTGTGCGTGAATCAAAGCAAGGTTCTGGTCTGGTTCTGGTTTGTTGTTTCTGCAGCTGGAAGCAGCTTCAGCTGTTTAATTCAAACCAGATGCCAAACATTCACCCGTGAACCCCCACATGAATGTTTTCATGAGCAGACAGTTTGTCCCCAACTTCCTGTCTAATGTTTTTACAGTAAATGTTTAAATATTTTAGTCTGTACTGACGTGGGAGGAGAGACCTGAGGATGAAGAAGTTCACAGAGGATCATGTTTGTTCATCAAAAAGAGAAATGTTTGGTCATTAACACGACCAATCAGACGAGAGAGCAACAAAACAAGTTTTATGATCCTGGAAAAGACTTCAAACAACAACAGCAAGAGCTGTAACACTGTCTGTCTGTCTGCCTGTCTGCCTGTCTGTCTGTCGGCCTGTCTGTCTGCCTGCCTGCCTGCCTGTCTGTCTGTCTGTTTGTCTGCCTGCCTGCCTGTCTGTCTGTCTGTTTGTCCTTTGTTTCCTGTCTCATGTGACTTGCTGTTGTGTATGACATCACAGTGTCACACCTGTAACCCTTGGCATGTATGACATCACAGTGTCACACCTGTAACCCTTGGTGTGTTTGTGTCTCAGCATGTGACTGCGACCCTCGCGGTATCTCCGAACAGCAGTGCAACAAAGGCAGTGGTCACTGCATCTGCGTGGACGGTGTTTCTGGTCCACGCTGTGATGAATGCGCCCGTGGGTTCTCCGGGACCTTCCCCGACTGCCACCGCTGCCACCAGTGCTTCGCCGAGTGGGACCACGTCATTGGTCAACTGACCAATCAGACACACCGCCTTGTCAACAAGGTCAACGCCGTCAAAGCCAGCGGGATCAGCGGACCGTACAGGAAGTCCATCGAAAGCATGGAGAAGAGTGTCGCTGACATCCGGGTCATGCTGAACCAGAACCCAGCCTCACAACCGCTGACTGAGATCCAGGAGCTGCTCCAACAAGCCAGGTGAGATTAAGTTTAACCTGGAGTCTAAACCTGGTCCCACAGAACAGGTGAGATTAACCTTAATCTGTAGTCTAAACCTGGTCTAACAGAACAGGTGAGGTTAACTTTAATCTGGAGATTAGTGCAGCTCAGACTAGTGTAAACGCTGACCTGTGTGTCCCTCAGTGACCTGATGGGGGCCCTGAGCCGGATGTTGAACCACACTGAACAGACTCTAGCCCAGGTGGAGGACTTGGACTCGGCTGCACAAACTAAACTCGACTCTGTGACGTCGGACGCTCAGAAACTGGAGCGGACGGTTCAGGAGCTTCTGGATCAGGTCGAGTTCATCAAGAACTCTGACATCAGAGGTGAGAAGGGTCAAAGGTCAAAGGTGCTTTGAGTGAACGTTGTGTAAACATTAAGAGAACCCCCTGGTGGAGGTTCTCTTCAACAAGCCTCAGAACATTTGCAGCAGGACTTTTGTGGATCTCTCAGCTGATTTGTACTTCCTGTCTGTTTACAGGGGCGACCGACAGCGTCACTAAGTACTTCCTGCAGTCTCAGGCAGCTGAAGCTCGAGCTAATGCCTCCACCATTGAGCCCGGCAGTGCCGTGGAAATCTCCGCTGCTCTACGGCTACTCACAGAAGACAAACTGAACAAAACCACAGATGAGTACCTGAGGAGACACACTGAGCATGCTCAGAGGCTGGACGACCTGGCAGGAGAGCTGCAGACTCTGGACCTATCAGAGATAAGCCACAAGGTACAAGATCATATTTATATATATATATATACACATATATATATACTGTCTTTGAACAGATTTAACTGAACATGTGAAATATGAACATTTTTATAACTTTATTTTTTATAACTATGATTGTGTCATTTTATGTATGTGATTTTTGTTGTTGATTGAGTCTTTACCACAAAGAAAACCCGATGAACTGTTTCTCAGAACATTAACAGATTTCATGAAATGTATTTGTTTATTAAAAAAATGATGATTTTTGTGATATTTTAGTGAAATAAACTGATCATATTGTTGTTATCTCCTGGTCTCTTCTGGTTCTTTCAGACATGCGGCAGTCCATCATCGGGTCAGGACTCGTGTTCATCCTCTTCCTGTGGAGGTCTGGGCTGCATGGACTCTGAAGGTCAGACCAGGTGTGGAGGTGAAGGATGCGACAGCATCGTGACAGCAGCCAGCAGCGCCTGGAGGAAGGCCCGAGATTCCGAACAGGAAATCATAAGCGCCATGGAGGAAGTGGAGAAACTCTCTAAGATGGTGAGTCTGATGGGTCCTGATCTGGGCCAGGTGTGTTTCTGACTTGTAAAGTCCTGATTCATGTGAATATTCTCACCTGTGTTTTGTCTTCAGGTGTCAGATGCCAAACTGAAAGCAGATGAGGCAAAGCTGAGCGCTCAGGATGTCCTGATGAAGACCAACAGGACCAAACAGAAAGTGGACCAGAGCAACGAGGAGCTGAGGAGCCTCATCCGACAGATCCGAGACTTCCTCACTCGTACGTCCCACACAGAGATTAGGCCTTCACATACCTCAGGTGTCCAGTCTGTGGAGGTCTTTGTGGAGAACCTGTGGTCCTCTAAACACAGCTTAGAACATTTATAAGAAATGAAAGTTTAAGTTTTACACATTCATGACATTTAACTTTCTGTCAAATAAAAACCCCAAAACACCACAGACAGCAAACACTGATTCAACAACAGCCCTGTTAGATTGGCAAAGAACGCCCTCTATTGGTCGAATATCTCTATTTATTATCATAAATGATAATCAGTATACTAATCAATATACTAATCAATATATAAACACTAATAATCTATCATACAATTAAGCAGAACAGGAGAAATTGGTTGGACCACAGCTTAGTTCATATACATGTTCTAACATTTTTCTTTATATATTTGTAATTACATGTTCAGCTCTTATTTTACACTGTGTTTGTGTTGTTTCAGAGGATGCTGCAGACCTGGAGAGTGTCGAGCTCGTGGCTAATGAGGTTCTGGCCATGCAGATGCCGACCACGCCAGCTCAGCTGCAGAACCTGACCGACGAGATCCGACAGAAGGTGGGCGAACTGGGACACGTGGAAGCCATCCTGCAGCAGAGCTCTGATGACATCCAGAGAGCTGAGGCCCTGCTGGACCAGGCCCGTCAAGCCAGGTAAGTCCTACCTGTTCATCCAGGACTTTAGAGAGCTATATATTATTATGTCTTAATATTTGTGTTGCCTCTCTCTCAAACTGCTGATGTCACTTCCTGTGTTTGTCAGTGACGAGGCAGCAAACGTGAGGAACTCTGCAGAGACAGTGAAGCAAGCTCTGAAAGAAGCTCAGAGAGCTCAGACCGCCGCCAGCAGCGCCATCCAGCAAGCTGCCACCGACATCCGGAACACCAACATCCTGCTGTCCTCCGTCAGTACTGACCCGAAAACGACCACTTCACTGACAACACGTGTAGACGTTTACTTCACTGATATCACATGTAGATGTTTGCTTCACTGACATCACATCTAAACGCTTACTTCACTGACATTACGTCTAAATGTTTACTTCACAGACACCACGTCTAAATGTTTACTTCACTGACATAACGTCTAAATGTTTACTTCACTGATTTCACGTGTAGACATTTTCTTCACTGACATCACGTCTAAATGTTTACTTCACTGACATCATGTCTAAACATTTACTTCACTGATATCACATCTAAACGCTTACTTCACTGACATTACGTCTAAATGTTTACTTCACAGACACCACGTCTAAATGTTTACTTCACTGACATAACGTCTAAATGTTTACTTCACTGATATCACGTCTAAATGTTCACTTCACTGATATCACGTGTAGACGTTTACTTCACTGACATCACGTCTAAACGTTTACTTCACTGATTTCACGTGTAGACGTTTACCTCACCGAGATCACATGTAGACATTTACTTCATTAACATTTACATTTAGTCATTTAGCAGACGCTTTTATCCGACTTTTAAGTGACTTACAGAAAAGGGAACAATCAACATACAGTGCGATAAGAAAGTGTTAGTGCAACAGTAAGTGCTAGTGACAATTCTTTAAGTTGAAGATTTGTCATACAGTGCTAGGGGAGAAGGTACTTTCTGAAGAGCTGGGTCTTCAGGAGTTTTTTAAAGGTAGAGAGGGACGTCCCTGCTCTGGGTGGAGCAGATACTTCACCGACATCACCTGTAGACGTTTACTTCACCAACATCACCTGTAGACGTTTACTTCACCGACATCACCTGTAGACGTTTACTTCACCAACATCACCTGTAGACGTTTACTTCACTGACATCATGTGTAGACATTTACTGAACATTTACTTGACTGACAAAACATAAAGGTAACACGCCATCTCCCCATGTTGCATTCAGGTAGAGTCAGAGACTGCAGATGCAGAGTTGAAGCTGAATAATGCCACCCAGAGGCTGCAGCGCCTCGAGCAGGATGTGACGTTGCTGAGAGACAAAGCTCTGAATGTCACTCTGAGCTCTGAACGGACCAATCAGGATGCAGCAAGTATCAGAAAGATCGCAGAGGAAGTCAAGAAGGTGAGTGGTGATTTATTAACACGTCATTAAGAAAGCATGTTGACTTGTCAGATCGTTAACGTTTAATTAACATGTCATTAAGGAGCTGGACTCGGGGCTGCGGGATAAGTACGCCACAGTTGAGCAGCTGATTGGTGAGAAGGCAGGAGGCGTGATCGACGCAAAGAAGAGGGCGGAGTCACTGCAGCAGGCAGCCAAAGAGCTGCTGCTAAAGGCCAGTGACAAACTGCAGCTGCTCAAAGGTGACATCACACTGACATCACACTGACATCATGCTGACATCATGTTGACATCATGCTGACGTCGCGCTGATCACAATGTGATTGATTATTTTTACTAATTCTGACTTTTTGTTTTTCAGATCTGGAAAAGTCGTACGAAGACAACCAGCACACTCTGGAGGTCAAGGCGGAGCAGCTGGTGGAGCTGGAGGTCGCCGTGAAGGAGCTGCTGCAGGAGATCAGCCACAAGGTCACCGTCTACAGCACCTGTTTGTTCTAGGGTCAAAGGTCACTGTCTAGAGTACCTGTCTGTTCTAGGGTCAAAGTTCACCATCCACAGCACCTGTCTGTTCTAGGGTCGATGGTCACCGTCTACAGCACAATAAAGAAACAGGACACACCTTTTGTTTGTCATGAACTTTGACTTGAAACAATCAGGGAAGAAAATAACCAAAAATTAAAGATTGTCATTCCTACATGAATTCTCGGGTTGAATCAAACCAAATATTTTTTAAGGAAACTTTGACAAAGATTTTGAATGTTTAATGTTTGTTTTGCTGATTTCTAAATTGTTCGTGAACACACCATCAAGATTTTAAAAAGTTAAATTTTATTGACTCATTCATGAAATGGACCTCGTTAAAAGTTCAGTTTAAAGTTTTAAATTTTGAGTTTTGAAACCAGCTGTCAGTCATTTGATTGGAGTAATGAAATAATGAATGTTTAAACCATGTGACTGCAACTTTTTTTTACTCTGTTTTTTTATTTCTGTGGACAAAAATTTAAACCTAAAATGATTTTCAATAAAAGCTTCCAGTTAAAAACACCAAGTGTCCGAATATTTAAAATGTTACTGATTTAAGTTTGTGTTACATTTCTCTGAATGAGCTGAGTGCAGTTTAAAGTTCATATGATATTTTATTTAGTTGTTGTTGTTTGTATATTTAGGTTGTATTTATGTTTTTATGATGGAAGGCAACCTCTAGTACCAGGAAAGGCCGCTTCACCGCTGGCTGTCGAGGTGGTGTCCAGCAAACGATGTGGGCTTCATAGATAATTGGACACCTTTCTGGGGAAAACCTGGTCTGATTAGGAGAGACGGCATCCATCCCACTTTGGATGGAGCAGCTCTCATATCTAGAAACATGGCCAAATTTATTAGTCGTCCAAAACCATGACAACCCAGAGTTGAGACTAGGAAGCAGAGCTGCAGTCTTACACGCTTCTCTGTGCCTCCATTAGAGCAGCTGCCCACCCAATCCTTTAGTATAGAGACTGTGTCTGTTCCCCGTCCACCTACATTATTTAAAGATAAAATAAACAGAAGAGGAGTTCATCATAAAAACTTAATAAAAATTAAACTAGCACCCCCAACAGTCCAAAATAAGAGAGTTAAATGTGGACTCTTGAATATCAGGTCCTTGTCCTCTAAAGCTGTTTTAGTTAATGAATTAATATCTGATTATGATATTGATTTATTTTGTCTTACTGAAACCTGGCTGCGGGAGGATGAATATGTTAGCTTAAATGAATCCACTCCTCCCAGTCATTGTAATACTCATATTCCTCGAAGTACCGGTCGAGGTGGTGGAGTTGGGGCCATATTTGACTCAAGTCTATTAATAAATCCTAAACCTAAACTAAATTATAATTCATTTGAAAGTCTTGTTCTTAGCCTTACTCACCCAACCTGGAAAACATTACAGCCAATTCTATTTGTTATAGTATATCATGCTCCTGGTCCTTACTCAGAATTTCTATCTGAATTTGCAGAATTTGCATCAGGCTTGATCCTTAAAACAGATAAAGTAATCATTGTAGGTGATTTTAATATTCAGGTGGACAACCACAATGATAGTCTTAGTACTGCGTTTATCTCTTTCTTAGATTCAATTGGCTTCTGTCAGAGTGTAAATAAACCGACTCATTGTCTGAACCACACTCTTGATCTTGTTCTCTCATATGGCATTGAAATTGACCATCTAATAGTCTTTCCACAGAATCCTCTTCTATCTGACCATTTTTTAATAACCTTTGAGTTCATATTACTGGACTATAAGCCTTTTGGCAAAAACTCCTACAGCAGATGTTTATCTGACAGTGCTGTAGCCAAATTTAAGGAAGTGATTCCTTTAGTATTGAATTCAATACCATGTCTCAATGTAGCAGAGGACTTGTCTGCTTCCTTTAGCCCCTCACAAATAGATCATCTTGTTGATAATACTACAGGCTCATTACGAACAACTCTTGACTCCATTGCACCTCTGAAAAAGAAGATAATTAAACAAAGGAGGTTAGCACCATGGTATAGCCAGCAGACTCGCAAATTAAAGCAAGAGGCACGAAAATCTGAACGCAAATGGCGTGCCACTAAACTGGAAGACTTTCGTTTAATCTGGCAAGATAATCTTAAAACATACAGGAAGGCTCTCCGTGGTGCCAGAGCAGTCTATTACTCTTCACTAATCGAGGAAAATAAGAATAACCCCAGGTTTCTGTTCAGCACTGTAGCCAGGCTAACAGAGAGCCACAGCTCAATTGAGCCATCTATTCCTTTAGGTCTAAGTAGTAATGACTTCATGAGCTTCTTTAATGATAAAATTATAACTATTAGAGACAAAATTCATCACCTCTTGCCCTCAACAGGCACCGATCTGCATTCTTACACAGCAAGTTTGGAAACAGCTGTAAAACCTGATATATATTTAGACTGTTTCTCTCCCATCGACCTTCATCAAATTACTTCAGTAATTTCTTCATCTAAGCCATCAACCTGTCTCTTAGACCCCATCCCAACCAGGCTGCTCAAGGACGTTTTACCTCTAGTTAGCCCTTCTTTATTGGATATGATTAATCTGTCTCTATTATCAGGATATGTACCACAGTCTTTTAAAGCAGCTGTAATTAAACCTCTTCTTAAAAAGCCCACTCTAGATCCAGAGGTTTTAGCCAATTACAGACCGACATCAAACCTTCCCTTTCTCTCTAAGATACTTGAGAAAGCTGTAGCCAATCAGCTGTGTGACTTTCTCCATGAAAACAGTATATTTGCGGATTTTCAGTCAGGATTTAGAGTGCATCATAGCACAGAGACCGCACTAGTCAGAATCAGAATCAAGTTTATTGCCAAGTAGGTTTGCACTTACAAGGAATTCAATTTGGTGTAATTGGTGCAGAATAAACATTAATAAACATTAAGTAAAAAGAAAAATATAAAAAATATAGGAAGATAAGAAACCAAGTATTAAAATAAATATATATACAGTAACTTCTAAAAACAAAGGAGCTGTAGTGCAAGCTGATGTGCAAGTATATGACAGTATAGTTCACACTATATTCACAGAATGCTATAAATACTACAAATGTGCAGATGGTCCCGAATAAATAGAGATTGTGCGTTAATGTAACACAGAAGGTCTGAAGATGCTACGTTAGTGTAGCATGTAGGTCTGGATGGGGAGAGGCAGAGAGTCAGAGTCAGGGGGGGCTCCGGGCCTTGTTGATAAGGCTAGTAGCAGATAGGAAAAAACTGTAATTGTGGCGTGAGGTTTTGGTTCTGATGGTCCGCAGCCTCCTGCCAGAGGGGAGTGTCTCAAAGAGTTTGTGTCCGGGGTGGGAGGGATCAGCCTCAATCTTTCCTGCACGATTCAGAGTCCTGGAGGCGTACAGGTCCTGGAGCGACGGCAGATTGCAGCCAATCACCTTCTCTGGAGACCAAATGACACGCTGCAGTCTGCCCTTGTCCTTGGCGGTGGCAGCAGCGTACCAGATGGTGATGGAGGAGGTGAGGATGGACTCAATGATGGAGGAGTAGAAGTGCACCATCATTGTCCTTGGCAGGTTGAATTTCTTCAGTTGCCGCAGGAAGTGCATCCTCTGCTGGGCTTTCTTGATGAGGGAGCTGATGTTCAGCTCCCACTTGAGGTCCTGGAGATGATACTTCCCAGGAAGCGGAAGGACTCCACAGTGTCAATTGTGGAGTCACAGAGGGTGATGGGGGCAGGTGAGGCTGCCTTCTTCCTGAAGTCCACAACCATCTCCACTGTCTTTAGAGCGTTGAGCTCCAGGTTATTTCGGCTGCACCATTTCACCAGATGGTAAGCCTCCCACCTGTAGGCAGACTCGTCACCATCAGAAATGAGTCCGATGAGGGTGGTGTCATCCGCGAACTTTAGAAGCTTGGCGGACTGGTGACTGGAGGTGCAGCTGTTCGTGTACAGGGAGAATAGCAGGGGAGAAAGAACGCAGCCCTAGGGGGAACTGGTGCTGATGGGCTGTGAGTCAGAGACGTGTTTTCCCAGCTTCACATGCTGCTTCCTGTCAGACAGGAAGTCTGTAATCCATCTGCAGGTGGAGTCAGGCACACTCAGCTGGGAGAGCTTCTCCTGAAGCAGAGCCAGGATGATGGTGTTGAAGGCAGAGCTGAAATCCACAAACAGGATCCTGGTGTAGGTTCCTGCAGAGTCCAGGTGCTGGAGGATGTAGTGGAGGGCCAAGTTGAGTGCATCATCTACAGACCTGTTGGCTCTGTAGGCGAACTGCAGGGGGTCCAGGAAGGGGTCGGTGATGTCTTTCAGGTGGGACAGAACAAGGCGCTCAAAGGACTTCATAACCACAGAGGTCAGGGCGACGGGTCTGAAGTCGTTAAGTCCTGTGGTCCTTGGCTTCTTGGGAACAGGGATGATTGTAGAGGTCTTGAAGCAGGCTGGCAAGTGACATGTCTCCAGTGAGGTGTTGAAAATGTCTGTGAACACTGGAGACAGCTGATCAGCGCAGTGCTTCAAGGTGGATGGGGAGACAGAACCCGGTCCAGCTGCTTTCCAGGGGTTCTGTCTCCTGAAGAGTTTGTTGACGTCCCTCTCATGGATGGAAAGAGTCGTCACTGAGGTAGGTGGGGGAGTGGAGGAGGGGGGGCCCTTTAAGGTGGGCATTGGTGGAAGTGCCCAGGCCCCTGCTGAGGTGGGGGAGGTGGAGGTGATACACTGGAGCTGGAGCTGTTGGGAGGTGTCATGGGGGATGGTTGCAGGACTGTCCCTTTGTCTTTCAAAGCGACAGTAGAACTTGTTCAGGTCGTTGGCTAGGCGTTGGTTGTTGATGGAGTGGGGGGCTTTAGGCTTGTAGTTTGTGATCTGCCTGAGCCCTTTCCAGACAGATGCAGAGTCGTTGGCTGAGAATTGGTGTTGGAGCTTCTCAGAGTACAGTCGTTAAGCCTCTTTCACCGCCTTGCTAAACTTGTACTTTGCCTCTTTGAGTCTGCCTTTGTCCCCACTCCCGAAGGCCTCTTCCTTTTCCAACCTTAACCTTCTGAGTTTGGCTGTGAACCAGGGTTTGTCGTTGTTGTAACTTACCCTGGTGCGTGATGGTACACAGCAGTCCTCACAGAAGCTGATGTATGACGTCACAGCCTCTGTGTACTCATCCAGACTGTTGGTAGCAGTCCTGAACACATCCCAGTCAGTAGAGTGCAAACATGCCTGGAGATCCTCCACAGCCTCACTGGTCCACTTCCTTGATGTCCTCACTACAGGTTTGCAGAGCTTTAGTTTCTGCCTGTATGCAGGAATCAGGTGAACCATGACGTGGTCAGAGTGGCCCAGTGCAGCAGAGGGGACGGCGTGATAAGCATCCCTGACTGTGGTGTAACAGTGATCCAGAATGTTCTCCCCTCTGGTCGGGCATTTAATAAACTGTCTGTATTTAGGGAGTTCGTGAGTGAGACTTCCTTTGTTAAAGTCACCAAGGACAATAACTAAAGAGTCCGGGTTGGTCCACTCCACACACAGGATCTGGTCGGCGAGCATGCGCTGTGCGTCCTGCACGTTGGCCTGCGGCGGAATGTAAACACCGACCAGAATGAATGAAGCAAACTCACGGGGTGAATAAAAAGGCTTACAGTTTATGATGAAAGATTCCAGATCAGGAGAACAGTGCTGCTGGATCACTGTCACGTCGTTGCACCAACCACTGTTGATGTAGAATCAGATTCCTCCACCTTTAGTTTTGCCGGTTAGTTCCGTGTCTCTGTCCACTCTGTAGAGTTGGAAGCCTGCCAGCTGCAGCGCAGAGCCCGGTATTAATCCACAAAGCCACGTCTCCGTGAAGCACTTGGGTGATAGTCAAAGTTACAAATGATCTCCTAATGGCATCAGACAAAGGACTCATCTCTGCACTTGTCTTGTTAGATCTTAGTGCCGCATTTGACACCATGTTGACCATCATATTCTTTTACGGAGACTGGAACATCAAATTGGCATCAAAGGAACCGCCCTAAGCTGGTTTAAATCGTATTTTTTAGATCGATCTCAGTTTGTTCATGTCAATGATGAATCCTCCATGCATACCAAGGTTTGTCATGGAGTTCCACAAGGTTCTGTGCTAGGACCACTTCTATTCAGTTTATATACGCTTCCTCTAGGGAACATTATTAGGAATCACTCCATCAATTTTCATTTTTTTATGCTGATGACACCCAATTATATTTATTGATCAAGCCTGATGAAACCAATCAGTTAACTAAACTCCAAGCATGCCTTAAGGATATAAAAAGTTGGATGACCTACAATTTTCTGATGTTAAATTCAGACAAAACTGAAGTTCTTGTAATTGGACCCAAGAACCTCAGAAATTCTCTTTCTAGAGACTTAGTTACTCTAGACGAGATCACCCTGGCCTCCAGCTCCACCGCAAAGAATCTTGGAGTTGTTTTTGATCAGGATTTGTCCTTTAATATCACATAAAACAAATTTCGAGGACTGCTTTCTTCCACTTACGTAACATCGCCAAAATCAGACGCATCGTATCTCAAGCGGATGCAGAAAAACTAGTCCATGCATTTGTTACTTCAAGGCTGGACTGTTGTAACTCTTTGTTATCAGGCTGCTCCAATAAGTGCTAACTGCTGCACGTGTTCTGACAGGAACCAAGATCAAAGATCACATCTCTCCCATTTTGGTTTCTTTGCATTGGCTACCTGTTAAATCTAGAATAGAATTTAAAATTCTTCTCCTTACATACAAAGCTCTTCATGGTCAGGCACCATCATATCTAAAAGAGCTCATAGTACCTTACTACCCCTCTAGAACACTGCGCTCTCAGAATGCCGGGTTCCTTGTGGTTCCTATAGTTTCCAAAAGTTGACTGGGAGCCAGAGCTTTCAGCTACCAAGCTCCTCTTCTGTGGAACAAACTACCATTTTGGGTTCGGGAGGCAGACACGGTCAACACTTTTAAGAGTAGACTTAAGACTTTCCTTTTTGATAGAGCTTATAGTTAGGGCTGGCTCAGGTCATCCCTTAGTTATGCTGCTATAGGACTAGACTGCCGGGGGACTCCCTCTCCCTCCTTTCTCTCTCTGTCTCTCTCTCTCAGGGTTATGCCTAGTCAGGCACGGTACTGGTTGAAGATGTAGTCACATCTCCCTTTACTCAAATCTCTACTCAAATCTCTCTCTCTCTCTCTCGCTCTTTCGCTCGCTCTCCCTCCCCATCACCATCACCATCTGTAAACATCTCATAAATGCATGTTAATGTTACTAACTAAACTTCTTCCCCGGAGTTTCTGTGCTCTCTCGTCCAGCAGGTTCTCATGGATCGTGGCTGCTGCTGTGGTCCTGCACGACGTCCACTACTTATATTATTATTATTATTGTTTTCCTCACTCGAACTGCGGGTCTAAGGACAGAGACATTTGGGCGATACAAATAAACTTTGATTTGATTTGATTTGATTAAATAGAATACTATTATCTAGGACAGAATCAGCTTCATGAGGTTGTCACCTGGAATGGTTAGCACACCCAGGAACTTGGTGCTCACTCTCTCCACAGCAGTGCTGCTGTGGATGGTCGTTGATGGTCAGTGGAGGGTGCTGGCTGGAGGCTCTCCGGAAGTCAACAACAACCTCCTTCATTTTCTCCACATTAAAAGAGAGAGATTGTTGTGCCATGTGAAGAGTTGTTTGTGGAATCTCTTACTGTCTTAAGAAAGATCAATGGTTGTATTGACAGAAAAATTAAGGATAAACTCATTTTTCAGATCTGCTGTTTTTTTATTTGAATGATTTGAATGTTTCTGTAATAATGTTGAGGTTTGGACTGTTTGGACACATTGTGAAGTGTCACTTTGAATTCTGGGTAATTGTGACTGCATTTGTCACTACTTTCAGAATTTTTACAGATCAAACAATCAATGGATTCAATGGAAACATTTCATTACTTTAACTAGATTTTACTTGCAGACTGAAGGAACGTTTACTCTGCAAAGCTTTGCCATAGTATTTTTACAGTGTATTTTTTTCCCTTTGTGTTTCTGAAGCTTTCAGTCAATCTCATGAGCTTCTTCAGATCAGAGAGATCATTGATCATTGTTGTATGTTAGAAGCACTGATCGAACACCATTCTGGATACAGAATCAAGAATCACTTTCGCTGTCAAGGTTTGTGTTCACATATGAGGAATCTGACTCCATCTGATTACCTCAATGGTCAGATACAATGTTTAGATAGCTCACGTTTTCAACATGAAATGTATTTTTATTATTATTTATTAGTTTGTAAGATATGAAAACAGTACAACAAAAATATATAGTGTTCTGTGGTTAAAAGTTTGTCCTGTAATTTTTTAATTCTTTAATAACAAAACAATTATCAGTAAACATGAACAAATATGATTCTGCAGACATCAGAAACAGAAATGACAAACATGGCCATCCACACTGCAGGAGTTGTAATCAAAGCTGTTTTTAATTAACAACTAATTAATTCTATGAACAGTTAAAGGAAGGACGGAAGGGAAGCCACGCATGCTAACATTACTTATTTAATGTTAAAAAATGCTATATATATTTTCAGAAAAAAGTTATGATATTTTCAAATCTGAGTGTTATTAACGAGCTTATTAGTATTTTAATTCCATGTGCAAAAGACAAAGAAATGAAAAAGTAACCTAAGGCTGGAAAGTTTCATCTGTGCTGTGGTTTGTCATCTGCTAAAGTTGACAGTTAACAGGTGAGACCACAGGTGAAAGGAGAAAGAAACAGGACACATTTGGTGATAGATACATAAGGTTCTTATGTGGCAGGAAATCGTGGCTCACTCTGAAGCACCACCTGGCTTGGAGGAGCCTGAAATATCTGAAACACCACCGTCACCGTCCACAGACGGGACCGCCATCTCATTGGTATCTCGTCCTTTCCTGTATGCTCTCTGGATCACTGTTGCTGCCACCTCTTCCTGTTTCCTCCGCAGGGTGCTGCTGATTGGTTTACATAACACCTGAGGGGAATAACAGTCCGTCAGGTTTGGTGAACAACAACAACCCCAACAACAACTAAAAACAATAGAATAGAATGGTGTTGAACCTTGGATAAGTTCGTCTTGAACTTTTCCTCCATTTTGGCTTTGAGAGCACCGATGTCTCGTGAATCATCCAACCCCTGAGCACAGAGTATGTTAATAATAATAATAATAATTATCATCATCATCATCATCATCATCATTGTCGTCGTCATGCGACCGTTACCCCGTTACCTGTGTGGCAAGGGCAAGCAGGACGTCGGCACAGTGAATCTTGTCTCCAGGAAAGAGAGGTAGGTCCATGTGGATCAGTTTGATGGTGTTTGGTTTGGGGATCCTCAGAGGATCCTGCAGAGCGTCGCAGAAATCTGACAGTTTGCTGTGGAACACAGAAACATTAGAATCCACTAAAGATTATATTAAGGTCCAAAGCACAGCACTGAGACCCGCCTCCATTGGCTTCTTCCTCACTGCTGATCAAGGTCCTGACTGGACTTAAGGTCTGCATGTGATACGAGACATCAACCAAACTGAAGATAAGCTAAAAGCTACAAAGACAAACATGTTTTAGTGTTTGATGTCAGGAACCAGAACAGAAAACTGAATCCCTGCTCAGTTACCACTGAGATGAACTCACATGTCTGTCACATGTTCTTGTACCAAAACAAACGCCAACCAGAAGCCGGAAATGTTAACATGATATCTGGACTCACCTGTACTGTATGAACTGTGAAGCGTCGGGGTCGAACTTGCTCCAGGTTTTACAAAACATCTGGACTTCATCATCACACAGTTCCACTGTGTCCTCTGAGTTAAAGGTCTGCAGGATGACTGCAATGTACAGGTGGATCACAAGCAAGTAGGACAGGACAATGAAGGTGGTGAAGAAGATGATGCCCACCAAAGGGCTGCCACAGTTCCCTCTGACTGCCAGTCCCGGGTTCTCGATGTCCAGGTCACAGTCTGGAGGTGTGTTCATGATTGGACTGTGAAATCCAGCTGAAATGCTGATCATCAGCAAACAGATCATGCTGTTCCCGAACGTCTCAAAGTTAAACATGTCGTCGATCATGTTCTCCTTCTTCACGTAGGCGAAGTTAAACATGCCGAAGAGGGAGAAGGTGAATAGGAGGAGGAAGAGGAGAAGGCTGATGTTGAAGAGAGCAGGAAGTGACATCATGAAGGACAAAAACAGCTTTCGGATGCCCCTGGCACAGTGAATGAGATGTAGGACGCGACCAATACGAACCAATCGGAACATAGGGAAAACAGCAGGAGCGATCATGTACTTATACATGAAGTCTGTGAAAAACATACCTGAAAAGAAAGAAAGAAAAAAAGCTAAGAAAAAAATAATTCGAAAGACCTTCTTTCTCCTTGGGGTATTACAGAGACTTGAACGAAGTCTTATTTTTCAGATCGATCTCAGTTTGTTCATGTCAGTGATAAATCCTCCATGCACACCAAAGTCTGTCATAGAGTTCCACAAGGTTCTGTACTAGGACCACTTCTATTCAGTTTATATATGCTTCCTTTAGGAAACATTATTAGGAAACACTCAATTAATATTTATTGTTATGCCGATGACACCCAATTATATTTATCGATCAAGCCTGATGAAACCAATCAGTTAACTAAACTTTAAGCATGCCTTAAGATGAGCTGCAATTTTCTTGTGTTAAAAACAGAAGTTCTTGTAATTGGACCCAAACACCTCAGAAACTCTTTCTAAAGATATAGTTAGTCTAGATGGGATCATCCTGGCCTCCAGCTCCACTGTCTCCATCTCTGTTAAAGTTTACAGTTACAGTACAATCCAGGTTCTCTTCGAGGTTTCTGCCTGTTAAAGGAAGTTTTTCCTTGCCACCGTCGCCAAGTACTTGCTTATGGTGCAATTGTTGGTCTTTGTAAATAATATTATAAAGAGTACGACCTACACCTGCTCTGTATGGAAAGTGTCATGAGATGACTTGAGTTATGACATGACAAAGTTATGATATGGAGCTATAGAAATAAAATTTAATTGAATTTAAATTCACTTGTCCCTTTTTTGTGTTCTTTAATTAATCCTGTCAATAAATAGCTTTTTCACCATTCATCTATCTGTTTCCTCTAAATGAGCTGAGAAAAGACGGATCAAAAGAACGTGTTCCGTATTTAATAAGACCGAGCATGAAGTGACCTCAGCAGACAAGACAGTGACATCACCACATGAAAACCTACCTATGATGGACACAAAGATCACCAAGAAATCGAGGATGTTACAGCAGTCAGAGAAGTAGAACTTTCTGAGCGCAATGATCTTCAGGATGAACTCAATGAAAAAGATGACAATGATGACAAAGTGAAACCAGTGCAGGATTTCCTCTTTCTGCATGCTCTGCTTATCTGTCTCCACCATCAGGATCACCATGTTGAGGCAGATCACTACCACGATGAAGACTTCAAAACACCAACTGGTCACCAGGTCAAAGAGCCGAGCCTGGAACAAATTCTGTGGAGATGGGGAGGACAATGGAGCCCAAGGAAACAAAGAGTTTATTCTAGAATTATTATGACTTAAGTCTGAATAGATCATGTTTGGTTTAGGTGACAGGTGGCTTGGGAGTAAAGTCTGAACTTGTGTGTGGGACAGAGTTTAATCAGACTTTGAACTCCAGTTCAATCTAGACTGTGACCAGAAGTCCGCAGTTTAGCTTGACCAAACTGAGACAGGAAGTATGTGAACATACCTGAGGTCGAGGAACACCTTCATTAGGTTTCTTAGAGAAGAGTTTCCTCAGGGACCAGGA
This sequence comes from Sciaenops ocellatus, assembly GCA_033000465.1. Taxonomy (NCBI): domain Eukaryota; kingdom Metazoa; phylum Chordata; class Actinopteri; family Sciaenidae; genus Sciaenops; species Sciaenops ocellatus. The sequence continues at coordinate 1,181,549 of CP136871.1, read as the reverse complement.
ATATTTCTGCTGTGCCTCCGTCATAAAGGGATGTTTACCTACAAAGTAAAGACAAAGACCAAGTAAAAACAAAGCAAAACAACACAAATTAGAGCAAATTTCTTTGTCGGTCTGTTATGTGTCTGACAGTGCCTGTATTCCTAAATACCTAATGTCTATACCTCTATGTCCAATGCAAATGGGTCTACTTAACAAAATAAAGACAAAGTAAAAACAAAACAAAGACAAAATAAAGACAAAGTAAAAACAAAGACAACATGAAGACAAAGTAAAAACAAAACAAAGACAAAACAAAAACAAAGACAAAGTATAAAAAGACAATATAAAGACAAAGTAAAAACAAAACAAAGACAAAATAAAAAAAGACAAAATAAAGACAAGTAAAAACAAAATTTTAGAAAAAGACAAAGCAAAGACAAAATATAGACAAAGAAGAGACACAGTCAAGACAAAATGATCAGTATCAGTAATCAGTATCACCTGTCTAACTCTCTCCCGTCTGTCTCTCACCTGTCTTGTCTGTCACCTGTCTAACTCTCACCTGCCTGTCTCTCACCTCTCTTGTGTCTCTGTAGGTCACTGATGATGACCCTGATGAAGAAGTTGAAGGTGAAGAACGAGCTGATGATGAGGAAACTGATGAAGAACAAGTTCATGTTAGGGTTTGACTCGTAGGACGGCTGAATTTCCACCTACACATGGACACACATCGACACAGCTGTTATCACAGAACATTTTTCATATTTTAACTCTCAAATAAATATTATTTTTCAGTACTAGTACCAGTACCACTATCAGTATCAGTAAAGCTAACAGTTACTGACCTCTTTAGAGTCCACTGCTGAGTACAGGATGTAAACCCAGTCCATTGATACCGTCTGACAGAGAAACAACACAGAGCTTCATCATTGAAACTGAATGTAGGTTTATTTTCTCACATTAACTCTCACATTAAAACACCATCAGTTTAGCTTTGAATCTAAAGTAATTTTTATGACAAATCTGAATTGTTTAATCGATTCATTGATTTGAACTCCAGATGATACAGATGATAATGATGAGAGACAGTAGACATGTTGTCACACTTCCAGATTGTGAACAGTGTTCTGACTGACCAGTTGAAGCAGCGACAGGTAGCCGTTCCCCACATTGTCATAGTTTGATTTGGCATTTTCCCAGCTGACCTCGGTGTAGTTCGCCATCATCAGAGCCAAACACTCGCTCCTGTTGTTCACGATGTCATAATGGAACACTTCCTCTGATGTCTTGTTATAACAGAAAAAAAACTTTCCAGCAAACAGATTCACTCCCACGACACTAAACATCAACCACACCACCAGGAATACCAGCAGCCCATCAAACATAGCTGGGATGGTCCGGACCAGAACCTGCACCACCACCTGCACACAGACACGTAGAGAGAGAGACATGGAAAGAAATGCAGCTCTGTTGCTGGGGAACTAACAGTTAGCAAGTTAGCTAACTAGGCTAGGCTAACCTTGAATAATACACCTTACTAATAACATACCTATACATGACTATACTGCGACATTATCATCCATCATCACCTGTCTGTCTGTCTGTCTGTCTGTCTGTGTTAAAGTACATGTCTCACCCTCAAGCCTTCGAAGCGGGACAGGGCCCTCAGGGGTGCTAGAGCTCTCAGAGTCCTCAGAAACTGGAAAACTCTAAGTCCAGAGAATCCTAACATGTCTGCCATCAGCGAGACCAAAAACACCTGGAAGACACAACCAACTGCTGATGACATCACGATCCAGGTGAGTGAAAGAAGAGACAGGAAGTTTAAATCCTTCAGTTTAAAAGGAACATTTAAACATTTCATTTTCTTTCATGTTTCATGTTCATGTTAAAGATCAAGCTAGTTTGTTATCATCACTTAGCATAAAGGCTGGAAACGGGGGGAAACAATTAGCTTTTGTTTGCATAAAGATTGCGTTCTTACAGCTAAGATGATGAAGTCAAGCCAGCACCATGCGCTGGTGAAGTATTTCTTTAGTCCAAGGCCAAACCACTTGAGCAGCACCTCCAGCAGGAACAGGTAGGTGAAAACCTGGTCTGCGGTCTCCACAACTCCCTTTAAGACGTGCAGATGCTGCAGGTGAATGTCCTCAAACACCTGTTCACATACACACTCATGTTAACACCTGGACAGGTGTATGAGGTTATTTACATGCCGACAGATCAGGGATCTGGGTCAGGAGCTGTGAATGGTTACCAGAACTATGCTGCTCAACAGGATGATGATGATGATGAAGATCTCAAAGTAATTGTGTTGTACGATGGTGAAACAGACTCTCCTGAAGTTAAACCAGAACCTGCCACTGCCCTGGGACGAGCCTAAGTCCAGAATGGGACAGCAGCGATAACACTCTGAAACACAGATACAAACTTATTGGAGCTGGTACTGATCAGTGATCAGCTCTACATCATCTTTACAGGAAGACTCATACGGTCACAGCAGCAGTCCTCAGGTGTGTTTCCTTTACGATTGTCGTCACCACGGGTCTGCACAATGTCACACTGCAACACATTTTATACACAGTAAATGATCAATTATAAAATCAATGATCAATTCAATTAATTATTATGATATTATAATTAGACTGAACTCAAATGAACTAATTAATTTGTTGAAGACATTTCTCGTCTCATCCAAGAGGCTTCTTAACGACCCACAGGTGACCTTAACAACCCACAGGATGAAGCAAGCGAGTCATATGCCTCTCAAGGCATCACCTGGGACTCCCCACATCAGTCAGAACTGAAGAAGCCTCTTTGATGAAACTAAGAAGTCGAGTCGATAACCTAACCCGAACATGAATGTATAAACATAATGTACATTTATTTATCTTTTTTTTTTTTTAGTCTTTCACTTATTAAACTGTTTGTGTGGTCACTTCATGAATACAATCTGATGTGTTGATACTTGAAACAGGGCCGGGTTCATTATTATGCAGCACGTTTCAGTTTAGGTGAAAAATATTTTTTACTTTTTTTTCTTCTTCCATCTTGATTTTGGCTGTGGTGATGGGGACCCCACGGGATTCCGTGTTATGGTAGTTGCCGGTCGGGTTGTCATGGTTACCACTGAGAGCCTTGACCTCTGACATTGTCTGGTCTGAGGTCACAAAGTCCAAGGCGAGGTAGTCCTTCCTGTTGTCTTCCATACTGCCGACTGTTAACGACAAAACACGACCAGAAAAACATCACTACAAAACATCGCTTCATCTGCTCTGCAATGTTTACCAGTCTCTAACCTTGTCATTCGACAGTTGATGGCACTTTGCGGTAAGCGTATTCTGTCACTTTCGGTTATAGGTGTTACTGCCACGGTGCTCTCTGCTCACCTAAACAGATTTTCGTATATTTTTCACATCAGCGATTATCTACACTATCCTTAGACTTGTTTTGCTTGTGCACGAACAGGTCTCTTAACTTTAGTAACACATTAAATCCGATAGTTTTACCAGTCTCTGTTAACCTCACTAACTAGCCTAGCTATAGCAATGGCTTCTCTCTCCTGCCCTGTGTGCCACATGTTTAGCTACTCCTCGTCCTCCTTTAGTGATAACGGTACTTGTAATAAATGTAGTTTATTTGTTGCTTTGGAGGCGAGGCTCAGTGAGTTAGAGGCACGGTACCGCACCACCGAAGTCAGTAGCTGCTATAGTTAGCAAGTCCCCTGTAGCCGGTGCGGTACCACCGAAGGTAGCTTCAGCTAGCCGTCCCCCGGCAGCCCCCGAGCAGCCGGGAGGCTGGGTGACTGTCCGAAGGAGGCATAGCCCCAAACTGAAGCCCACGGTACACCACCAACCGCTCCACGTTTCTAACAAGTTTTCCCCGCTCAGCGACACACCCGCTGAGAGGCCAACTCTGGTCATTGGCAGATCCATTTTGCGAAATGTGAAGTTAGCGACACCAGGGGCCATAGTTAAATGCATCCCGGGGGCCAGAGCGGGCGACATCGAGTCAAATTTAAAACTGCTGGCTAAGGATAAACGTAGATACAGTAAGATTGTTATTCACGTCGGCGGTAATGACACCCGGTTACACCAATCGGAGGTCACTAAAATTAATGTTTCATCGGTGTGTGCATACGCCAAAATGATGTCGGACTCCGTAGTTTTCTCTGGACCCCTACCCAATGTGACCAGTGATGACATGTATAGCTGCATGTCGTCATTTCACCGCTGGCTGTCGAGGTGGTGTCCAGCAAACAATGTGGGCTTCATAGATAATTGGACACCTTTCTGGGGAAAACCTGGTCTGATTAGGAGAGACGGCATCCATCCCACTTTGGATGGAGCAGCTCTCATATCTAGAAACATGGCCAAGTTTATTAGTCGACCAAAACCGTGACAACCCAGAGTTGAGACCAGGAAGCAGAGTCGCAGTCTTACACGCTTCTCTGTGCCTCCATTAGAGCAGCTGCCCACCCAATCCTTTAGTATAGAGACTGTGTCTGTTCCCCATCCACCTACATTATTTAAAGATAAAATAAACAGAAGAGGAGTTCATCATAAAAACTTAATAAAAATTAAATTAGCATCTCCAGCAGCCCAAAATAAGAGAGTTAAATGTGGACTCTTGAATATCAGGTCCTTGTCCTCTAAAGCTGTTTTAGTTAATGAATTAATATCTGATTATGATATTGATTTATTTTGTCTCACTGAAACCTGGCTGCAGGAGGATGAATATGTTAGCTTAAATGAATCCACTCCTCCCAGTCATTGTAATACTCATATTCCTCGAAGTACCGGTCGAGGTGGTGGAGTTGGAGCCATATTTGACTCAAGTCTATTAATAAATCCTAAACCTAAACTAAATTATAATTCATTTGAAAGTCTTGTTCTTAGCCTTACTCACCCAACCTGGAAAACATTACAGCCAATTCTGTTTGTTATAGTATATCATGCTCCTGGTCCTTACTCAGAATTTCTATCTGAATTTGCAGAATTTGCATCAGGCTTGATCCTTAAAACAGATAAAGTAATCATTGTAGGTGATTTTAATATTCAGGTGGACAACCACAATGATAGTCTTAGTACTGCGTTTATCTCTTTCTTAGATTCAATTGGCTTCTGTCAGAGTGTAAATAAACCGACTCATTGTCTGAACCACACTCTTGATCTTGTTCTCTCATATGGCATTGAAATTGACCATCTAATAGTCTTTCCACAGAATCCTCTTCTATCTGACCATTTTTTAATAACCTTTGAGTTCATATTACTGGACTATAAGCCTTTTGGCAGAAACTCCTACAGCAGATGTTTATCTGACAGTGCTGTAGCCAAATTTAAGGAAGTGATTCCTTCAGTATTGAATTCAATACCATGTCTCAATGTAGCAGAGGACTTGTCTGCTTCCTTTAGCCCCTCACAAATAGATCATCTTGTTGATAATACTACAGGCTCATTACGAACAACTCTTGACTCCATTGCACCTCTGAAAAAGAAGATAATTAAACAAAGGAGGTTAGCACCATGGTATAGCCAGCAGACTCGCAAATTAAAGCAAGAGGCACGAAAATCTGAACCCAAATGGCGTGCCACTAAACTGGAAGACTTTCGTTTAATCTGGCAAGATAATCTTAAAACATACAGGAAGGCTCTCCGTGGTGCCAGAGCAGTCTATTACTCTTCACTAATCGAGGAAAATAAGAATAACCCCAGGTTTCTGTTCAGCACTGTAGCCAGGCTAACAGAGAGCCACAGCTCAATTGAGCCATCTATTCCTTTAGGTCTAAGTAGTAATGACTTCATGAGCTTCTTTAATGATAAAATTATAACTATTAGAGACAAAATTCATCACCTCTTGCCCTCAACAGGCACCGATCTGCATTCTTACACAGCAAGTTTGGAAACAGCTGTAAAACCTGATATATATTTAGACTGTTTCTCTCCCATCGACCTTTATCAAATTACTTCAGTAATTTCTTCATCTAAGCCGTCAACCTGTCTCTTAGACCCCATCCCAACCAGGCTGCTCAAGGATGTTTTACCTCTAGTTAGCCCTTCTTTATTGGATATGATTAATCTGTCTCTATTATCAGGATATGTACCACAGTCTTTTAAAGTAGCTGTAATTAAACCTCTTCTTAAAAAGCCCACTCTAGATCCAGAGGTTTTAGCCAATTACAGACCGATATCAAACCTTCCCTTTCTCTCTAAGATACTTGAGAAAGCTGTAGCCAATCAGCTGTGTGACTTTCTCCATGAAAACAGTATATTTGAGGATTTTCAGTCAGGATTTAGAGTGCATCATAGCACAGAGACCGCACTAGTCAGAATCAGAATCAAGTTTATTGCCAAGTAGGTTTGCACTTACAAGGAATTCAATTTGGTGTAATTGGTGCAGAATAAACATTAATAAACATTAAGTAAAAAGAAAAATATTAAAAATATAGGAAGATAAGAAACCAAGTATTAAAATAAATATATATACAGTAACCTCTAAAAACAAAGGAGCTGTAGTGCAAGCTGATGTGCAAGTATATGACAGTATAGTTCACACTATATTCACAGAATGCTATAAATACTACAAATGTGCAGATGGTCCCGAATAAATAGAGATTGTGCGTTAATGTAACGCAGAAGGTCTGAAGATGCTACGTTAGTGTAGCATGTAGGTCTGGATGGGGAGAGGCAGAGAGTCAGAGTCAGGGGGGGCTCCGGGCCTTGTTGATAAGGCTAGTAGCAGATAGGAAAAAACTGTAATTGTGGCGTGAGGTTTTGGTTCTGATGGTCCGCAGCCTCCTGCCAGAGGGGAGTGTCTCAAAGAGTTTGTGTCCGGGGTGGGAGGGATCAGCCTCAATCTTTCCTGCACGATTCAGAGTCCTGGAGGCGTACAGGTCCTGGAGCGACGGCAGATTGCAGCCAATCACCTTCTCTGGAGACCAAATGACACGCTGCAGTCTGCCCTTGTCCTTGGCGGTGGCAGCAGGTGATGGAGGAGGTGAGGATGGACTCAATGATGGAGGAGTAGAAGTGCACCATCATTGTCCTTGGCAGGTTGAATTTCTTCAGTTGCCGCAGGAAGTGCATCCTCTGCTGGGCTTTCTTGATGAGGGAGCTGATGTTCAGCTCCCACTTGAGGTCCTGGAGATGATACTTCCCAGGAAGCGGAAGGACTCCACAGTGTCAATTGTGGAGTCACAGAGGGTGATGGGGGCAGGTGAGGCTGCCTTCTTCCTGAAGTCCACAACCATCTCCACTGTCTTTAGAGCGTTGAGCTCCAGGTTATTTCGGCTGCACCATTTCACCAGATGGTAAGCCTCCCACCTGTAGGCAGACTCGTCACCATCAGAAATGAGTCCGATGAGGGTGGTGTCATCCGCGAACTTTAGAAGCTTGGCGGACTGGTGACTGGAGGTGCAGCTGTTCGTGTACAGGGAGAATAGCAGGGGTGAAAGAACGCAGCCCTGGGGGGAACTGGTGCTGATGGGCTGTGAGTCAGAGACGTGTTTTCCCAGCTTCACATGCTGCTTCCTGTCAGACAGGAAGTCTGTAATCCATCTGCAGGTGGAGTCAGGCACACTCAGCTGGGAGAGCTTCTCCTGAAGCAGAGCCAGGATGATGGTGTTGAAGGCAGAGCTGAAATCCACAAACAGGATCCTGGTGTAGGTTCCTGCAGAGTCCAGGTGCTGGAGGATGTAGTGGAGGGCCAAGTTGAGTGCATCATCTACAGACCTGTTGGCTCTGTAGGCGAACTGCAGGGGGTCCAGGAAGGGGTCGGTGATGTCTTTCAGGTGGGACAGAACAAGGCGCTCAAAGGACTTCATAACCACAGAGGTCAGGGCGACGGGTCTGAGGTCGTTAAGTCCTGTGGTCCTTGGCTTCTTGGGAACAGGGATGATTGTAGAGGTCTTGAAGCAGGCTGGCAAGTGACATGTCTCCAGTGAGGTGTTGAAAATGTCTGTGAACACTGGAGACAGCTGATCAGCGCAGTGCTTCAAGGTGGATGGGGAGACAGAACCCGGTCCAGCTGCTTTCCAGGGGTTCTGTCTCCTGAAGAGTTTGTTGACGTCCCTCTCATGGATGGAAAGAGTCGTCACTGAGGTAGGTGGGGGAGTGGAGGAGGGGGGGCCCTTTAAGGTGGGCATTGGTGGAAGTGCCCAGGCCCCTGCTGAGGTGGGGGAGGTGGAGGTGATACACTGGAGCTGGAGCTGTTGGGAGGTGTCATGGGGGATGGTTGCAGGACTGTCCCTTTGTCTTTCAAAGCGACAGTAGAACTTGTTCAGGTTGTTGGCTAGGCGTTGGTTGTTGATGGAGTGGGGGGCTTTAGGCTTGTAGTTTGTGATCTGCCTGAGCCCTTTCCAGACAGATGCAGAGTCGTTGGCTGAGAATTGGTGTTGGAGCTTCTCAGAGTACAGTCGTTAAGCCTCTTTCACCGCCTTGCTAAACTTGTACTTTGCCTCTTTGAGTCTGCCTTTGTCCCCACTCCCGAAGGCCTCTTCCTTTTCCAACCTTAACCTTCTGAGTTTGGCTGTGAACCAGGGTTTGTCGTTGTTGTAACTTACCCTGGTGCGTGATGGTACACAGCAGTCCTCACAGAAGCTGATGTATGACGTCACAGCCTCTGTGTACTCATCCAGACTGTTGGTAGCAGTCCTGAACACATCCCAGTCAGTAGAGTGCAAACATGCCTGGAGATCCTCCACAGCCTCACTGGTCCACTTCCTTGATGTCCTCACTACAGGTTTGCAGAGCTTTAGTTTCTGCCTGTATGCAGGAATCAGGTGAACCATGACGGGGACAGAGTGGCCCAGTGCAGCAGAGGGGACGGCGTGATAAGCATCCCTGACTGTGGTGTAACAGTGATCCAGAATGTTCTCCCCTCTGGTCGGGCATTTAATAAACTGTCTGTATTTAGGGAGTTCGTGAGTGAGACTTCCTTTGTTAAAGTCACCAAGGACAATAACTAAAGAGTCCGGGTTGGTCCACTCCACACACAGGATCTGGTCGGCGAGCATGCGCTGTGCGTCCTGCACGTTGGCCTGCGGCGGAATGTAAACACCGACCAGAATGAATGAAGCAAACTCACGGGGTGAATAAAAAGGCTTACAGTTTATGATGAAAGATTCCAGATCAGGAGAACAGTGCTGCTGGATCACTGTCACGCCGTTGCACCAACCACTGTTGATGTAGAATCAGATTCCTCCACCTTTAGTTTTGCCGGTTAGTTCCGTGTCTCTGTCCACTCTGTAGAGTTGGAAGCCTGCCAGCTGCAGCGCAGAGCCCGGTATTAATCCACAAAGCCACGTCTCCGTGAAGCACTTGGGTGATAGTCAAAGTTACAAATGATCTCCTAATGGCATCAGACAAAGGACTCATCTCTGCACTTGTCTTGTTAGATCTTAGTGCCGCATTTGACACCATGTTGACCATCATATTCTTTTACGGAGACTGGAACATCAAATTGGCATCAAAGGAACCGCCCTAAGCTGGTTTAAATCGTATTTTTTAGATCGATCTCAGTTTGTTCATGTCAATGATGAATCCTCCATGCATACCAAGGTTTGTCATGGAGTTCCACAAGGTTCTGTGCTAGGACCACTTCTATTCAGTTTATATACGCTTCCTCTAGGGAACATTATTAGGAATCACTCCATCAATTTTCATTTTTTTATGCTGATGACACCCAATTATATTTATTGATCAAGCCTGATGAAACCAATCAGTTAACTAAACTCCAAGCATGCCTTAAGGATATAAAAAGTTGGATGACCTACAATTTTCTGATGTTAAATTCAGACAAAACTGAAGTTCTTGTAATTGGACCCAAGAACCTCAGAAATTCTCTTTCTAGAGACTTAGTTACTCTAGACGAGATCACCCTGGCCTCCAGCTCCACCGCAAAGAATCTTGGAGTTGTTTTTGATCAGGATTTGTCCTTTAATATCACATAAAACAAATTTCGAGGACTGCTTTCTTCCACTTACGTAACATCGCCAAAATCAGACGCATCGTATCTCAAGCGGATGCAGAAAAACTAGTCCATGCATTTGTTACTTCAAGGCTGGACTGTTGTAACTCTTTGTTATCAGGCTGCTCCAATAAGTGCTAACTGCTGCACGTGTTCTGACAGGAACCAAGATCAAAGATCACATCTCTCCCATTTTGGTTTCTTTGCATTGGCTACCTGTTAAATCTAGAATAGAATTTAAAATTCTTCTCCTTACATACAAAGCTCTTCATGGTCAGGCACCATCATATCTAAAAGAGCTCATAGTACCTTACTACCCCTCTAGAACACTGCGCTCTCAGAATGCTGGGTTCCTTGTGGTTCCTATAGTTTCCAAAAGTTGACTGGGAGCCAGAGCTTTCAGCTACCAAGCTCCTCTTCTGTGGAACAAACTACCATTTTGGGTTCGGGAGGCAGACACGGTCAACACTTTTAAGAGTAGACTTAAGACTTTCCTTTTTGATAGAGCTTATAGTTAGGGCTGGCTCAGGTCATCCCTTAGTTATGCTGCTATAGGACTAGACTGCCGGGGGACTCCCTCTCCCTCCTTTCTCTCTCTGTCTCTCTCTCTCAGGGTTATGCCTAGTCAGGCACGGTACTGGTTGAAGATGTAGTCACATCTCCCTTTACTCAAATCTCTACTCAAATCTCTCTCTCTCTCTCTCGCTCTTTCGCTCGCTCTCCCTCCCCATCACCATCACCATCTGTAAACATCTCATAAATGCATGTTAATGTTACTAACTAAACTTCTTCCCCGGAGTTTCTGTGCTCTCTCGTCCAGCAGGTTCTCATGGATCGTGGCTGCTGCTGTGGTCCTGCACGACGTCCACTACTTATATTATTATTATTATTGTTTTCCTCACTCGAACTGCGGGTCTAAGGACAGAGGGTCTGAGGACAGAGGGTATCACTCCCTGTACAGATTGTAAAGCCCTCTGAGGCAAAATGTGTTTTGTGAATTTGGACTATACAAATAAAATTTGATTTGATTTGATTTGATAAAAATTTGTTCAGGACAATACAACACACAGAAGCAAATCAACAATCAGTGAGAGGGAAAGGTTCCAGGTCTAGTCTTGCCTGTGTGGTCTGGCTTCACATGATTCTTCTTTCCCAGCAAATGTTTCAGGATCCAGGTCTTGGTCCAGCTTAAAGCGATCCGCATGTTGTTCTTTTCCTCTTGATTTGGAGCCACCAGACTGTCACTGATAAAAGAGCTCAGCAACAAGTTCAGGAACAGATTCAAGACCTGAAACAAGATCAGGAACAGGTTCAAGACCTGGATCAAGGCCAGGAACAGGTTCAGGACCTAGATCGTTCTTTCAGCTGCAACAACAAATAGAGCAAATAGGAAATAAATACAATAACAGAATACAAGTGGTAAGGAGGCCGACTTTCAGAGTACAATGATCAGAATCATTTTTGCTCAAATAAAAAAGACAGAGGACAGAGATCCCCCCTGTCTGGTCTCTGAACCCTCCTCAAAGACCACAATCCATGCACAGCTCCACGGGATCTCCTATGACAGATGATGGTGTCATTTTTCAAGACAACTGATTGGTCAGTTTTATAGGGCACACTGGACTATCACAGAACTGGACTAAATCTACCTGTCACCTTTTGCACTGTGTACCCTGTACAACAATCCACTCCAAATACTGGAACATATACTTCACATCATATGTGATATGTGTTAATATAAACCATACTGATATTATATATCATATTTATACAATATTCTTATCTTTTTGCACATGCTATTTACATATTTTTATATTCATATTACATTATCTATTGTGCGTATATCCTGTATAGTCAACTATTATTATGCATATATTATATTATACATATACTATATACTACTATATATCATATTATATTATATCTTGTGTATATACACACATATTTATACATGCGTACATATTACATATTATATATTGCTGTTATGTATGTATGCACACCTTGCACTGGCTAAATATGACACATTTCTATGTGTATCTATATTATTATTATTTTTATTATTACTATTATATACTGTTGCTGCCATTATTACTATATACTGTTATTATTATTATATATTATTATTGTTATTATATTATTATTATTATTATTATACTGTTATTATTATTATATATTATTATATACTATTATATACTATATATACTCTACTATTATTATACACTGCTACTATTATTATATACTGTTATTTACCATAACATTACCATCATACCATCAGTACTGTTACCATCATCTTGGCACTGCACCTTATCTACCTATGCATCCTAAGTGTCCTTCTTCTATTCTGTGTTTTTTGTTTTTATTTTTTCTACCTCAGTATTTTATTCTATTGTATTTTGATTGTATTCAAATATACTGGACTGCTATGACAACCTAATTTCGAAATAAAGTCATCTATCTATCTATCTATCTATCTATCTATCTATCTATCTATCTATCTATCTATCTATCTATCTTTAAGAAGTGAACCACTGTCTGAAAGTTAATTCTGAATCCTAAATCCTGGTACAGGTGTTTGGGTCCTTTGATCCTGACTTGGGTCTGTTCTTAGCCACAGTTCACACGCTGGATAATTAGTGATGTACAGCAATCAGGCTCAAGTCAGAAAGAGTCCCTCTGCAGATACTCACCAGCAGGTTTCCGAGGACCACGACCATCACGAAGAAGATCAGACACATGTTCTGACCTGAGACCTTCATGCAGTCCAACAGGGGATCAATCCACTCTCCACACAGGACCCTGAAGATGATGAGGAAGGCACTGAAGAAATTGGTCATATTCCAGCGAGGAAGCTGGCAGTCCTGCGCGATGCGACAGACGTTCTCTTTGTAGTCCTTTTGGAAGAGCTGCATGCCAGCCATGGTGAAGATGAAGACCACGATCAGCAGAAGCAGGATCAGATCTATCACCGCTGGGGTCCACATGACCTTTAACAACAGGTGGAAGCTCGGCCACCACCTGGCCAACCTGAGCACTCGCATCTGTACAGGAGATAGGTGAAGACACAACAAACAGGTAAGGGCATGGGTAGGGCAAGGGGACAGGTAGGTTGGCATATAATGATGAAAATGATGATGATGTCACACTAACCACGAGGAAGAAGCGTAGAAAATTTGAATCCATAGACAGGTCCAGCAGACTGATGGCGACTAAGATACTGTCAAAGATGTGCCAGCTCACCTGTAACCATAGCAACAGCCACACACATGTTATCATAGGAACGTCTGTCAGTCATCATCATCACTGCTGCACAGGTGGTAAAAAAAACAGGAAGAAGTCTGACCTGGAAGTAACCGTACGGGTCCATGGCCACAAGTTTTAGGACCATCTCAGCCACAAAGATTGCTGTGAACACCTGAGAGAGGGCAGAGGTCAAAGGTCAGAGAATGGGAGTCAGGGGGTCAAAGGTCAGGGGTCTGAAAAAAACAGTAAGGGGACAGGAGTCACACTTCCTGTTTTGTTTGTATGCTTCCTACTTCCTGTTTGTAACACTGACCAGCGCAGCGACACTCAGGTGTGATTCAAACTCTGCCGTGAGTGGAAAATGCTCCATGGCCATGAAGATGGTGTTGATGATGAGGCAAATGACGATCCCGAGGTCGAAGAACGGGTTCATGACGAAGGAGTAAAGTCGATGTTTGAGACAAAGCCAACAGCCACAACAGTTCCACTTCAGGACGTGGTCAGTGAAGATGTAGCAACATGGAGGACACAACCTGTGGTCTGAAACAGAGATCAGCTGACAGTCCACATTACAGAGGCATTTTGACCTGCAGAAACTTCTGGGAGATCCAAACATGAATCTGATCTGATCTGATCAAATTAAAATCATTATTGACACGTCTGTGTGTGTGTGTGTGTGTGTGTGTGTGTGTGTGTGTGTGTGTGTGTACCTTCTGTTCCAGTGTTTGTTTGTTCGTGGCTCTTCTCGTTTTCACCATCTTGTTTCTCTGAGAGTGCCCGCTGTAAAGATGACACAAACACATGATCCACATTAACAAATGGACAGTCAGACTTCCTGTAGCACATCAAACATCATTTCAGCTGCTGAGACACAACAGAGCCACCAGAGGCTATTGAGGGAATATATTTAGTGAATATTAAATATCCTTAAAAAATTATCTCACTTCCTCTCTCCTCTTCAGAGCCTCCACGATCTGACTGAACTCGTCTTCTTTTTGTCTGGCCTCGGCAACAACGGCCTCCTTCTGGTCACTGATCGCCATTGCGATCACCACCAGAATGAGGCTAAGGATGCAAAAAAAGCCAGGGAAGACGACAAGCATAAAAAAGGTCAGGTAGCTTTTACCACTTGCTCGTAATGTCTGTGGACAGACAGGAGAGAGAGGGAGAGGAGGGAGTAAATCAGTTAAAAACAGTCAAAACATGGTTTAAAACAGTTAAAACTGGTAAAAATAATTTAAATGGTTAAAAACACTATTAAAACAGTGAAAAATGGCTATTGATGGTCAGTGGGTCACTGACCATCAGAGCCAGGTCCTCCCAGTCCCCAGTCATCACTCTGAACACAGCCAGCAGTGACCAGCCAATCGAGTCATAGTTGGTGTAGCCATAGTTTGGGTTCATCCCCATCCTCATGCAGACGTAACCCTCCGGACAGACCCTGAACACATCACACACCTTCATCATCATCATCATCAGATATTATCATTCATGGTCACTGTCACAACCATCATCATCATCATAATCATTATCAGATATTATCATTGTCATGTGACCGTACCCGGCATCAGAGGTGTTTCCACAGAGCAGAGCATCATAATGACCTGGCAGGTGGTAGGGGTGATCTAGACAGACAGACAGAGCTGAAGTCCATGTTGAAGATTTCGAATTATCCTAATATAAAATCTTTATTTCCTGTGACATGACATGATGGAGGTCAGATTTTATTTGTCAGATTTCATTGTGATGATGTTTCTTTTAAAAATCATAATTTACTTTTGTTATTGTTATTTAACAGCTTTGTTTCTGTGATTCCTGTAGAGTTTAACTGTTGAAGATCATGTTAATATTGTAACATGAAGACCAAACAGGAAATATATACCTCACTGATCTGATTTATATTTCTACGGTGTGTTTAAGACAACACAAAAATCAATAAATATCATCATCATCATACCGATGAAATTCCAATCACTTCCTGTTGTGTTGTCATAGTAATCAGAGACGAAACTAGCGTTGTTGATCAGGTTGCTAGGTGACAGGAAACATTTATGCTTCAGAGATCCCATGAAGAGCTGCAGACCAATCACAGCAAAGACACTGAGACAAAACGCCATCAGTACGAAGACACCAGCAAGTCTCTTCACTGATTGGATGAAAGCTCCAACAGTCGTCTTCAGACCTAAGACAGAGGTGGGGTTTAAAAATGGACCGACTGCATTAAAAATCTGTGATCAGCTCTTTCTCACACTCACACTCACACACACTGACCTCTGATCACTGTGATGATCTTCAGGACACGAGGAATCATCATCAACACAGAAAATTTACCAAAATATACAAACTGAGCCAGAAATCTGAAACACACAAACACACCATCATCATCATCATCATCTTCATCATTGTCATCATCATCATCATCTTCATCATCATTTTCATCATCACCATTATCATCATCATCATTAACGTGCCATCAGTTATCATTGGACATAAAGGATGATGATGATGATGGTGATGATCATAATGATGGTGATGATGAGTATGTATGTGTGTGTGTGTGTGTGTGTGTGTGTGTGTGATGGAGTATTGATTATTACGCTGTGCTGATGATCATGATGTCCAACCAGTTCCAAGGGTCTCTGAGGAAGGTGAATTTTCCCACACAGAAGCCTCTGGACATGATCTTTATGATGGCATCAAATGTGTAGACAGCCACAAACACATATCTGTTAAAAGAAATAAAATATTTCACTATAACAACAAAATTTTAAAAAAGTTTTATATTTCACAGACTGCTCTGAACTTTTAACAAAAAACAATCATTTAGTCCTGTTAGTCAGTCAGTCTTCAAGCTTATCAGGCACAGGTGAGACTAATCAGTGACAGGTGAAAAGTTTAAAATATATAATATAGAATCATCAGGATTCTGTTTGACTGTAATGAACACTGCAGCCTCTAAAGGGTGTGCCCATTTCAAACTCTGTGTTTCATTTCCTGAGGACAGAGCTGAAACTTTAGACAGAGGTCAAAGTTCAAAGTTCTTTGTGGTCTGAGGACAGACGGACTCTTTGTTTCTAAACTTTAAATACTTCACAGACCCTTCTGTCATTCCCAGATGAGCACTGAGATCAATGCCTGTGCATCTTGACTCACTCCACGTTCTTGGTCCATGTTGGAGGATTATTCATCATCATGAACGCACAGTTGGTCAGAATCGTCAGCAGGATAAACATACGGAAAAAAGTTTTGTTTTTAAGAAAAAACGCACAAGATAAAATCCAGTAAACATCCACAAAGAGACGACAAACAACCACAAAGAGACGACAAACAACCACAAAGAAACAGAAAACAACCACAAAGAGATAAAAAACAATCACAAAGAGACAAAAAACAACCACAAAGAAACAGAAAACAACCACAAAGAGACGAAAAACAACCACAAAGAAACAGAAAACAACCACAAAGATACGAAAAACAACCATAAACAGAAAACCACAAAGAGACAAAAAACAACCACAAAGAAAGACACATAAACACTACAAAGAGGCATAACTATATCTACAGGTTTCATTTAAGTCTTTGTTTTAAGGATATGAGTGAATCAGGATCTTGATGGCGACTGTCCTCAGTGGGTTGAACGGACTCAGCAGGTAACAGGATGACTCAGCATTGAACCTGTGGATGATGTTCCATTTACTGAGCATGATGAACGTCTGCAGGTGAGACAGGCGAGAGGACAGATAAGTCAGGTGAGAGAATGGTTTAAAACTGATGACATATTTCTATTAAAGAGACAGAGACCTCCTGTGATTGGTAGTATGGATCCAGCTCCTCCAATGGGGTGTGAAGAAGCTCAGGTGGTGGGTCCCCATAGATGAATGGGAGGGGCTTCCCGGCCTCCAGGTCGCTGGCCAGTTTGTGCCGGTCCATCTCCGTTGCCTGTCAACCAGAGAGCCCCCAATCAGAGACTAGTTCTGTGTCTCAGGCCTCGTCCTTCCAGACTTCCTCTTTCTATGTTGAGTCCATAGGATTAGGGTCAGGGGTTCTGTCTAAAGTCAATGTACTGTTAGTACCCTGATGAGGCACTACTAGCGTTGCGAAAATGGCAGCCAAGTAAGCTGCTGGGACTGAAGAGGTTGAGGTGAATACCTTAATATACAAATGTAAGCTATACATATCATTTATATTATTATAGTTTGGAGGTCAGATGTTGGCGCTAACGCTACACATGATTACAATTCAGAGAAGAAATAGAAGAAGAAGCTGTAAAATGTGTCTTTTCCTGTAAGTTACAACGGCTGTACTCGAATTGAGACAACACTACCTGCTGAGACTAGAGTACTACACCAGGAAGTACACAGAGTACTACATAGAATACTAACAGTGCGAACTTAGACACAGTCTGTTAATTCTGTAAATTAAGTTCAGATTCTTCTTCAGCTGTCGGTCAGTTCCTGTAATGTAGCATAATTCATCCTCGATACTGATCATCATGTTTTTTTACCTCTTTGTCTTTCTTCCTGGTGTCTCGCTCTTCCTCCTCTGCTTCATGCCGGCGTTGGATCCCCTCCAGTGAAGCTGCTGTGAAGCGTCTGAAGACCTCCGTACCAACGGGGGGCAGTAGAGATGCTGTCCTGGTGTTCTGCAGCTCCGTCCGAACCTCACTGTCACCTAGCAATCGTTTCCTGTGTAGACAGAGGGGACAAGGTGATTACAGAGTTTCAACATATCAGCTACACACTATGAACAGATTCAACACATGCTTTTGACAAACAGTCCGAAGGGACTTGGCTTGAGCACAGACAACAGTATGGAGGGTTAGGGTTGCCCAAGTGCCCTTAAGCAACGTACCAAACCCCCAAACCAAACTGCTCCCAGGGTGGCGCTACGTGGTTGCCCATCACTCCTCATGTCTGTGAGCCCGCTGTGTGTGTTCATGTTTGTGAGGTTTAATGATGTGAAACTCAAACACTCCATGTTTTCATGTTTGACATGTTGAAGAATTAGTTTCCCTTGGCTTGTCCTCATCTCATCAGTATGTATTTATTCTAATAATAAATTGCTCAAAGCAATTTCCCAGAAACACTTGGCAGTGTCATTGACAGGTCTTTGTCTTTCCCAAGGAAGGCCAAGTGATGTTGAAAGTTGATGTTGGCTGAGCCAAGAAGTGATTAAATATCCATGAGACCAGAGTTCTGTATTCTGTTGATTATAAATGTGAGGTTGTTTCCACATGCTGGCCATCTTTTTCTTGGGTTCCTTCAAGAATAAACAATCCGGCTAACTGAAGATCACCACAACAATCACAACTCATGTTGCTACATGAGTTTCCACAAACATTTCTGATTGGTTGTAGGTCATGTTTTGTTGTTCTGATTGGTTGTAGGTCATGTGTCATTGCTCTAATTGGTTGTAGATCATGTTGTGTTGTTGTTCTGATTGGTTGTGGGTCATGTTTTGTTGTTACTTTGATTGGTTGAAGGTCAAGTTTCATTGCTCTAATTGGTTGTAGGTCATGTTTTGTTGTTGTTCTGATTGGTTGTGGGTCATGTTTCGTTGTGGCTTTGATTGGTTGATGGTCATGTTTCATTTCTCTAATTGGTTGTAGGTCATGTTTTGTTGCTCTGATTGGTTGTAGGTCATGTTTCGTTGCTCCAATTGGTTTTAGTTCGTGTTTCGTTTGCACTGTCATATTGTCCATTTCACTGTTAAAATACATCCTGCTGTTACAGATATTTGCACTATTCATATTGTCTATTTCACTGTTACAATACATCCTGCTACTACATATAATTTTCTGTTAGCTGCTACATTTCTGTAAATAAGTCACTTTTTAAATTCTCTTTCTGTTTTTCTGTTTCTTTTTATATTTTATTCTATTTTTTATTGCATATACTTTATATTTATACTATTTTTACTTGTCTTCTGTTTTTATTTGGAGCCTTGCAACAAAATCTCACTCAAATGTACATTGTGAATGTGCAACTGAATGACAATAAAGTCTGTCTAAGTTTAAGTCTAAGTCTAATTAGTTGAAGGTCATGTTTTGTTGTTGTTCTGATTGGTTGAAGGTGACGTTTTGTTGCTTTGATTGATTGTAAGTCATGTTTCATTGCTTTGATTGGTTGAAGGTGATGTGTTGTTGCTCTGATTGATTGAAGGTCATATTTAGTTGTTGTTCTGATTGGTTGAAGGTCATGTTTCGTTGGTGTTCTGATTGGTTGAAGGTGATGTTTTATGGCTCTGATTGGTTGTAGGTCATGTTTCGTTGCTTTAATTGGTTGAAGGTGATGTTTTGTTGCTCTCACTGCACTGATAAACTGAAGTGATTGATCTGGAAGTAAAAAGCAGGCTGATCTCTGACTAGGGTTGGGCATCGTTTGGATTGTAACGATTCCGATTCCGATTCTCAGTATCGATTCCTGTTCTAAACGATTCTCGATTCCGATTCTTTGAGGTGCAGGAGAGAAAAAAAAACAAGAGAATTTTTTCATTTGAAAAAGCCTTTATACAGGCCATTTTTATTTATTCACATAAAGTGAAGTGGAGGAAGCGACGGGAGCAGGAGAGCGACGCAACGCGTCAAACACAGTACACTCGTTAATTTTTATACCATGCAGCAGGCGAAGGTGTTTTGTCATGTTTGTTGTGCATCCTCCTTTGGCAGTAATAAGTTTATCACAGGTGTTGCACTGTGCGAATCCGTCCTTTTTTAAATTAAAATGAGCGGTGTTGCGGTCCATGTTGTTGACAAGTGATGTTTAGCGGAGCACGCCGGGCAGAGTAAAACAAACCCCGAAAACAAACGGAGCACGGCAGCACGCCAGGCGGAGTAAAACAAAACCCGAAAACAAACTAGTGCGGGCATTTAGGAACCGAAAAAAAGAATCGAAATTCAAACATCTTCTTAATGGTTCCATAACCGGACGTCATTTGGAACCGGTTCTCGGTGCCCAACCCCATCTCTGACTGATCTCCAAACTAATGTACTAGTACTAGTGTTCACACAAAAAAGGCTTTAAATGTGACGTGTGCAGATCCTCAAACACATTAAATGGTTAGCACTCACTACTGAGTCTGTAACAGTAAATATGTTTTTGTTTGTTTGTGTGCTCCATTAAATAAAGTTTAATTCTAATCAGACTTCATTAAATAAAGTTAAATTCAGACTTACATCTGTGAAGGAAGAAGTTTCAGCTGATTGGCTCTCTGAAAAATAGCTCTTCTCTCTGTCTCACTCCTCCAAAACTCCCAAAATGACTTCTTTCTGCAAGACATGGCAGCACCTGTCCGTCCTCTACATTCACCTGTCTCTGTCTTGTTGATTCTCCAGTCGTCTGCCACTCTTTGTCTCACTCTCTGTTTTTATGTGTAGTCAATCATCCAGAGTCATACATATTGCAGGGTTGGGTCTAAACAGTCTTCAGTGTCCAACATGTTGGCCCCGCCAGCTCTGAAGCCGTTGCTATGGAAACAGTTATGTAGCGTCAGTAATGTTGCTCCAGCGGCAGTTCTACAGGACTCTGCTGTCACTGTAGGGTCTGTGCAGCTGGTCTCCATCTTCAGACTTGAACACACACACACACACACACACACACACACACACACACACACACACACACACATCCAGCTGCCTGAACACACTTCCTGTTGCCCACATATCTTCATCAAAACATCATGAAGTGTCCCATCTGTTCCTGGAAACAGTGAAAGCATCATTTTAACACACACACACACACACACACACACACACACACACAGAAGAAAAGAAACAAAACAGGCTTTGTTTGATACGTGAGAACTTTGGAAAGAAAATATTCACTGCCGACATTCATTGAGACACACATGTCCATGCAAGATGAACGACACAAGACGGGACATGAAAACTTTAATGTGAGCAACATGTTGTTCACACCCTTCCTGCAGTCCTTTGCCTAATAAAGCTTTAAATAAAAAGAAGATGGAAGACTGAATTAAAATCTAACCCTGGAGGACAGTGTGATTAAATAATCAAATGACTTGAAATCATAGAAATACTGCAGATTCATGAACATGACACTTCATTTATGTTGTCTGTCATGGCAGTCTGATGTTCATCAGGACAGATGTGTTCATGTTTTCACAAGACACACAGGAAATTAAAGGCAGCAGTGTGAACAGTCTCGGTCTGTCAAAATATTTGATGTTAAACAGACAAAATCAGAGCAAGTTTCATCACTACACCAGAGACATTTCTGGCTGAACGCAGTGGTTCTCATCTTTTGTCGACAGTTAACAAGTGTCCATTGATGATCTTTAGGCTTTAATTGTTTCTTTCAGCTTTCTGAGGACAGTTGAAGAGCTGTTTGGACTCATTAGTGGAGGATGAAGAGCAAACACACGAACATATTCTTCTTCAAGCTGCTTGTCTGTCTTCTTCTACTCAGTGTCACGAGTCTACTTCCTGTCCAGAATGTGCATGCCAACCCACAAAAGATTAGTGCTTTATGAAGTCAGGACGAACAAACAAGTTCATTATTCTCATCAGCATGTTGCAAAGTGTGTTCAGGCTGAGATCAACACACTGTTTCATGACTGACCGTGTTCAGGCTGAAATCAACACGCTGTTTCATGGCTGAATCATATTAAAAAACACACAATTATAAGAAAACAATTTATTTATATTTTAAATATGATGACAAGTTTCTGCAGCAGCTAGTCTTAGTAAGTCTTGGTCAGAAAAAAATGGTCTGTTAATGGAAAAAACATGTGAACAACATATGAATAACATGTGAACAGCACATAAATATCATGTGAACAACATGTGAGATAAATGTAAAGAATATGTAAACAACATGTGAAGAACGTGTGATAAATGTCAACAGCATGTGAATAACGTGATAAATGTGAGCAACACATAAACAACATGTGGTAAATATGAAGAACAGAGGAGGGACCCATCTCCTGGACCAAGTGTCAGGAACCAGAGCAGAATGTACAGTACAGCATTACAACGTTACAGATGGACTGTAAACAGATATGAAGACAGATCAGGTTCACATGACCTTATCTCCACCTGGAGACCAATCATATACAGAAGATGAAGATCCAAACACCTGGTTCAGATCCAAACATCAACATCTGGAATGAGGCAACAACAGCCAGGAGAGAGACAGGAAATGAGGAAAGCCAAAAGTTTCCCCAAGAGGGCATCTGAGAGCTGATGGAGGGGCGAAGATCTGCCTCCTTCTTCTCAGAGTCACAACTGAGTGAAATGTGAACACATGAAACATGTTGATACAGTGTGACATCACTTCCTGGATCATATATCATTGTCTCTGATGTCATCTAAAACAAACAAATCAGACAGGAGCTGCTAACTGCTACTTCAGCTAACTGTTAATTCAGCTAACTGCTAATTCAGCTAACTGTTAATTCAGCTAACTGCAACATCCCCCACAGACTGTCTAAAACCTGGACATAGTCTCTGTGACGTCCCCACAGACTGTCTAAAACCTGGACGTAGTCTCTGTGTAAACATGTTTATTTCTGCTGTGCAGTTGGACATTTTAACACAGGGACTTATGAAGACTGACTCACTGTGGAGCCAGCCTCAAGTGGATAAAGTTTAATATACAATTTAACATACTGTTTAATATAAAGATTAACATAAAGTTTAACATAGTTTTATATACAGTTTGACATAAAGTTTAATATACAGTTTAACATACAGTTTAATATACAGTTTAATATAAAGATTAATATAAAGATTAACATAAAGTTTAATGTACAGTTTAACATAAAGTTTAATATATAGTTATATACAGTTTAACATAAAGTTTAATATACAGTTTAATATACAGTTTAACATAAAGTTTAATATAAAGATTAAGAGTTTAATATACAGTTTAACATAAAGTTGGATATAAAGTGTAATATACAGTTTAACATAAAGTTTAATATACAGTTTAACATAAAGTTTGATATAAAGTGTAATATAAAGTTTGATATAAAGTGTAATATACAGTTTAACATAAAATTTGATATAAAGTGTAATATACAGTTTAACATAAAGTTTAATATACAGTTTAACATAAAGTTTGATATACAGTTTACCATGAAGTTTAATATAAAGATTAACATAAAGTTTAACATACAGTTCAATATAAAGATTAACATAAAGTTTAATAGACAGTTTAACATAAAGTTTAATGTTAAACTATGAGCAGCATAGCAGGGGTGAGCAGCATAGCAGGCATGCCTATGCATGCTCAGGGAGGTGTCATGAGTCCATACGCCAAGTTTCGTGTCGACACATCAATGCATCGCAGAGATATCAGCCTTCTTCCTGTTTGGCGGCTTTGCTGCCGATTTGGACTGGCTGTTACGGCAAAACAGTCTGGAGTTCAGACATGAAAGTTGAACCATCAGCCAGCCATGGTCTGAAGACCATATCCACCAGGTTTCGTGTAAATCGGACAAAGTGTGTGCCCTCTGTAATCATAAGCATGTTTTTGACAAAATTCAAAATGTCCACCAAATCTTCGTGCATGTATTAGACAGTCCTTTAGCAAATGTACTGGGATGTCTGAGAGTACAAGTCAATACTGGAATTAAGGTTAAAGTCCAAAGCAATATGAAGATATAAGTGAAAATGCAATTTTGTTAATTATAGCGCCCCCCAAAGGTCAACCAGAAGTCAGTTTGAAGTCAAAACATCAAACAGTTGCTGAGATATGGCCTCACTTCTTGTTTGGCAGCGTCGCCACTGAGTTTGATTGGCTGCTATGGGAAAACGGAAGCGAAATTAAAAAATCCATGTGATAACTTTGCTGCTTGGTCTGAAGATTCTATGTGTCAAGTCCCGTGGAAATCGGACAATCTGTGTGACCTGAAATGCTTTTTGAAGGTTTTTGATAAAATTCAAAATGGCGGAAAATCCAATATGGCGCAAATTGACGTCATAGGGTGTGTTGAACTCGTCTTGATCCAAGGATTCCAACGGTACCTCATTTGTGACCAACGGGTCCAAAGTTATGAAGCTGAATGCACTTCAAACTTTGGCGTGTTGGTGGCGCTAGAGAGTTCAATGTACGGGCATGATAATTCTTGAGGTTGACCATGGGACTGTCCTGATTATGTGTGCCAAGTTTCAAAACTTTTCACCATAGCGTTCTAGGGGCTGCCATAGACTTCAATTGCAGCGGAAAGCCGAAAAAAATAATAGGAAAAGCTACAAACACAATGGGTGCCTTTGCAGGCTACACTGCTAGGCCCCCAAATATACAGTTTAATATAAAGATCAACATGAAGTTTAATATACAGTTTAATATAAAGATTAACATACAGTTTAACATAAAGTTTGATATAAAGATTAACATAAA
Organism: Sciaenops ocellatus; assembly: GCA_033000465.1. Taxonomy (NCBI): domain Eukaryota; kingdom Metazoa; phylum Chordata; class Actinopteri; family Sciaenidae; genus Sciaenops; species Sciaenops ocellatus. Next base: position 1,157,001 of record CP136871.1, on the reverse strand, counting down.
GTTTAACATACAGTTCAATATAAAGATTAACATAAAGTTTGATATACAGTTTAACAAAGTTTAATATAAAGATTAACATAAAGTTTAATATACAGTTTAATATAAAGATTAACACCCAGATTCATCAGATGCTTGCTCACCTGACCAAAGACACCTCAGCCACGCCTTCCCCGGCGACCGCCGTAGCACCACCAGCCCCAGGTGCCCATGCCCTGGCTCCCCATCTCGCTCCACCTGAAAAATTCTCCGGTGAGTCTGGAGAATGCCAGTTGTTCATTGTGGACTGTGAAATGCACTACGAACAATTGCCATCAGCCTTCCCCACAGAAAGATCCAAGGTGGCATTCATGATCTCCCATCTAACTGGCTGCTCTAATTGCTGCCAAATCTGCCTTCTACTCCAACATCATCCACCGCGACGGAAACAATACCAGGATTCTATTCTCCACAGTAAATAAACTTCTCAAGCCCAAGGAAATTGCCACCCGCTTTACATCAGCCCTTCAGTGTCAGCAATTCTTGGACTTTATCAATCACAAAATTTACTCCATACATCACCATCTCACCCCCTGTCTATCTTCTCAGTCAAACACTCCTTGGTTCAGTGCTACTGTCCGGCCCACCAGTACCCTGTCTGCTTTCCATCTTCCCTCGAATCAACAGATATCTCAACTGATCATGTCTTCTAGGTCTACTACTTCCATACTTCATCCACTTCCTACAACACTGGTCAGGGCCTGTCTCCCCACACTCTCCTCACTTATCAGGCAAATTGTGCACTCCTCCCTGTCATCTGGTATTGTTCCATCCCTACTCAAAACTGCTTCAGTCACACCCATATTAAAGAAACCTGGCCTTGACCCCAATGATTTCAATAACTATCGCCCTATCTCAAACCTCCCATTCATCTCAAAAGTTATCGAACGTCTGCCAACTTCAAGACCATCTATCAAACAATAACCTCTTTGAGTCTTTCCAGTCTGGTTTCCGTCCCAACCACAGCACAGAAACAGCTCTCACTCTAATTACAAATGACCTTCTTTTAGCAGCGGATTCTGGCCTACTCACCATCCTCATACTCCTAGACCTCAGTGCCGCCTTCGACACAATATCTCACACCATCCTCTTAGATCGTTTGGCCGGCACTGGGGTCTCTGGCATTCCTCTTCAGTGGTTCCATTCTTACCTGTCTGACCGTTCGCAGTTTATACAAGGAGAAAATACCAGATCATCACCCTCACCACTCTCTCATGGTGTTCCACAAGGTTCTGTCCTCGGTCCCCTACTCTTTATCATCTATATCCTCCCTCTTGGCAATATCTTCCGTCAATATGGTATCCACTTTCACTGTTACGCCGACGACATCCAAATCTACATCACCACCAAATTGGACACCAAATCACCACCTACTGCCCTTATGGACTGCCTGCAAACTATCACAAACTGGATGTCAAACAATAAGTTAAAACTCAATGGCAATAAAAGTGAAATTCTTCTCGTCGGATCCAAATCATCACTCTCCAAATCCCACCCCCTCAGTATTCTCATCGACGGCTGTTTGGTCCCCACTTCAACCGCAGTTAAAAGTCTTGGTGTTATTTTGGACAGTACCCTCTCATTCTCATCCCACATCAATAACATCTCACGCACAGCCTTTTTCCACCTCCGCAATATCTCCAGACTCCGCCCCTCCCTCACCCAGCACTCCACCGAAATCCTTATAAATGCCCTGGTCACCTCCCGCTTGGATTATTGCAACTCCCTCCTCACCGGTCTACCACAGAAACTCATCCACGGTCTACAAACCATCCAGAACACCGCTGCCAGAATCATCACCCGTACCAAGTCCTCGGATCATATTACACCAGTCCTCATGCAACTCCACTGGCTCCCTGTTCATCAACGCATACACTACAAGCTACTTCTGCTAACATTCAAAGCTCTCCATAACCTGGCCCCCCCATATCTCTCTATTATGCTTCACCCTTATATCCCACCCCGTTCACTCCGTTCCTCATCTGCTGCCCTGCTTTCCACCCCCTCCTTTTCACTTACCTCACTAGGCGCTCAGGCTTTTAGCTGTTCTGCACCTAGACTCTGGAACTCACTGCCATTACACATTCGCACTCTGGACTCCATCGACACCTTCAAATCCCACCTCAAAACACACCTTTTTAAGTTATCCTACTCCATATAACACTCTGTCCTCCAACCGTTTTATCCACCTTATCTATTTTCTAGTCACACTGTATTTTCTTTGTATGTATTTATATTTTGTGCTATTGTATTTCATATCTGTTTTGTTTTGTTGTCTTTTTGCTTTGTTTCTTATATGTAAGGTGACCTTGGGTTCTAGAAAGGCGCCAACAAATAAAATTTATTATTATTATTATTATTATTATTAACTGGGAGAGCACGGGCCTGGGCTACAGCGGAATGGTCCCGTGGGTCGCCGATCTGTCAATCCATGGATCGGTTCACAGAGGCGTTGAGGAGAGTTTTCAATTCTACCACGTCAGGCAGAGAAACAGCATGCAAGTTGAGCAGCATCAGGCAAGGCATGGACTCTGTCTCTGATTATGCCATCCGCTTCCGCACCTTAGCCACTGATAGTGGATGGAATTCCATGGCACTGTACGATGCTTTTATCAAAGGACTGTCTGATCCTATTCAGGATTTATTGGTTCCCCTCGATCTGCCTGAGGATCTTGACTGTGATCGTGCTAGCGGTCAGAACTGACCACCGCTTGGCTGAGCGGAGAAGGGACAAGTCACGAGCTCCAGTTTCCCGGGATTACGCCAGAGGTCGTCCTTCGCCTGCTTCACACGGTTGGAGGGATTCTCTCCGTCCGTCATCACCAGTTCCTAGGAGAGCAGCGCCCCCAGCGACACGGAGGAGTCCATGCAGCTAGGAAGGGCTAAATTGTCTGCAGAGGAGCGACGACGCCGCCAACAGGAAGGGAGGTGCTTCTATTGTGGGAAACAGGGACATCTGCTGGTAGCATGCCCAGTTAAGAAGAAGGCTCACCAGCTGAAGGAGGGGTTCCGGGTGAGTCACTCCTCCACCACTGACAGCCCCTCCCGCTCTTTAACTGACATTCAGGTAAAACACAAAGACATCACAGTTTCTCTGGGAGTATTAATTGACTCTGGGGCTGATGAAAGTTTCATGGATTGGAGTTTTGCTCACAAACTGAATGTTAAGACTGAATCTCTACCTCAGCCCTTGGAGGCTAATGCCCTAGATGGCAGCTTCATTTTTAATGTAACCCATGTAACTGAGCCAGTAGAAGTAGCAACTGAGGATCATCATGAACTTATGTCATTCCACCTCATTAACTCTGCCCAACACCCTCTGATCCTGGGATTCCCCTGGCTCAAGAAACATAACCCCCACATTGACTGGTGTTCAGGGAAGGTTATGAGATGGGGAGGACCCGGGATAGGAACAGGGCTCGAACCGAACAAAAAGGTGGAAATTGGGGTGGTTGCTGACCTTAACTCTGTTTCTGTTCCATCCCACACAGACTTAAAGGTTGACCGGCCTGACCTGACCTCCATTCCCAGGTGCTACCATGATCTCGGGGAGGTATTCAGTAAAAGTAAGGCCACGTCTCTACCACCCCATCGACTTTATGACTGCCCTATCGACCTCATCCTGGGGGCACCGATCCCCAAGGGGAGGTCATATTCCATTTCTGGTCTGGAAAAGATTGCCATGACTGAGTATATTGAGGCATCCTTAAAAACAGGACTTATCCACCCCTCATCCTCCCCAGCAGGGGCAGTGTTTTTCTTTGTGGGGGAAAAAAGATGGTGCCCTGAGACCCTGTATTGACTTTGGACCTCTGAATGACATTACCATTAAGAATTGGTACCCTCTGCCTCTCATGTAATCTGCTTTCGAACAACTGCAACAGGCCAAGATTTTTACTAAGCTTAACCTGAGAAACGAATACCACCTGGTCCGCATAAGAGAGGGGGATGAGTGGAAGACTGGGTTTAACACTCCTTTCGGGCATTCAGATACCTGGTGATGCCATTTGCGCCTGCTGGAGAACCAGCTTTATGTGAAAGCAGAAAAAAGTGAATTTCATGCCGAATCTGTGTCATTCCTGGGCTTCATCGTAGCCCCTGGGAAGATACAAATGGACACGGCTAAAGTTAGCGCTGTGGCTTAGTGGCCTACACCTGATAACCGTAAGAATGTCCAGCAGTTTCTGGGCTTTGCTAACTCCTACAGGCGGTTTATCAGAAACTTCAGCGCAATAGCTTCTCCTCTCCATGCTCTCACCTCTCCTCAGGCTCCGTTCCTGTGGTCTCCTCAAGCCGAGGAGGCCTTCACCCAGCTCAAGGAGATGTTCACCACTGCTCCCATTCTCACGGTTCCTGACCACAGTCGGCAGTTTGTGGTGGAGGTGGATGCCTCCAGGAGTAGGGGCTGTTCTCTCGCAGCGCTCTGCCAAGGATCACAAGCTGCATCCTTGTGCCTTCCTGTCCAGGAAGCTTTCACCAGCAGAACGGAGCTATGATGTCGGTAATTGTGAGCTACTTGCTGTTAAGATAGCATTGGAAGAGTGGAGACATTGGTTAGAGGGGGCTCAACATCCATTTGTGGTCTGGACCCATCATAAGAACCTTGAGTATATTCACAAGGCCAAGCGTTTGAACTCCTGCCAAGCCAGATGGACTTTGTTTTGTCTTACAGGCCGGGGTCCCGGAACACCAAGCTTGACGCCTTGTCTCATCTGTTTGACCCCAGGCCTGCTGCCAAAGAACCTGAACCCATCCTGCCACTGCACCGTGTGGTAGGAGCGGTGACATGGCAGATAGAAGCAGAGGTGAAGTGGGCTAATGGTAAGAACCCTACACCTAGTGGTTGTTCAGCAAATCGCCTGTTTGTTCCTGTCACTATGCGTCCACAGGTGCTTCACTGGGCTCACACCTCTAAGCTCACCTGCCATCCGGGAATCAAGAGAACCATGTACGCCATACAGCAAAGGTTCTGGTGGCTGTCCATGGAACATGAGGTCCGAGAGTATGTGGAGGCATGCCCTGTCTGTGCCCGAAACAAGACCTCCTCCCATGCTCGGATGGGGCTGCTGCAACCTCTCCTGGTACCCAGTCGACCATGGGGTAAGATTTCACTGGACTTTGTCATGGGGCTCCCGGTCTCCCAAGGTAACACCACTGTTCTTACAGTGGTGGACAGATTCTCTAAGATGACACATTTTATTGCCTTGCCTAAACTGCCGTCTGCGAAAGAGACGGCAGAAATCATGATGAATAATGTGTTTCGTATCCATGGTTTTCCTAAGGACATTGTGTCAGACCGGGGGCCCCAATTCATCTGGCAGTTCTGGAAGGAATTCTGCAGTTGCCACCGTCAGCCTCACGTCCAGATACCACCCTGAGTCCAATGGACAAACAGAGCGGCTCAACCAGGAACTAGAGACTTGTCTCCGGTGCCTGGTATCCCAGAACCCATCATCCTGGAGCAAGCACCTGACTTGGGTGGAACATGCCCACAATTCTCTTCCAACTGCGGCCACTGGGCTGACTCCCTTCCAGTGTGTCTTTGGCTACCAACCTCCCTTGTTCTCGGAGACAGAGAAAGAGGTGTATATATATATATATATACAGTTTAATTTATTTAAGTTTATTTAATTTATTCAGTGTTGTCTCGTGTCTACGTTGTCTTGTGATTTCCTGTTTTATTTTGGTTCCACTTCCTGTCTGTGTCCATTGTTGTTAGTTTTACTTTCCCCCTTTGTCTGTTTTCCCGCCTTTAGAATTACCTGTCTCCGCCCTGATTGTTTCCACCTGTGTCCTTACCTTGTGTGTATATATAGTCCGTGTCTCCCTTTGTCCTGTGCCAGTTCGTCTTGTCTTATGTCAGAGAACCAGCGCTTTGTCCATTGGCTGGTCTTGTTGTTTTGATACTTTGTTCAAGAGTGATTTTCTGTTTGTTTCCTTTTTTCATAGTCTAGCCTTGCAAGAGTGATTTTCTGTTTGTTTCCTTTTTCATAGCCTAGCCTCTCTAGAGTGATTTTCTGTTTGTTTATTTTGTTTTTCTTAGTCTAGCCTTAGTTTTGTGACTTCTTGATTTCTGAGATTAGTGTAGAGTTTTCCCTCTGTAAAGAGTGATTTCTATTTTGTTTTGTTCAATAAACCTTTATTTTGAAACTTTGGTCTGTGGAGTTGTGCATTTGGGTTTGGGTCCATAGTTCGGTCGTGACAACAGTTTAATATAAAGATTAATATAAAGATTAACATAAAGACTAATATACAGTTTAATTTACAGTTTAACATAAAGTTTAACATACAGTCTAACAAAGTTTGATATAAAGTGTAATATAGAGTTTAACATAAAGTTTAATATACAGTTTAACAAAGTTTAATATACAGTTTAACATAAAGTTTGATATACAGTGTGATATACAGTTTAATATAAAGATTAATATAAAGATTAACATGAAGTTTAATATAAAGATTACCATAAAGTTTGATATAAAGTGTAATATACAGTTTAACAAAGTTTAATATAAAAATTAACATAAAGCTTAATATAAAGATTAACATGAAGTTTAATATAGTTTCACATAAAGTTTAATATACAATTTAATATAAAGATTAACATAAAGTTTAACATACAGTTTAATATAAAGTTCAATATACAGTTTAATATAAAGATTAACATAAAGTTTAATATACAGTGTAATATAAAGTTTAAATAAAGTTTAATATGCAGTTTAAGATAAAGTTTAATATACAATTTAATATAAAGATTAACATAAAGTTTGATATAAAGATTAACATACAGTTTAATATAAAATTTAATATAAACTCTGTGTGACTTAACAGTGATGTAAACAGCGAGTCTTGGTTTAGTGGCTGCAGTCCAATAGTCTATTTTGTTTAGGAACCTTCCTCATTGAGTGAAATGAACTGAAGTATTAATGTGTCCGTCATGATAAGAGCTGTTCGAATTCTCAATGATTCCTTTATTATCTCCTTTAGCATAGGATACATTGGAGCATCCTTTACGAAAGGAAAGGAGGTAATGCCGTCCCACAATTCCTTGTGACAAAAAAAATCAACGACCATTCAGTCATTCACAACCAGACTGTGTGTGGAGCTGCGTTCACACACAGAGTAAAAACTGTTTGTAACTGTGACATCCAGCGTCCTGCAGATCATCATGAAGTTACCGTTGCTGATTAATCATATATCTTTGCCATAACTTGCTAATATGTTTCTATATGAGTGGACAGGAGGGTGAGCGACCATACCAGCGTAACAAACACGTCATGTGACTTCTGTGACAGGTGGACAATATTCATTTATTATTTGAATTCTGACGTTGATGATGACGTCACATTTTTCACCGGGTTGTCCACGTTTATATTTCCTGCATGAAACAACACGGTCAGAGCGCACGGGGAGGATCTAGGAAGTATCTCAGATGAGCGTTTTGTAGTCCATCTTCTGGACTTTGTAGTTTTACCACAGATCACGTCAATAACATTCACCGTCACATCATGACGTAGTCTAGTGTAAGAGCAGTCGTCTTCTCCTAACTCCTTATGAATTCTCCTTCTCATCTTTCCTTGACCTCGTGAAGTTTTCCATCGAGGTCCAGGAAGAGTGGTTAGGAAAGAACTTAGGAGCTAATTTTTTGACTATTCGACCGTACCCAATGTCTCCTTTAAAATTGAAGTATATGACGTCATTGTCTGTGACTGACTGCTGGGCGGGAACAGGCTGAGCGGCGTGTGCTGTGTCTTTAAATGTTTGAACGGGGCGCGCGACGCGGCTTCTCTCCTGCTGACGTCACAGTTCCACAAGAGGAAGATGGCGGCGGTGTTGGAGCGCAGCTTCATAGAGATTTGCGGGTTCGAGCGGGAGACCGTGCAGAGGTTCCGGGAGGTCACCGTAAACCTCGGTAAACGTCCTCACACACTCGTTACGGTTCTGTGTTCCGAGTTCTTTGGGTTCTGCCAGTTTGTCACCAGACCAAGGCAACGGTACCGCATGCTAACAACAGCTAGCACCGCTAACACGCCTGCTAATAACATTAGCTATGCTAGCAGAAAGTAACAGGGCCTGATGGAGGGATGCTAACAGTGAACAGTGAAGCGTGACAGCTCACATGAACAGTATAATGTCTGTGTGTGTGTGTGTGTGTGTGTATATATATATATATATATATATATACACACACACACACACACACATATATAAATAAATATAACATGAACAGTATATGAGCAGTTAGCTTCTCAGTGAACACAGATTTAATGTGACTGCATAGACACACACACACACACACACACACACACACACAATATCATACACTAATATTAACACAGTCAGGAGTGTGTTTGTCCTGCTCATAGTCATGAATCCTCTGTCCTGATTGGCTGCTGTCAGAGGAGTACCTGATTCACAGGTGTATCTGTTCTTTTATTGACATTTTATTTTGAAAGGTTTGTTTCCACTTCCCTCTCCTGGCTGTATATAAACACATTTAGCCACGTTAGCAGTCAGTAACTCGTCATGCTGATGTAAAGACTGTTAGCGTGTGCTGACATCCATGTGATACAAGCGTCCTGTGCTTCCTGTCCACAGGTCTGAGCGCTCTTCCTGGAGGTGTGAAGTTTCCTGATGCCGCTGGAGCCTTTCATTATGAGGAGGGCGGGAAGCTGCTGTCCGTCACCAGTAACAGATTCATCCATTGGTCAGTGAGCTCGCCATCAGCCTCCACACACTCTCCTTCACTGTGAACACAAGTTAATGAACATGTAACGGCGGAACACGTGATTCTTAACATGCTAAACACGTGATTGACAACACGCTGAACACGTGTGATTCACATTCTGTGTGCAGGTCCACGTCAGGGGACACGGTGCAGCTGGTGGAGCAGTCCTTGGACACCAACCTGCTCAACAACGCCGTTAAACTGAAGTTCAGCCACTGCACCGTGCTGCCTGGAGGAGTCCACATCCAGGAGACCCTCAACAATGTCATCATCCTCATCTCCACCAATCAGAGCGTCCACAGACTGCTGCTGCCACACCCCACCCGAATGTACCGCAGTGTGAGTAATACTGAACACACTGAGGCTAAGCTGACAGACTGATGTGAAGCTAACAGGTGTTGTCCTCTCCAGGAGCTGGCCACGGAGCTTCACATGCAGTCGATCTTCACGGATGTGGGGAAGCTGAGTCTGCAGGAGCCGTCTCACAGTGCCGTCATACCTAGCTCGGTGGGTCAGACGGGAAGTCCCAGCACGTATACCGCCTGGCTCAGTCAGTCTGGAGAGGCTCACTATGCCCTGGCTTCACCTGCTGGAGGCATCATGGTGGTCACTCTGCCACCCCACAACACACAAGGTGAAGTTCGCCTCAGTGGGTTCATGTTTTTACAGACAGGACCATGTTTCCCTGGGAACAGTTACTGCTCACTGAATGGTCACTGATTGGTCACTGCTGTGTCCAGCTCTTCATGAAGACTTGTGTTTTTCAGGTGGTGTGTCGGTGCTGGAGCTGAAGAGGAGCTCCATGATGCAGAGGTTGTCCGGCTGGATGCCCACAGCAATCCGCGGAGACCAGAGTCCATCTGACCTGGTCCTCAGTCTGGCTGTCAGAGAGCTGGAGGAAGACTCATTCATCTTCGCTCTCTGTCAGGATCACAAGCTGCGCATGTGGTCATTCAGGGTGAGACCTCATGACTCGAATCATCGTTCAGCAAGACGTTCTGTACAGGTGATGGAGGCGTGATGTCACTAAATATGGTCATGTGTCCCCGTGCAGGAGCAGGCGTGTCTGCTGGAGGCGGACATGTTGGAGTACATGCCGGCCTGTAAAGGAGTGAAGCGTCTGGCCGGTCAGGGTCACCGTCTGAGGCTGGCCTTCTCCTCCACCACCGGCCTCTGTCTGGCGGTCTACCTGGCCGTACCTCAGAGAGGACAGTTCACTGTCCTGCAGCTGGTTGCCACCGACAACAACCGCTACAGCCTCGACCACATCTCCTCTCTGTTCTCCACACAGGTAAACCACAATTGGTGCTGATGTCACCTCTGATTATTTTAATAAAACATGCATTCAGACAGTGAACGTGTCTCTGTCCGCAGGAGACTCTGGTGGATTTCACTCTAACCTCAACAGATGTCTGGGCTGTGTGGGTGGACGACTCCAACACTACCGTGGTCAAATACATCAACTTTGAACAGTAAGAAGTCAGAAACAGTGAAAGACGTCAAAGTGTGTGAGGTGTGTGTGTAACTGTGCGTGTTTGCAGTAACACAGCCGGGCAGTGGAACCAGGTTTTCGTTCAGCCGCCGCCTGAGGAAGAAGTCCACATCGGAGTCGACCAGGACCCCAGAGTAAGACGCACTGACCTCTGACATTCTTAAGGGGGAAATGGTGATCAATAAAATGTCACTAAAAACAAAAATGTGAGACTTTGTTGATTCTCAGAGAGAAATTCACGTGATCAGATAGTTGAAGTAAAGTTGGATCGTTAAATATAAAATAAACAAGCACACAGAGCTGTCATTAAATATGACAGCTCTGTGGGAGGGAGGACGGGGGTGAAGGCTGTAGTCTGCTGAGAGAGGGGGAGGTCTCATGTTGTTGCACAGTCCACGTTTGAAGGTGTGGAGGAGGTGATGGGTGGAGACTTGGGGACCCAGACGCTCCCTGTAGTTGTTCTTGGCTTCTCCGTTTCCTCTTTAGATCCTTCTGGACTTGTCATGATCTGTTGCCATGAAGACCTTTGATCTCTGCATTAATCCATAGTTCATTGTTGAGCAGGTACAGTGCAGTCCTCATAGAAACAAATCTGTTATGCAATCAGAGACCCTTTGTATCCTCCCTGTAGTCCTCCTAGAACACTTCCCATTTCCGCAGCAGATGGTGGCGTGTGAAAACTCCTGTGAGGTTTCAATCCGACAAACGCATTCCTGCACTGTTACAGATTAACAAAGACCTCCTCCTCTCTTCTCACGCTCTGCCGTCTCTATGAAGCTGAAGGATTTCCCAGGGGTGCTGAGCTACTTTTCCTTCACAGTGCTCCAACTCATCCCAATCCATCTCAGCTGGGTTTAGGTCAGGTAACTGTGAAGGTCAGGTCATCTGATGCAGCACATCATCACTCTCCTTCTTGGTCAAACAGCCCTCACAGAGCCTGCAGGTGTGTTGGGGTCATTGTTGAAAATCAAATGATGGTCCCACAAACCAGGTCTCTGCAGGATGCTGTGGTAGCCATGTTGGTTAAGTGAGCTTTGAATTTTGAATAAATCACCAGCAGTGTCACCAGCAAAGCACCTCCACACATTCAAACCTCCTCCTCCATGCTTCACGATGGGAAACCACACATGCAGATACCATCCGTTCACCTTCTGTGTCTCACAAAGACACGGCAGTCTGAACCAAAACTCTCAGATTTGGATTCATCAGACCAAAGTCCAGATTTCCTCTGGTCTAATGTCCATTCATGTATATTCTAAGTGGAGTGATTCAAAATGAACCAACAGTCTATCTACCTGAGCAGGTGTGTTGTCCTGGTGACTCACTCTCACTGTTCATTTATTATGTTGACTGTGATTAAATACTGTGTTCTGTTGACAGGAGACATACCTGGAGGTTCTCTTCTCTCCTCTACGCTTCACAGCTTCAGCCATCGTTAAAGCTCTGCAGGTAAGAAACGACCTGCCCTAGTTACAGCTCTACAGGTGACAAATTACCTGCCATAGTTAGAGCTCTGTAGGTAAGAAATGACCTGCATAGTTAAGGGTCTACCTGTTTTGTGTGTGTTTCAGATCTACCGCAGAGGCTCAGAGAGAATCACTGATTGGTCCTGGGAGGCTCTGAAGAAGGAGGTGACTGTGGCTGTGGAGAGTGAGGTACTTCATCCACAATGAGCTGATGTTACTACAAAGAGTTCAAATAATACAGTACAGTGTTTTTATAACAGAGAGTTCAAAGAATACAGTACAGTATTTTTATTAGAGAGTTCAAAGAATACAGTACAGTGTTTTTATTACAGAGAGTTCAAAGAATACAGTACAGTATTTTTATTAGAGAGTTCAAAGAATACAGTACAGTGTTTTTATTAGAGTTCAAAGAATACAGTACAGTGTTTTATTACAGAGAGTTCAAATAATACAGTACAGTGTTTTTATTAGAGTTCAAAGAATACAGTACAGTATTTTTATTAGAGAGTTCAAAGAATACAGTACAGTATTTTTATTACAGAGAGTTCAAAGAATACAGTACAGTATTTTTATTACAGAGAGTTCAAAGAATACAGTACAGTGTTTTTATTAGAGAGTTCAAAGAATACAGTACATTGTTTTTATTACAGAGAGTTCAAAGAATACAGTACAGTATTTTTATTACAGAGTTCAAAGAATACAGTACAGTGTTTTTATTACAGAGAGTTCAAAGAATACAGTGCAGTGTTTTTATTACAGAGAGTAGTTCAAAGAATACAGTACAGTGTTTTTATTACAGAGTTCAAAGAATACAGTACAGTATTTTTATTAGAGTTCAAAGAATACAGTACAGTGTTTTATTACAGAGTTCAAAGAATACAGTACAGTATTTTTATTACAGAGTTCAAAGAATACAGTACAGTGTTTTTATTAGAGTTCAAAGAATACAGTACAGTGTTTTTATTACAGAGAGTTCAAAGAATACAGTGCAGTGTTTTTATTACAGAGAGTAGTTCAAAGAATACAGTGCAGTGTTTTTATTACAGAGAGTAGTTCAAAGAATACAGTACAGTGTTTTTATTACAGAGTTCAAAAAATACAGTACAGTATTTTTATTAGAGAGTTCAAAGAATACAGTACAGTATTTTTATTACAGAGAGTTCAAAGAATACAGTACAGTGTTTTTATTACAGAGAGTTCAAAGAATACAGTACAGTATTTTTATTAGAGTTCAAAGAATACAGTACAGTGTTTTTATTACAGAGCGTTCAAAGAATACAGTACAGTATTTTTATTAGAGAGTTCAAAGAATACAGTACAGTGTTTTTATTACAGAGAGTAGTTCAAAGAATACAGTACAGTGTTTTATTACAGAGAGTTCAAAGAATACAGTACAGTGTTTTTATTAGAGAGTTCAAAGAATACAGTACAGTATTTTTATTACAGAGAGTTCAAAGAATACAGTAGTGTTTTATTACAGAGAGTTCAAAGAATACAGTACAGTGTTTTTATTAGAGTTCAAAGAATACAGTACAGTGTTTTTATTACAGAGAGTTCAAAGAATACAGTACAGTGTTTTTATTACAGAGAGTTCAAAGAATACAGTACAGTGTTTTTATTAGAGAGTTCAAAGAATACAGTACAGTATTTTTATTACAGAGAGTTCAAAGAATACAGTACAGTGTTTTTATTACAGAGAGTTCAAAGAATACAGTACAGTATTTTTATTAGAGTTCAAAGAATACAGTACAGTGTTTTTATTACAGAGAGTAGTTCAAAGAATACAGTACAGTGTTTTATTACAGAGAGTTCAAAGAATACAGTACAGTGTTTTTATTAGAGAGTTCAAAGAATACAGTACAGTATTTTTATTACAGAGAGTTCAAAGAATACAGTAGTGTTTTATTACAGAGAGTTCAAAGAATACAGTACAGTATTTTTATTAGAGTTCAAAGAATACAGTACAGTTTTTTTATTACAGAGAGTTCAAAGAATACAGTACAGTGTTTTTATTACAGAGTTCAAAGAATACAGTACAGTGTTTTTATTAGAGTTCAAAGAATACAGTACAGTGTTTTTATTAGAGAGTTCAAAGAAACACAGTACAGTGTTTTTATTAGAGTTCAAAGAATACAGTACAGTATTTTTATTACAGAGAGTAGTTCAAAGAATATAGTACAGTGTTTTTATTGGAGTTCAAAGAATACAGTACAGTGTTCCTATGAGTTTTATAATCTTAAACTTTGTACCACAGATTCTTTAGAATGAGGAAGTAATCTCTCCTGTCTGTCTGTCCTCCAGCTTCAGAGCAGTGTGACAGAGTTTGAGTTTTCTCAGGAAGAGTATCGTCAGCTGCAGGTGGAGTTCTGGTCCAAATTCTACGCCTGTTGTCTTCAGTACCAGGAGGCTCAGTCCATGCCTCTGGGTCTGACAGTGAGCCAGCACACCAACATGGTCTGTCTGCTCAAGAAGGTAAGGCTCCTCCAACACAGCTGTGTTTCAGCAGCAGACACACCCGAGACACACCTGACTGACAATAATCTCCTGACACTTGATGGTGGTCATGTGATTATTATGACAGACTTCAGTCTATGACATGACAGTTATGGGAGGGACCAAACACACGCTCTAATCGTCATGTGTGTGATCACGTGTATGTCAGGGCTTCGTGTCGTTCCTGCTGCCGTGTTTCGCAGTCGATCACCTGTACCTGTCTTACGATGAGTACCTGTTCTCAGAGGAGGACACGCCCATCACTGAAGGTGAGGACACCTGGTACCTTCAGGTGAAGCTGTGGAGTCATTCAAAGCTTCATGTGTTGTGTTTTACTTAATGTTTACCTGTCCTCAGACCCAGAGGTCGGCCGTGACGTGCTGCAGCTGGTTCAGTGTTTACGGATGGTCAGTGATGCAGTTTCCGGAGAGATGGCGTACGAGATGGAGAAAGCTCTGGAACACCTTCAGTCACCTGAGAGGGCTGCAGAACTCATCTTGGAGAACATGCTGTCCAATGACAAGTCAGTCCTCGTACTCAACTGAGCTCACCTGAACCTGAGCGTGTCATCACACCTGAGCTAGTTTAGGTTTCATTGAATCAGAAAATATTAGTGACGTTTTTAGCTAATCAGGTTAATCAGGCTAATCAAGCTAATGAGGCTAACAAAGTTAATGACAGGAGGGGACACTAACAATGTTAACATAGTTTTATTTAAATGTTTCCTGAAGTGACAGTGTGATCGAGGACATCCAGAACAAACTGCAGGACATTCGTAACCCGATGGCCGCCATGATGGTCCTGCTGAGGGAGATGGACCTGGAGACGGACTCAGAGGTCGGAGGAGACGGACCCGCACCTGGTACGAAACAACATGTGAAGTCCACGCGAACCTCGTGAATAGGGTTGGGCACCGAGAACCGGTTCCAAATAGGAACCGGTTCCTAACGTCCGGTTCCAGAACCGTTAAGAAGATGTTTGAATTTCGATTCTTTTTTTCGGTTCCTAAATGCCCGCACTAGTTTGTTTTCGGGTTTTGTTTTACTCCGCCTGGCGTGCTGCCGTGCTCCGTTTGTTTTTGGGGTTTGTTTTACTCTGCCCGGCGTGCTCCGCTAAACATCACTTGTCCGAACATGGACCGCAAACGCCGCTCGAAAGTCTGGCTTCATTTTAATTTAAAAAAGGACGGATTCGCACAGTGCAACACCTGTGATAAACTTATTATTGCCAAAGGAGGATGCACAACAAACATGACAAAACACCTTCGCCTGCTGCATGGTATAAAAATTAACGAGTGTACTGTGTTTGATGCGTTGCGTTGCTCTCCTGCTCCCGTCGCTTCCTCCACTTCACTTTATGTGAATAAATAAAAATGGCCTGTGTAAAGGCTTTTTCAAATGAAAAAATTCTCTTGTTTTTTTTTTTCTGTCCTGCACCTCAAAGAATTGGAATCGAGAATCGTTTAAAACAGGAATCGATTTTGAGAATCGGAATCGTTAAAATCCAAACGATGCCCAACCCTACTCGTGAAGTCCACGCGGACCTCATGGTACCTGATTATAAAGAGATTTCTACGTAGACCCATGAGGACTCCAAACTGTGTCCCGAGGTTGACGTGTCGTCCTGACGCTGACGAGTCGTCCCTGCTCTGTGTCTTGCAGGTCACAGTCTGAACATGAGGATCAGCCTGTCTCAGCTGTATGGCAGCAGTTCAGCTGTGTCTGTCGTCTGTCAGGCAGTCTGTCACATGACCATGACCAGAGCGCTGTTCTGCAGAGACCTGCTGATCCTCCAGAAACTCTACCTACGCTTTGGAGACAACGTGAGGAGACACACACACACACACACACACACACACACACACACACACACACACACACACACACACACACACACACACACACACACGCACACATGTTGGTGTAGTCAGTTTATGAACCTTTGTGTGTGTGTGTGTGTGTGTGTCTCAGGTGTTTCTGGGTGGAGGTGCTCAGCTGTTGCAGCTCCAGCAGGACTTGATTCCTCGCAGCTCTCACCTGCTGTCCTCCTATCACCTCCTCAAACACGTCAGTCAGAGCCTGGCCTCCTCCATCCCCCTGGACATCATGTGAGTACACGCCAATATGTGTACAAATACACAGACATCATGTGAGTACACACCAATATGTGTACAAATACACACAGACATCATGTGAGTACACGCCAATCTGTGTACAAATACACACAGACATCATGTGAGTACACACCAATATGTGTACAAATAAACACAGTCGTGAGTTTGTAAGTTTGATTTGACATGTTAAGAACACAACAGGTGTATGAATGTAGAGAGCAGGTGTACTGTGTACCTCTGACCTTTGACCTTTAACCCCTCAGAGACGCTAACCTGCAGCACCTGACTGTGTTGGAGCTGTCCGACAGTCCGGCCCTCTCCACCAACCGATCAGGTCAGTGACAGTAGAAACTGAGCACCCGGAAGACTTTATATATATTCTGTATATATTTGTTGACTTAACTTTTACCCAAAGCGGCTTACAAAAAAGGGGCCATGGTGCACTGAGACAAGGACGTGTTAGTGAAGCAATAATTACTGTGACAGTACTAGAGGAGATAGATGTATCATGTCCAGTTGTTGGTAGTGTTGGAGAGGAGGTCCTCTCTGAAGAGCTGGAGGTCTTGAAGAGGTTGTGAAGGTAGAGAAGGATGCCCCTGATCTGGTAGGAACTCATTGGAGGAGGCAACATATGTATGAGGACATTCAAGTAGGTAGGTGCAATACCAGAGACTCAGAAACACTCATTGCCAGTTATCACAAATGCTTGATTGCAGTTGTTGCTGCTCGGGGTGGCACAACCATTGTTATTAGGTTTAGGGGGCAATTATTTTCTCACATAAGGTCAGGTAGGTTTGAAATCATTAAAAAGTGTGACAAATATGCAAAAAAAAAAAAAAAAAAAAAAGAAATAAGGAAGGGGCAAATACTTTTTCACAGCACTGTATCCGATCTTACCCAGGGAGGTGGTGTAGATAGCAAAGAGAAGTACTGAGCCTGGAACCCTGTGAGATGTGGACAGCTCCTCTGATCCAGTTTCACTAAAATCACTGAATAAAGTTATAAAGTTGTGCTTTGACGCTCAAGCGGCGTCAGAATAGAGACAGCATTTCAGTGGATGTTAAATAAGTACACAGTATCAGTACTGGAGAACAGATGGGACAGAAACAACGGCTGAGATTATTTATGTTTAACATGCATTGTTTTATTGTATTCGTCCTGATGCCAGCGCTGTCCCCGTCCTGATGACGTTGTCCTTGTTGTCTCCACAGTGTTGAGTCCTCAGACGGTTGTGGAGCTCTTCTATCAGACTGCAGCCAGGAAGACGATCATTTCCCACATTTACTCTCAGCAGCAGAGTAACTCTCTGCTCCACTGGAGCCACATGACCTCAAATGTGGTTCACCTGCTCGCCCAGATGCTGTATCCTTCAATGACCCAACAACACGCCGGGCCGGATGTTTGGTTAGGTTCTTGAAGTTGAAGTCTTCACATGTTGAACACTGCAGAGTTTTTATAAGAATCAGCCGTCTGCCTCCCCACAAACCTCCAGTAGAATCTGGATTAGATATTAATTACTTTTGTTATCTGTTTTATTCTATACTGAGTCTGGTTCTTGAGTGCACCTAAATTTCGTTGTATGTACAATGAAATGAAATGTTACCTTACAGTTTATTAATGTGTATTAATGTTGTTGAATCTTAACTGGTGTCCCAGTTGGCCCAGTAACCCTGGATTCCAGTTCCCAGAATGTCTGATGGCCAACTGTCAGTACACACAGCTGCAGGTGAGTTTAACGTGTTCATCTCAACACATCTGTGACATGTACATTCTTCATGTTGTTCATACTTCACACAAACATTTCTGTCCGTCCATCAATGATCACCATTCATGGATCGGCGGTTGAGGATCAAGGATTGACGCTCAGCGATCAGTGGTCATCGATGTATGTTCAGTGGTCATCGATGTATGTTCAGTGATCATCGATCTGTGTTCGATGATCGATCTGTGTTCAATGATTGTGTTAATTGATGTTTGATTATTGATGTCGACCTTTGTTCAGTGTTGATGCTCAGCATGATGGCGTCCCAGGTGTATCTCACCCATGTCTTTCTGTGTGCAGGAGTATGTGAGGCTGATTGGTCCCTGGTGTCAGGTGAACATCGGCTCCTGTCGCTTCATGCTGGGTCAGTGTTACCTGGCCAATGGGGAGGGTCAGAAGGTGAGATGGACTCAAAGTGTGGCTCTACACCTGGATCCAGGATCACATGACCTGCTGACTCATCAACTTTTTGTCGTCAGGCTCTGCAGTGTTTCCAGGAGGCAGCAACGGAGGTGGAGAAGGAGGAGTTCCTGATGAGACTGACAGGCACAGACGAGGAGGAGGCTGCGTCCACTCCCAGACTACAATACTACAACAAGGTACACCTGATGGGAGGATGATACAGGTGTGGATGGGCCAACGACCAACAGGACGTTAGAACAAGTTCCATGAAATGTGTTCATGACGTCTGCGTGTAAAAACATGTTTTATTCAGTGTGACAGCAGCAGACAGGTACAGGTGAGATCCAGGTACAGCCACCTGTTGAACACTTCCGGTTTCTGTGTGTGTTCAGGTGTTGCGGCTGTTGGAGGATGTTGGTTTACCTGAACTCGTCATCCAGTTGGCCTCTCTGGCCATAACGGAGGCAGCCAGCGACGTCAACAGTCAGGTAACGTTTAGCACGCAGGTGAACAGGCACGTGAACAGACAGGTGGAGAGTCACAAAACGTTTAACAGGCAGGTGAACATCTGAGATGATTTGAAATTACTTTAACCTGGTTCTGGTTCTGGTTCAGGCTGCTCTGTGGACTCGAATATTCAAACATCATCTGGACCTCGGACACAACAGTGAAGCTTATGAAGCACTCACACAGAACCCCGACTGCAGCATGTATGTAGACATATTTATATATATTTATATCAATACATATATACACAGAACTTGACTGCAGCATGTATGTACACATATATTTAGATATATTTATGTCAATACACATATACACAGAACCTGACTGCAGCATGTATGTACACATAGATTTAGATATATTTATATCAATACATATATACACTCAGAGTTAGGGATGTCCTGATACAACTTTTTCACTTCCGATATGATACCGATATTGTAGCCTTGAGTATTGGCCGATACCGATATCAATACGATACGATATCAGCACGTATCATACATACTTTTATTCCTTATTTTGTTGTGTGGAATGTTAGAAAAGGCTTGATCAAGTGATGTTACTGATGTTACTGTTACTGATGTTGTAGTGATGTAACAGAAAACAATAGTCAGCAACAGTAGGTATGGGAAAAACTGACCCATTTATTATTAACCAATTGGTTACATAAATTTTAACCTTCCAACATAAGAGTATTACCTCAATACATCCGATAAAAACAGGTTATATTTAAAGTGCAAAATAACCACTGGTTACCTTAAACATAAGTACAATTGAATAGAATAAATTAAAAATAAATTAGAAGACCCTGAAAAATAACCTAAATAAATCCAATTTAAAAAAAAAAAAAAAAAAAAAAAAAAAAACACTTTTAAAGTGTAAACAATTCAAGTTCGCTTCAGTTATTTTTTACTGTTCTGTCCCTCCACGGGACACTTGCGCATGACAAATGTTGCACTTAGCTGCAACGTCTTTGTCCGAGTTTACGGTAAAATACTTCCACACGGCCGACATCACTCCTCCTTGCTACAAGCACACACGTTGTCGTCGTGATCATGTGGGCTGTGCATGCTGGACCAGAGATGTTCTATTGGCTGGATAGGGCGCTCTTCTTCTTTGGCATTTATGGCGGCCGGCACTAACGTTAAGGTGCATTACTGCCACCTACTGTGTTGGAGTGTGAACCATAGTCACCTATTATAGAAGTGCTGGAGCGGAAAATGGACTGCTTATATTGGAGCGCTTATATCGGAGATTTTAGATCCAGTCCGATAAAATCCGATTTGCTTTTTTGGCTGATATCGGACTGATATCCGATATCAATATCGGATTGGGACATCCCTACTCAGAGTTGCAGACTTGTGTCAGATCAGTTTGCGTGTTTATATTTACATTGTGTATATGTTGTGTTTATGTTTCTGATGTTTAAATGTTGTTTATCTTTTCAGGCAGCTCGACTGTCTCCGTCAGCTTGTCGTCGTCCTCTGTGAACGGTCTCAGCTCCAGGATCTGGTCCAGTTCTCCTACGTCAACCTGCACGACGAGGTGAGTCTTCCTGTTACTATAGAAACCTGATGTACTGTGAGAGGCGGGGTTAGGTGAGTTACCTGAAGGTTTACCTGGTGTGTCCTCATCAGGTGGTCAGTATCATCGAATCCAGAGCCAGAGGTCTGGACCTGCTGGCTCACAACTACTACGAGCTGCTGTATGCCTTCCACATCAACCGACACAACTACAGGAAAGGTACGGCCAAGAACACACCTGTATGACCAAAAACACACCTGTACGACCGACCTGTTTATATCTGTGTGTGTGTGTGTGTGTGTGTGTGTGTGTGTAGCGGGAACAGTGATGTTTGAGTTCGGGATGCGTCTCGGTCGGGAGGTGCGGACTCGTGTTGGTCTTCAGAAACAGGTGAACTGTTACCTGGCTGCTCTAAACTGTCTCCGCCTCATCAGACCTGAATACGCCTGGATCGTCCAACCAGCATCTGGCGCCACGGTAACAGACACACACACACAGATACACAAAAATATACACATATGAACACTTTTGATAAATGCTGAGTTTGTGTGTATGTGTTGCAGTATGAGCGTCCAGGTGCATCTCCAAAGAGAAACTCTGACGGAGAGTTTTCTTCTGAACCAGGTGACTTTATTAACACACACACACAGAGTGATGTAATTAAGGTGGTCACGATAATGTCAGTTGGTACAAACAGGAAGTCCTCAGTCTTTATGGAGACACACTGCCCTCTGCTGGATGAAGACTGAACTCACTGTTCATAACCTTTAACAAACCTTCAACAAACCTTGAATAAACCTTTAACAAACTTTGGGTTCCTGTTGTCAAGGAAACGCGCTGCAGTTCATCAATCAGGAATCAGGTCGTTATTTTAACGAAACACGTCTGATCACATGACTTTAAACTGATGACATCATCACTGTTTCTTCTTCTGCAGTTAGACGTCAGGTCGACATCCTGGAACTCAAGGACCTGGAAAAGGAGTACATCCTGTCCCGCAGCCGCCTCACCCTCGCTCAGCACCACCCGCCGTCTGCAGCCATCGCTGGTACACACCTGCCTTTCTCACCTGTCTGTCTGTCTCTCACCTGTCTGTCTCTCACCTATCTGTCTCTCTCACCTGTCTGTCCTCAGGTAGTGCATCGTCCTCAGAGATCGTCTCTCTGCTTGTTCAGTCCGGTCTCTTTGACTCGGCGCTCTCCGTCTGTCTCACCTTCAGACTGAACCTGTCGCCGGTCTTTGAGGGTCTCACCTTCAAGTGAGTTCATCGCTGTGAGGTCACGTGATCATGTGACTCGACACACGACATCATAAACATGAAGTTTGTCTTTCTGACATTACTAAAATCATTTCTACCCTGCATGTAGGAATGAACATGTGACATGATGAACATGTGAATACGTCACGTGTGTTTTTTCAGGTGTATCAAGCTTCAGTTCGGGGGGGAGGAGTCTCAGAACGAAGCCTGGAGCTGGTTGGCTGCCAATCAGCTGTCATCAGTCGTCAACACCAAAGAGTCGAGGTTTGGCCTTTAAATGTGTCGTCCAATCAGACAAAGCTAATACTGTGACATCCCCATGACTTTATTCTTCTTCTGTGGTCAGTGCGACAGATGAGGCGTGGCGCCTGCTGGCGTCATACCTGGACAGGTATCCGTCCGCCAACGGGCAGTACCACCGCTGTGTCATCAACAAGCTGCTGTCACACGGTGTGCCTCTTCCTGATTGGCTTGTCAAGTCGTACAAGGTGAGAGACGAGCCAATGGTTAACCTTCGCGATGTGTTCACTGACAGGTGTTTTTTTTTTTTTTTACCCATGATGCTCTGTGTCCCTACAGGCTGTGGATGCTGCGGCTCTGCTGCGTCTGTACCTGAACTTTGACCTGCTGGACGACGCCGCCGAGCTCGTGACTGAGTACGTGGACGCTCTGCTCGGGAAGGGACACCTGTACTACGGCATACAGGTACAAGTACTGCATGCCGCTGCGTTCAAGGGACCATATATATATTTTATCTGTGCCAAATGTTCGTACTGAGCAAGGGAAGAGGGCGTTTGGATACTCAGCACCTTCTGAATGTTTTACAGAATGTTTTAAAACTCAAAGATCTCTTTGAATGCTTTTAAATCCACATTGAATATTATATAATATATAATACATTGTATTATATGTATATATATATGTGTATATGTATATATATGTATGTGTGTGTATGTATATGTATATGTGTATATATATATATATATATATATATATATATATATATACATATATATACACACACACGATGTGTTTAATGATGTTCTGTGCGTGTTTCAGCGCCCTCTGTCGGCGACCTCCCCGTCCGTCTGGTTGCCGTACACGTCGATCGATCAGCTGCTTCAGACGCTGAACGAGACTCAGACCAACAGCAGTGTGAGTGCTCACTTCCTGTTTCACATGATGAAGGTGTCACATGATGATCAGTCTGAGGGAATTGAACCTGTGTCGTGTTTTCAGGTGTATAACCGAGTTCGGGACAAACTGGACGATTATCACAGGCTGGTGGAGCAGACGACCAAACGGAGACTCGTCACTTGATAAGACATGACTCATCGGATCACCTGACTGCTCTGACCAATCAGAGGCCGTCTTTGTTTTAAAGAGTTTGATGATGTAAATATTCGGCTTGTTTTGTACCGTGTTTTCATCAAAGCTGTAAAATAAAGTTTTCTTTGAACGCACCACGGGGTCCCCAGTTAATTTAAATAGGCAAATGAAGGTGAAGTCAATCATCAGCGTGTTCATGTGATCTACGTGTGGATCCTGATCTGCTGATCAGTGTCAGTTTAGTGTGTTAACTGATTTAATGTATCCACCTGAAGGAGGCGCTACAGTGACGGGACGTGTTGTCATGGAAACAGCATGAACTTTCCATGGAGGGAGTTGAACCAGCAGACGTGAGAACACAGGCCACTGATTGGTCATCTGAACATGCTTCCACTCTCCTCAAATCACTGAGCAGTTTGTCACATGACAGCAATGCATCACAGGTCATGAAACAAAACAAGCTATCAAGGTTAGCACTGAAGCTAGCGCTGCTTAGCTTAGCATAAAGACTTTACGCTAAGCTAACAGGTGGGTTCAGTAGGTAACAGGAATCAGACACACGATGGAGAGTGAATGAGTCGTGACACGGAGCCTCTTGTCCACGGCGTACAAATAAAAACAAACAGACATTTATTGTGCCAGAATCTACTGTACATGTTCAGAGACAGTTCATAGATACTGAGTTACAGCAGCATGTAGTGATCATATAAAAGGATAAATGGAATGCTTTGTTCAGTAATACTGATTTGTACCATAAAACACGACGATGCAGTCCAACGCCGTCACCGCCGCCCGGCGCGGATCAGAGGTATTACATCACCAGAGGAATAAACTGCTATATGTGTGATGGTGACCTCAACAGGTGACCTCACAGGAAGTCATTGACTCATGTAAAACGTGTTCGGGTGGAGTCCGTCACCGCATCTCCGTGTGGGCGTAGCGAGCGTCCGGGCGCCGTGCTAACAGGAAGTGAAGGTGCGTGTCACACAGTGCTTTTGGTGGGCAGCTCCGTGCTGTTGTGTCGCGTCTTGCGTGATGTGCCATCATCTCGCGGCCTGGCCTTCTGCAGGTTGGACATGGCAGCAGTGCGCTCGATGTCGATGAGGGCGTACAGCTCGGTGCGGCGGGTGGGGGTTGTGGGGGGTAGCGGGGAAGTCGGGGTGCGTGGCGTGTGGGGGTTGCTGCCGTCCGAGGCGCCCTTGTTCCCGGCGTTGTTGTCCATCTCCACCTCGATGTAGTTGAGCGTTTTGGGCGGCTCCGGGAGACCCGAAAGCGGCGGCCGGCGGAAGTCGAAGTTGAAGATGGTTGGTCCGTCGGTGCGGCGGCGGGCTGTGTCAGGCCTGTGGGCGCTGAGTGGCGCCGTCACGTTCTCCGTGTTGACGTAGTTGTGTGAGGACTCGAGGGTGGCGGACAGAGGGTGGGAGTACGAGTGGTGCAGCAGGCCGTGGTGCGGGTGGTGGTTGTAACCGTTGAGCGACGGCGTCTTGAGGCCGCCGCAGCCATTCTCTTCCTCCTCCGAGCTCGGCTTCCTTGCCTCCCACACTGGCGGCAATGCCGGCAGGTTCTCGTAGTCCAGCAGGGCGGTGCGCCGCTGGGCCGAGTTGTTGACATTCAGGTCAGGAGTTAAGGGGGGCGGGCGGTGGCGGCGAAGAGCTGTGGAGGGATTGGAAGAGGAGGAGGAGGAGCCGTTGGAGAGTGGCGGTGGCAGCTCAGCCTCTGCAGGCGCCTTAGCGTGGCCGTTAGTCTCTCGGGGCTCCTCAGCCTCCTTTGCCTCCTGCTGCCTCTTCTCCTTCTCCATCAGCTGCCTCTGAACTGGCGTGGGGCCCAACACGAACCGGACGCCCTGTGGCTCCAGCAGCACCTGCGGCTCAGGAGGGGCAGGCGGGGCTGGTGGCTCGGCGCGGACCCTCGGAGGAGGAGGCGGCGTCGGAGGACACTGAGACTGAGGAGAGGTAGGACTCTCCAACGGGGTGGTGACGGTCAGCGGGCTGGGCTGGTCCTCCAGGAGCCCTGTGGTGTTCACGTAGGTGTGAACCTGAGTGACATCACAGCAGGTGTTATGACATCATCACAGACACATTTTATTTTGAAAAGCTGACCAACAGGAAGTCTTACTGCTTCATCAGCCACCAGCAGAGGGTGAGTCGACTCCTCCCCCACGGATGGCAGACGGGTGCTCGCCACAGACGGGTGACGGGTGGAGGGGTGAGACGGAGCCTCGCCAACAGACGGGATCCGGGTCACGCCGTTTGGAACCGTCGGCACAGAGTACCCGAGAGCTGGAGATAGACAGGTGAGGAGAGACAGACAGGTCACTGAGAGTACTGCAAGTACTACAGAGTGTGGGTGTTTGTGTGTGTCTGTGTCTAAGGTGTGTGTATGTGTACCTGCAGGTGTGTGCGCCCCCTGGTGGTTAGGCTCCAGCACCGCCTCCTCCACCACACTGATGCTGTGATTGTGCATAACCTCCTGCAGCATGTTGAAGATCTCCTCAGCTCGAGAACATTTGAAGGCAAAGATACCTGAAACACAAACACGCCTGATGACATCACACTGATGACATCACCAATGACAGGAAGATTTATGTTTAGTTCTGACCTCATTAGTACAGTGTGATGTCAGCACGTACCTTGTCCCGTCTGGCAGCGCCGGCCGCTCTCAAACGAGAACAGGTTGGAGTCATAACCATAGCGCCGCAGGCACAGGTAAGGCCACCTGACGTCGTCACGGCGATGGGTGTGGAGGACAAGCTCAGCATCAGTCAGCTCCATCACACCTGAGCCCAGCTCGTTCCCATCGTCGTCCACGTTTATCACCTGAACAGGTACGCAACAACAACAACACAGTCAGGCAGGTACACAATGTATAGTTATATATATTTATTGACACTGTGCAGTTATATTCATTTATTGACACAGTGCAGTTATATATATTTATTGACACTGTGCAGTTATATTCATTTATTGACAGTGCAGTCATGTGTTTCACTTGTTTTAATTTATATTTCTCGTGTATCTTAGAAGTATTTTAATGATTGTCTTCTGTTGTTCTGTGAGCTGCTTTAACAATAAGAAATAACAACAAAAGTTGATCTTATTTTGATAATCAATGAATCATAACTAAAATCTGTTCTCAGTATCTCAGACGTGAGACTTCCTGTTTTAGATCACAGTGAATTATTGATCGACAAAGTGAGCAGCATATTTGAGAAAGATCCAAATACTGTAATAATCTCTGATGTTTGTCGGGCTCCACCCTAAACTGAGTGATTAAACTCAGGATAGTGTTAATGTCACGTGTGATCGACTGAGGCAGAGACAGGAGAGAAAACAGGAGGAGACATATTTGCTAATTGAGAAAGGAGCAGAGTTTGTGAAATCTCAGCCGTCATTAGTGAATAATCCAGGGTGTGTGCCGACAGTCTGACTGACTGACTGCGAGGTCGTTGTTGGGGCAAGCCGAGACACGAACTCACCTTGAATTTGCTTTGATGATTATCTGGAATTGACTCTTTCTCTGGACAGCTTAAACAGCTACCCATGGCTTCTTCAGAGCACCATCTGATGTCTGACAGGAAACAGGAAACATGTCGGCTGAGACCAGCAGGAAATACAACAGAGTGACATGAAAGAGGCTGAACGTGTGCTCACCTAGATCCTGCCTCCGGTAGCCCTGGTCCCATCCTCAGAGCCTGAGGGAGTCTCATGCTTTAAATGATCTGTACACATAAACAGAAGCTCTGCGCACACACACAGAAAAACACACACAATGATCAATAATCTATATACAATCGATACACTGCAGTGGTTCGTCATGTTTAAATCTCTCTCGTGTTTGCGGTTTGATACTTTGTGAAGTCGTCGTCGTGTTTTCGTCTCTGACAGACTTGGACTGATCGAGCAGACAGACTTTATATTAAATAATTCATACAGTGAATAATTATATATTAACAGAGACTTTATAGCAAACTGTGGTTTTTCCTCGCGGCTCATCATGACCTTCAAACTAAATTAAACTTGAAAATATTCTGAGTTGTTTCTCGATGAACTCGATGACTTCAGGATCGTTTGGAGCGAACCGGAGCCGGTCGTCTGTTTGAGTCCAAGTCTGTCGGAGCAGAGACCTGTAAGGATGTCCTGATCAATTGAACGCTCAATCAGGCTGCCAATCAAAACTGAGACAATTAATAGATTATTAAAACGATTATCGATTAAGGAGTCAGAAAACAGGATTTTAAAATCATCTGCAGTTCAACACTATCAGATGTAATAATCAATTGATCGTGTCTGACGTGTCACGTTTGTCCCTCTTTGTTTGCCTTACTTTAAACTGATCGTTTACTGATTAATTGATTGATTTCAGCTGATGATTATCTGATCACATTTAAACTCAAGCCAAGTCTGAAAATATCAATCATTTTGATTAGTTATTAGTAACTTCATGAATCGATTGATTATTGAAGCCGTGATCAGTTTTTTAATTAATGAAGCCGTCGATCATCGATGACACAAGTGATTGATGATTAAATTATTGATCATTAATGGCGTCTTATTGATCACTGATAGGGAGAACACAGATATTAAACACTCTGCAGCAGGCGGTGGATCTTTGAATGGATCTGGACCAGACCAGAACCTTCAGAACTTTTTGTTTGAAACTTTCTCAGTAAACAGAGTTGATCAGTCTGTTAATGAGGACACTGTCATTATAGATGATAAACACTCAGACTCTTGTAGTCGATCATGAGTACTGATCAGTGATCAGCTTTTCACTTTCTCCTGGAGCTCCACACACACACACACGCCGACTCACAGCTCTCACTTCCCCGTATTTGGGTGTTCACCAGCCGGCCGAGTATCGACCTCTGACTCGGTCTGCGGTTCAACTTGAACAAGTTAGTCCAGCTCACA
This sequence comes from Sciaenops ocellatus, assembly GCA_033000465.1. Taxonomy (NCBI): domain Eukaryota; kingdom Metazoa; phylum Chordata; class Actinopteri; family Sciaenidae; genus Sciaenops; species Sciaenops ocellatus. The sequence goes on along the minus strand of CP136871.1, from coordinate 1,128,987 downwards.
GTGAGAATTGTAGTCGGAGCTCCAGACTGAATCAGCCTCTTTCAGTGTGCGTGAAGTGTAATGGCAGCTAGTTAGCTCTAAGCTAAGCTGACCTCTTCAATAAGCTAACACAGATTTCAGCTACATAATTAGCTCCGCGGCTACAGTTAGCGTCCTAACAACACACCGACGCATTCCCCTCTCTACCCGTGAAAACAGCCGTAAATTCATGGAGCCATACTTACGAGTAACCGTCACCGTGTTCAAATACAGCGTCCAAACGTCCTGGAGCCCGTTCAGGTGTGGAGCAGCTCGGATTTGTCCCGAAACGACGCTGGCCAGTAAACCAACAGCTAGCGTTAGCTCGCTGCTACACCAGCAGATCCTCCATCTTTCCTCTGCGCTGCTAGAGCGCCAAAAAAAACAATCACAACTTCTTTCAAAGGACTCTACCGCTCCTGTCTGCGCTGATCAGACAATGAAAATCGGTTTAAATCCATCGACAATCCTCCGTGGGTCACTGTGGGGGACGAGCTTCCGTCCAAACGCACTTTTTATCCGATCAAAACCAAGTTTGCTGCGGTCGGACCGTCTTCTGCTGCTAGCCTGTTGGCTAAATCACTGCAACTTGGCTAAACTTCCGAGAGTTCCAATGTGGTGAAGCCCCGCTGCTCTGCGCATGCGCGGCTCCTGTGGTTTGTGATAGCCGGGGCCTCTCCCAGCGGAGCCATGATGAAGGAGTGACGTCGAAAAGTACTCGATTACTTTACTCACACATCTAAGAATACTCGGTTACTTTACTTACATCTGAGAATACTCGATTACTTTTCTCACACATCTGAGAATACTCGATTACTTTACTCACGAGTGACGTCGGAAAGTACTCGATTACTTTACTCACGCATCTGAAAGTACTTGATTACTTTACTCACATCTGAGAATACTCGGTTACTTAACTCACATCTGAGAATACTTGACTACTTTACTCACACATCTGAGAATACTTGGTTACTTTACTCATGAGTGACGTCGGAAAGTACTCGATTACTTTACTCACACATCTGAAAGTACTCGATTACTTTACATCTGAGAATACTCGATTGCTTTACTCACACATCTGAAAGTACTTGATTACTTTACTCACGAGTGATGTCGGAAAGTGCTCGATTACTTTACTCACACATCTGAGAATACTTGATTGTGCACACATCTGAGAGTACTCGATTACATTACTCTCACGAGTGATGTTGGAAAGTACTCGATTACTTTACTCAAACATCTGAGAATACTTGATTGCGCACACATCTGAGAGTACTCGATTACATTACTCTCACGAGTGATGTCGGAAAGTATTTGATTACTTTACTCAAACATCTGAGAATACTTGATTACTTTACTCTCACGAGTCATCTGAAAGTACTCGATTACTTTATTCATTCATGAGTAATCACATTACACGGGTGATCAATCGATCAGCAGATATTTAGACATCTGGTCTGTTCTTTCAAAATACAGGAATGTTTGTAGTTCTACAGGAACGTTTGTAGTTCTATGTGATAGTTTGTAGTTCTACAGGAATGTTTGTAGTTCTACAGGAACGTTTGTAGTTCTATGCGATAGTTTGTAGTTCTACAGGTATGTTTGTAGTTCTACAGGAACGTTTGTAGTTCTATGTGATAGTTTGTAGTTCTACAGGTATGTTTGTAGTTCTACAGGAACGTTTGTAGTTCTATGTGATAGTTTGTAGTTCTACAGGAATGTTTGTAGTTCTACAGGAATGTTTGTAGTTCTACAGGAACGTTTGTAGTTCTATGTGAATGTTTGTAGTTCTGGATTGTCTGAGCTCTTCTGATTGGTTGATTTCAGTGGCCAATCAGGACTGAACCTGTGAACATTTGATGATGTGATAAGGTCAGTTTTATGGAACTGCGCATGCTTTTAACTTTGCCATGTTTTTATTCAGTGTCTTTTTGTGGTTTTGGAGTTGTTGTTTTGTCGTTGTTATTTTCCAATCGTCCCTGAACGTCCCACAGACTGAGTTAACAAGCATCAGGTGTGTAGGAGCACACTGTAAAAACAAAAGCAGCGAGCTGGAGACTGGAGGGGTGGCTGACGACAGGTAGCTGACGCCGGAAGTGAATCGAGGCAGCGGACAGAGGTAGGGACGAGGCGAGGGGCTGGCGGCCTGAGGACGGCTGAATGCAGGCGGCGGAGACGTGAAGGTTGAAAGCAGGGTAGCGGACGGCGGTTGCCGCCGGTGACTTTTGTTTCTCATATGTCAACGTGAATATTTAACGTTAATGTAATATTTAGTATTTACATTCTGAATTTGACTCAGTAAAAAGCCTTCAGCCTAAGAGGAAGCCTTCAGACATTACTCAGGGATGAAAAAGGAATTTAATTTGAAACATGTTTTTTTTTTGTCTCTGATTGTTTTTCAGGTTTTAATCAATAATTTAATTAATTTACAAGTATTATTATTGTGTTTGTAGATCTATCAACGGGTGTGATATACTGTACATGTATGTAATCCATCCAATCATCATGAGCAACCGACTGATGATGAAGCTGTCATGACATCATCACCATCATGAGCCTACTGTAAATCTTCATCATGTGATTTTTTTTTCTATAAACTGTGCAAATATTACAAAACATGTATATAATTTAAAATGCAGCATTCCTATATTAAATATATACAAACACAGATATGATGCAGTATATGTACACAGTCTGTTGTCATTAAATTAATAAATTTCTGTGTTTCTTTGTAGTAGTCCACGTTTACCGCCTGGTGCACAGCATCTCTGTGGAGGAAGCATCAATATTTCTGATTACCGCTTATTACTAATGTCTCTAACTGAGTCTGCAGGTGGTGCTGCATGATCACTGACCTCTTTGGGAGGTGTAGTTCACGTTCTCATAGACGGGATAGAGGTTCTCCTGCTCGCTACGAAGCTTCCTGGCTCTCAAAACATCACGAACACACTGATGGAGGTACGCGTACTGACACTGAGGACGAAGGAGAAACTACATCACCTCAAGACTCAAAGTATGTCACGTTGACACTGAACCACTGTCGCGTAGATCCTACCTCAGTCTGCACCATGTGTGATCGGTGGAGTCGCAGGTCAAAGACGGAGCCGTAGATATCCAGTGTGTCCTTGGTGTCCAGCTGCTGCAGTACTCGATCCAGAACGATGAAGGTCCCTGTTCGACCCACACCAGCACTGACACACGCACCAAAAAAAAAAATGAATTTAACTGAAGTAGAAATAATAAGGGTTCATGAGTTTATCTCTTTGGAGGGGTTGATAATGTTCTGAAACCTTCAGGCAGAACGTCTCAGATTGAGGGTCTAGAATTACTGGATTTTCTCTGGAAAAGGTAAACTTTTGGACTAAAAGAAAGACAATAGTGTTGTTTTCTACCTCTAAAGTCTTGTACTGTACCTGCAGTGGACCACAGTGGGTCCAGATCCAGGACTTCTGTTGACGTAGTCCCGGACGGTCCTGACAAACTGGATTAGGGACTGAGTGGTCTCTGGGACTCCATGATCCGGCCAGACCGTGTAGTGAAACTGACGAACAAGCCGAGTGAAGCTCAGTTGTTCCTCCTAATGCAAACACAGGATTAACACATGAAACTGTTCTGAGTACAGATGTTAAATGTTTCACTGTTTTCTAAAGATCATTCTCCAGGACTTTTCCAGGACATTTACAATAAACTGAAAGACATAAGAGGAAGTTAATAAGTATATTCATATGTGTGATGATGACATACGCTGCAGATGTTAAACTCTCGAATGGTCCACTCAGGCAGAACAGACTCTGATAACATCTGGACAATCAGGTCTCCGTAGTACAAAGCATCCTGATCAAAGGGCCAATAATGGTCACACTTCACCTGAGCACAGGAAGAACATGTGACATGTCAACACCTGTGAGTTTCACCTCTTCAGACTGTAACACAACCTGCTGCAGGTTAGAGTTTGTTCTTTCATAAAAATAGATGAGATCGTGTAATTAAGCGTGTTAATAATGACGATTTGTTAATTACTCACTCTGCCTTTCTCCACACACTGAGTCACCATCACGATATTGTGGACATTTTGCTCCCAAACCATCTTCCAGAAATCATCTTTGGTTCCTGGCAGTGGACCCTGCGTGGCGACATATTCCCGACGAAAGTTGTTCCCCTGAGAACATGCAAGAGGAACATGTTCGTGAGATTAACCAAGAGAAAAACACTGAATGATTTCTGTGTTACATGTTATTGTGGGTGTGGTTCTCACAGGGATGTAACTGGCGTTGACGTAGTCAGAACACGGATCATCATCCACATAGGACAGCTTCACCCTCGTCGAGTCATCTGGAACATACAGGAAGATGTCATACACTGAACATGTAACGTGTTCTTCTTCTCTACATGCCAACACGTATTTCTCTCACAGGGCAGGATGTTGTTGTATCGGTTCTTGCCGCGATTCTCCGGCAGCAGCGCAGAGTCCAGAGGTTGATTTCGACCAACGTCCTTCAGATCCTGACAAGGAGAACAACAAAACATCAAACGGACGTTTTCTTTAGATTTGTTATCATGTCATGAAGGATGTTCGTACAGTCGTCACACCGTGAGGGATGTTTGTACAGTCGTCACGCCTTGAGGGATGTTCGTGCAGTCATGTCATGAAGGATGTAAGTCATGATATTTATGATGATTTTATGTTCTTTCCCGTGTGGACTGACCTCGTATTCCTGGGACAGCAGGTAGTGGGAGTCAGCCTGCAGATTGTTGTAGTGACTCTCAAAGTTCTGGATCTTGATGGGACTGAAGGACACGAACAAAATGTTTGAATAAAAACAAAAAGCTGAAAACAAGCAGAGGAACAATGGAAACATTTGAATTTCTCACCTTGAGATACGGCGATGACTGAAAACAAGGTGAGGGACATAAGTTACTGAAAATCAAACACACCTCAGATGTAGTAGTCATAGTAGTAATAGTAATAGTAATAGTAGTATTATCTTACCCTCTGACCCCATGGTGAACTCCTGGTGTCGGTCTCTCTCTCCTCACACTCATCCTGACTGTGGCTCTCTCCTCAACACTGAAACAAACAGCACAGTTATGATCTGTCAGTAGATAGGTGGTGTCAGTAGTCAGGTGGAGTCAATATTCAGGTGGCGTCAGTAGTCGGGTGGAGTCAGTAGATAGGTGGTGTCCATGGGTCTGGGTCCTTACACTTTGCGAGCCTTCTGTCTGCACACGAGCAGAACAGTGACTCCGACCATCACAGCAATGAGGAACATGGCAGCACTGACGCCTTCGATGACACCGCTCAGAGGTTCTGCAGAAGAACAAACTACGTCAGACTCAGACATCAGGTATGTCTGTGCTCCATCACAAGTTACTGAGTGCAGAAGTTAACAAATGAAAAGTTAATTTAAATGTTTATGATCATTTATGATGCTGCATTCATGAACAGATCAGCAGACTTTTCAGGTGGTTCTATGGACAACGTCAAGGTTTCCTTCCACTGATCAAACACGTGGACCAACGTGGATCAAACACGTGGACCAATGTGGATCAAACACGTGGACCAACGCGGATCAAACATGTGGACCAAAATGGCTCAAACACATGGACCAATGTGTATCCTGTGGGTTCTGTTCCTGAACTGAACCTGAGTGACTGAACATGACGATTCCCGCTCACCAGCCTCGGTGACCAGCGGCAGCGACAGGTAGGTGTCGGTGAACAGAGAAGATCTGGAGGTGAAGTCGTTCTGCTCGTCATCAAACAGCTTAGTGAATGCTCGGACGCTGAGCCTGCAGACAAAACGCAGGGCAACAAAGCTTCAGTTCACTCAGATCAGATTGGATGTGATATCACGCATCAACACGTATACTTTAATAGATTATTTTTAGATCATATTCACATCATATAATCACAGATTTAGTCAGTGCTGAGTCGAGGCTGTCAGGACAGATGGACAGATGTTTGATTTCTCATTAAAACTGAATAATTAAATTAAAAATATTGATTCAGGAATTTCAGGAAGAGTTTCTATGAAAATGACAACCTGTCTTTTTTCAGTACCTGTAGGCAGTTTTGGGTTTCAGTGGTCCGTCACAGAACAGGTTCTGGTCTCTGCTGCTGGTCTCTGGATCCAGGTCTGAATCTCTGTGGTCACAGGAGCCTCCCAGTGAGTCCATCCCTGTCCCCACATCTATCTCAAAGCTGTGGGAGCTGCTGTCGAGGCCCTCGATGCACTGACTGGGGAAGTAACTGGTCTGGTAGGATTTAATGGAGCTGTTGGATTTATAGTCCAGGTAGGAGGGCAGAGGGTCCTGCTGCTCCGGCTGTACGTCATCGAGACCTTCAAATATGAAAAGGAAGAGTCAGAAAACGTCAGAGGTCAAAGGTCAAAGATGAAGCTTTATATCTCCATGACTGTAGTTCATATGATGACACTAATTTCTGAGCTCATTCAAACTTCATACAGTTACTATAGGTTTGAACTCCAGGTGTTTCCAGGTATTGTGTAGTTCTTGTGTAGTTCTACTGCAAAAATATAAAATAATATAAATCCTAAGTGTCTCCAGATGGAGCTGTGTGAAGATAAACACTGAAACAAACAACCTCCAAACCTGCAGACTTCTGTGGCTGCTGCTCATTTCTGCTGCAGGCTACATTAGACAGTACTAGCATAACCTGGTACAGTGGTTTAACTGAGCCCCTGCTAACATCTAACATCAATTACCTTCAGACTCCGTCACCACAACAGTGAAGAACCTGACAGCTCCGTTGACATCACTGAACCAGCTGCAGTTAAACTTGAAGAAGATGGACGACTTGGTGACAACAGCAGTGCTGTCACTAATCCGGGTACTGAGAGGGGGCACCGGAGGACCTGTAGGAGTCCGATGAGGAAAGACAAGAAAGAGATTAGAGTGAACTCACTGCCAATAATGCATTAACCCAACAAACACAACCCTAAACCCTCTGCGTGAACATGTGAACCCGTGTGACCCTGAACCAGAACCAGAACATGTGAACCGTACGGTCGATCATGGTGACCACGCTGTCCTGAGCCTCGGCGCTGGTCGTCCGTTCTGAGATGACCTTCACAGAAACGGTGTAGCGTTTGTGGGGCTCCAGATGGGTGATCAGGTAGGAGGTGGAGTCTCGACCAGTGCGTCTAGAGTAGACCAAGATCCGGGAGTCCTGGTGGAGACACTCGATGGTGTAGGAGTCGTAGTCGGCCTCCGGCGGCTCCCAGGAGCAGGAGATGGAGGTGGAGCTCTGAGGGCGACAGTGGAGGCTGTGGACTCGCTCTGGCTCTGTAGCGACAATACAAAGTGTTTCATATTAATATAGAAAACGTAATCAAAGATGTCAACACACACTGAAGACGTGTTTCTGCTCAGAAATAATTAGAAAACTATTATTAACATGTTTGTTTTTATTAAAAGGCTCCACAGGGTCCAAACTCCCGACATGTACTAAACAGTAAACACATAATAATGTGAAACTTTAATAATTAGTAGTTTGTTTAGTTAATAATCAAAATAAAAAGATAAAAGTTGCCTTCATGTTGAAAAGGTTTTCTTAACTTGTTTGGATGTTTGAACTTTCGAATGAGATGAAGACTTTATTTTGTTAAATTGAAGTGCCGCCACCTACTGGTCCGGATGCTGTTGGTGATGGGTGTGCTGTAGGTAGGTGTGGCCTCGGGTCCTGTGGTCCCGCTGGCGGTGCGTAGGCTGAACGTGTACAGTCGCCCGGGAAACATTCCTCTCAGGATGCGGCTGCCAGAAGTTCGGCTGTGGTACGGGTTGATGACGGACAGCCGGTCTTGAGGAGTCCACTGCAGGTCGAAGTCGTCATAGTCGGAGCCGATGGGGCCACTCCACGTGATCTCCAGAGAGGTGTTGGTGACGCCTCTGAACAGGAAGGAGGTTGCAGGTCCAGGAGCTGAGGAACAAAAATGGTTTTCTTGTTTTCTTCTTCATAATGTGTATTTCATGTTCTCTGCACAGATGCAGCACCCCCTGCTGACCACACTGAAATATCATTTGAGAGTGATTAATTCGCAGACACCAACACAAAATTCAACAGAGCATTTTACATCCTATATATAGGTCAAAGAATATTTTCAGTGTTTCTCTCTGTCCAGCAGGGTGCAGACAGAGTGCTTCTTCCAGGATGTTCCAGGATTTTCAGAATTATTCCTAACTACAGACTGTGTCTCACCAGTCCTGCCCAGGGTGCTGGCTCTGTTGCTCAGATCTCCGCTCAGACTCAGGACCTCAGCTTGATACAGTCGACCTGGTACCAGGTGTGAGAAGACGAACTGTGTGACCTTTGGTCCTAGCCGCCGCTCGACCTGCCAAGACCCGTTGGGTTCGTAGAGGGTCAGCAGGTAACCACTCAGATCACCACCACCCCGATCCCAGTTCACCCACAGAGCATCAGACTGGTTTCCACTGTGAGCCTTCAGAGACACCACAGCTGCCGGGACTGAGGAGCAGACACAGGACCAGGTTTTTATCAGAAACTGACACAGCCTGTGAGTCCAAAAAACATTTGTCAGCTGTCAACCCTGATGTTTTAATATAGTTATTATTAATTGTTAAATATTAATTAGCATTCATTAAATCAACTTTTCAGTTTGAACCCAGAAATCTGCCAAGAAGAATCAGACCGAACTTGTTTCTGTTTATTCACTCATCTAACTTTAATGAACATTAACATTAATTAACTTTTATTAACCTTTATTATAAATGCATCTTAATTAACATTAATCAACACAGACCTTGGGGGAATAAATGATTTAAAGTTAAACTGATTGTGTATTTGTTGGATTGTTTTCAGCTCTCACAGCGCAGAATAGGTTAATTCAGTTTATTCAACAGCAGGTTGATGACTGCATCCACTGATGACATCACTATGACATCATGTTCCTCCCCTCCTCCTTGTGACCTGAGTTTCCCTTTAACATCTCAAGACTTTCCAGACCTTTCAAGGCCTCACCTGTCCTGGCCCAGATAGAAGTCTGGTTGCTCTGCTCCCCACTGTTGGTCACCACCACCATCCTGTACAGAGCTCCAGGTCGGAGACCCTGGAAGGAGCACTGCTGACTGCTGGACTGGCCCCGTCGTCTCTCCTGCAGTGAGTCGTCACTTTTATACAGGCAGACCTCGTAACTCTGGAACTCTCCCTCTGGTGGAGACCAGTGGAACGACAGACTGGTGGTGGTGTTGGCTTTGATGGACAGATCAGTGACGGCTGCTGGACCTGACAGAAAGGGGCGGGGTGGGAGGAGCGGTTTAACCATCACTTTGTGTTGTTTTTTGTTGGTATAACTTTAGACCTCAGACAGTCACCCGTCTTCTATCGCATCGTATAACATATTGTTTTAAAATCTTAACATAAAAATTAGTTATTTTTTGATAAATTACAACATTTTTCTTTAATTATTTCAACTCTTTTTCTGTAAATGTTAAACCAGCAAAACAGTCAATCCAGTCTGAGTTGTAAACAGGAAGTCTTACGTGTCCGAGCCTCTGTGCTGACGCCCAGGCTGTGGACCCCCCCACTAGTGGTCTGGACCACAACTTGGTACTTCTTTCCCGCGGTGAGGACATCGAACCTGTGCCTGGTGTTTGCGGAGGGCTGAGACGAGTTCTTCACCAGGCCACCCCGGTCATCAAGAAGCTGCAGGACATATCCGTCGGACACGCCCAGAGGCTTCTGCCAGCTGACCTGAAGGCTGCAGGTGGACTGGAGGTCCTCCACCTGGAGACCAGTCACAGTTGACGGCACTGAACACATAAGCACCAATTAGTATAACACATGAAGCCAGTCAGTGTTTTATGAATCAAACAAGCTGTGTAATGTAGTGTGTAATATCAGAGCTATTCATAAACATTATACACAGTACATTACATTTACATTTACATTTAGTCATTTAGCAGACGCTTTTATCCAAAGCGACTTACAGAAAAGGGAACAATCAAGGTATAGTGCGATAAGAAGCGTTAGTGCAGTAATAAGTGCTAGTGACAATTCTTTAAGGTGTAGATTTGTCGAGTGCTAGGAGAGAAGGTACTCTCTGAAGAGGTGGGTCTTCAGGAGTTTTTTAAAGGTAGAGAGGGACGCCCCTGCTCTGGTAGGAACTGGTAGTGCGTTCCACCAGCGGGGAACAACAAACGAGAAGAGTTTGGATTGCCTTGAGCGAATGGGTGGCAGAGCCAGGCGTCGTTCATTGGAGGAGCGCAAGGATCGTGGGGTAGAATATGCCTGTATAAGGGCGTTACATAACAGTATATAAAGAATATAACAGTACAGTAGCACTGTAGTAGTATGAGAGTCCTAGTTGCTGACCTGTGCGTCCGGTGGCCGTGTTGTTGTTCAGCAGGTCTCCGCTGATGGACTGAACCGTCACACTGTACATCTGTCCAGGCTGCAGGGAGCCAAACGTCACCTCATTTTGGTGTTTGAGGACGGGCCGGACGTCCAGCTGTCTGCTCAGTCTGAACAGAAACACAGAGTACCCATCCACATCGCCCGGACCGGGAGTCCAGCTCACCTTCAGACTGGTGCTGTCCCCACTGTTACTGACATGGATGTTCTTCACTTTACTGGGAACTGAGGGAGGAAGAGACGTGAGGAGGGGTGGACTGTGCTGGATTAAACATCTTTATTACCATAATGAGGAGAAACTCGTCTCTCACGTTTGAAGAACATCTGCAGACTCAGTTTGTTTTAAAGACAAACATGTGGTTTGGAGTTTGACGTATGATAAATTAAAGTCTACATGATGAGGTGGTTCTAAAGGACAGGTGGATCACCCAAAAGACGTCCTCAAACCAAAAGTTTACGTTGTTTGTTATGTTTTAAATATTTTTGGTACAGCAGTTTAAACAACACAAAGAGTTTCGCAAATCTGAGGTCAGCACATAGAACCCACATAGAACCCACGTAGAACCCATGCAGAACCCATGTACTCATGTCCAACCTGTCCGGCCCTCTATGAACTGGGTCCTCTGGTTGGGTCCACTGAAGGTGGAGACCAGGATCTTGTAGAGGCGTCCAGGTGTGAGCGAGGACAGGACACACTCTCCGACGCTGCTGCCCAGTGTGATTGGAGGAAACACCTTCATGTCGTTGAACAGCAGCTGCACCTCATAGTGATCCACGTCACCAGGAGCGGCGGACCACGTTACCCGCAGGTCCTCAGTACCACCACCAGCCAGAGCCAGGGAGCGGACCGCCGCTGGGACTGTGGGACGGACAGAAGAGTTAGACTGTCTAAAGAACTGTCTGTTCTGGTTTCATTTTCAGTCGATTGATAGATCAGCTCAAAGGTCACTCACAGGTCCGGCCATGAGTGGAGGCACTGGTTTCATATTTCCCACTCCAGGTGCTGACCAGTACCGTGTAGAGGCGGCCCGGAACCAGGCCATTAAACACACACTCGTTCTGCGTCTTCAGAACCGTCTTGTTCTGCAGGAACATGTTGTTGTGTTTGATGGACACCTGGTAGAAGTCCAAGTCTCCAGCAGCGTGGCGCCAGTACACCTTCAGGTAGTCGTCACGAGCAGCATGAGTGGCTGTCGGGTTCTCCACCTTTGATGGTTCTGGGAGAGAAAATAACCACAAATAAATAAAGTTATGTTATATATTATATTATACAGTTATTATTGATTATTGAAGTTTGACCCTGGCCAGCTGTCGCACGGTAAGTGTACATACGTGTCCTCTCCTGGATGACGGTGTGGTTCTGATAGATGCCGCTGCGGGAGCTGATGGAGATGTTGTAGAGACGTCCAGACACCAGAGAATTGAACACACACTCTGGACTGGACTTGGAAACGTAAACCGTGTGTAGTGTCTTGTCGCGGTCACTCAGGCTCACCAGGTAATTGTCCACCTCACCTGGAGCCGGACGCCACGACACACTGAGGAAGTCCATCCGACCGTTGTTACTGACCGTCACCTCGCCAACTGCAGCCGGGACTGAGGGGAGGACACAGGACGGGGGTGGGGGGGCACAGGTTACACCTGGCTACTAAACCCAGTCCAGACTTCATAGTCTGTTCACATCCTGTTTCAACTGTAATTTCCTGAGAGCCTTCAGTTGAAAGGACTAGTCTGCTAATTATAACCCCCTCGCCTCACCTGTCTGAACTACCTTAATAGTTTAAACCTCCAGTTTTTATTTTAAATCTTCGATTATTTTCTGATGTTATGTCACAAACATCCTTCGATGGGGAAATATTTAAATTCTTTTAGTTTGTTTTTCGTCGTCGCTGACTCTGAAATATTTTATTTATCAAAGAAGCTTGTTCACTTCCTCCTCCTGACAGGAAGTCTCTCACAGACCTTCAGGTTGTTGTTGCCACTTCCTGAAAATTCCTGCTTTTCAGTAACATCCTGAACACACACACACACTCTCACTCCTGATGCATTATGGGTAAAAAAACATCTTTAAAAAATGACAAAAAGAAAACCTGAAAGACTAAACATGAATTATTAAACACATGAAAAATAGATATATATAATATGTGTGTGCATGTGTATACCGTATAGTTTATATATGAATAAATATTACCGGTGCGTCCCTCTGCGACTGTCTGTCTAGAGGTCTGTCCGGCTCTGATGGTGGTTAACACCACCTTGTACAGAGCTCCGGGTCTCAGAGCGTGGAAGCTGATGTTGGTGGCGTCGGCTTCCACACTCTGGTTCTTGATAACACTGCTGTCGTGGACCAGCAGGACCCGGTATGAGTCCAGATGCCCAGAGGCTCGCTCCCATTCAGCCTGAAGGCTGTCAATGGTGCCAAAGTTAGAGACCTGCAGCCTGGAGACTTGAGCCGGAGCTGAGAAAAACCACTCGACGTTTAGAACCCAAATTCATCATTAAACTAACTAAAACTGTTTATCTATATCTATTTATCTATAACTTCAAGTAACCATTTTAACTGTTATGTATCCATTGCATTTAGTTAACCAGTACTTTCAAGGGTACTCATCATCAGGGTACACATCAAACTGTTTATTTATAACTTTAATTAAAGTTAGCTTCACAACACACATCAAACTATTTATAACTTTAAACTATCTCAAACTGTTTATATATTCCTCAAATCTATGTAAATAAGTAAGTAAATAAATAAATCATACTGGTCCGTGCAGTCACAGAGGCGGAGCTCGTCAGGTTGTCGCTGTTGGTTGTCACGGTGATGGTGTACAGACGTCCTGAGGTGAGGATGTTAAAGGTGCATTCTCTGGCTTCCCATGAAAGGACCTGCTGAGACACGACGGTGGCAGGGTCCGCCTGTCTGAGGACCACAGTGAAGCCATCCCATTCACCGATGGGCCAGTTCCACAGGACACTCAGACTCGTTTCATTAGCATGACGGATGACCAGCTGCTGCACAGGACGCGGCGCTGGAGGCCGAACACACCAGAAACATTTTTATTACGAACTTTAATTTTCATTGAAACTATTCATATGTTTTTATTTTCTTTGGCAGCATGAGAACATAAACAAAAGCTGTAAATGTTTACTGACCCAGTCGTCCATGGCAGTGCGCTGTGTTACCCAGAATGCCGCTGTGAACTGTGACCTCTGCCCTGTAGAGTCGTCCCGGCACCAGAGCGAGGCCGGAGAACGTGTGCTGTGTGCTCAGTTTACCAATGGTTCGGTTCACCAGAACCACTGAGCCATTCCTTAGCACGACGCTGTAGTTATCCCAGTGGCCTCTGGGGGGCGACCAGTTGACCCTCAGAATCTCATCGTCACCGAGAGGCGTCATGGCAAGAGCCGAGACCCGATCAGGAACTGAAACAGATCAGTCAGATCAGAGCGAAGTATTGAGAGGAACCTGAAATATTTGTGTTAAACTGGATAGGTACCGGTCCTTGCGCTGGTCCTGGTCTCTGAGCTCTGTCCTGCTGCTGTCGTCCGGACACTCAGCTGGTAGCTCAGTCCGGGGGTCAGACCCTCAAAGGAAACCTGGGTGACGTTGGGAGGCAGGTGGCACTCCTGGGGGGTTGATCCCAGAGCTGAGAGGCTCACCAGGTAGACATCCAAGCCCCCTTCAGGCGACACCCAGGAGGCCTGCAGACGGTTTGAGCTGCCATTGTTCTCCAGCCTGAGACTTGATACCGGCGCTGGGACTGAAGGGGGGACAGATTATACAAACCTTTAGAGAGGATGATGTCTGTGTGGAGGAGCGGTCAGTCAGAGGGTTGACTAAATGTTTGGAAATGTTTCAGAGACATTTGTTCATCAGCTGTTTTTGACTCTGAACCAGAACTAGAACTAAAAGAGGCTGAAAGATTCTGGTTCTGGAAATGTCCCATAATACCTGTGACAGCCTGTTTGGAGGCGGAGCTCTGCAGACCAACGGCCTCAGTTACCACGGTGATGGTGTACAGAGTCCCAGGCTGCAGGCCGTCCAGCCAAGCAGACGTCATGGTGTTCTGCAGTGTGACGTTCTTCAACAGAACCCCATCCAGATCTGTCAGCAGAACCTTGAACTGCTCGATTCTGCCTGGACCAACCTGCCAGGTAACATGGAGGCTGTCTGAAGACGAGGACGTCACCTGGAGGCCACGGACCGACGATGGAGCTGCAAGACAGGCAAAATGTGTGTCTGCTAGAGGAAGAACTTCACACAGCTTTAGATCAGAAGTCAACAGATCCACGTGGATCAGTGTAAGATCTATGTGAAAGGGGTCACAGGTATGTGTCTGTAGGTGTTAGTATATTTTATATTTTTCTCCTTAATACTTTCTTTTCAATATTTTTAATACTTCTAATATTTTCTTAACTTAACTATGTGATGTTTATCTCTTACTCTGTGTTGTCTGGGAGACCGAGAGTCAGGAAATTTCAAATTCCTCAGTATGTCTGTGTATGTATTGCAGAAATTGACAATAATCTGACTTTGACTGCAGGTCTCACCTGTAGTGGCAAAGGTGTGGACAGGTGGAGCACTCTTGTTCCCAGCTGAAGCCACCACACTGACTGTATACCGTGTACCGGGGACCAGTGAGCTGAAACCAGACTGGGGGGACGCAGAGCCCATGATTCTGGTCTTGCGAGTGGATCCGGAGGTGGTGTCCTCCAGAGTCAGGTCGTACCAGTCCACATGACCAGCAGAACGGGACCAGAACACACGCAGACCTGAAGACCCACCATGGACCTCAGACTGGATTTTATTCTGAGCCTGAACTTCGTCCAGCTCGACGTCCAGGAGAGCCGGACCGACCGGGTCTGAGACAGGAAATAGAGGGAGGTCAGAGGTCACAGAGGTCAGATGGAGATCTGGATTCTGGGACAGGTGAAAACTGGGTCCTGGTTTTTGTGTTGTAGATAGTTTGAGTTGTCATCAAGAACCAAAACTGTGTGTGTGTGTGTGTGTGTGTGTGTACTTCCTGTGTTTGTGTAGCAGCCAGCGATGGTCGACCTCGATAAGATTGTCTCAGCTCCTTAAAGAACGAAGTGTTTGCGTGGAGCAGCCGTGTGTTTGAGTCCAGACAGGAAACAGAAAAAAAAATGGTGGGCGTGGCAGGAAGTAGAGGACAACCCCCCCTGAACTCTGGTCAGTGTTAATAACGTTTCCTCCCACAG
The DNA here is from genome assembly GCA_033000465.1 of Sciaenops ocellatus. NCBI lineage: Eukaryota > Metazoa > Chordata > Actinopteri > Sciaenidae > Sciaenops > Sciaenops ocellatus. Next base: position 1,113,360 of record CP136871.1, on the reverse strand, counting down.
GAGACTTAACTGCTTCCTGTTGGCGGCTCCAAGGACGACATGACTTTGACATGAAACCACTTGCCTTAGGTTTACAGAGCTGAGGTCACGTGACCGCGAGCATCCAGAACCATCATTAATACGAGTCGATTAAAAACGACCTTGAAACAATGTGAGGAGGGAAGTGAGAGTTCTGGTTCTGGAAACAAACCCTTCAGACGGGATGAAGACCATTGTTCAGCTCAGGACGAGGCTGCGTGGTAAACTCTGATGGTTTTACAGACCGACAGGCTACTCAGACCAGAATCAAGGAAGGTATCAAACAGATCAAAACCTTTCGGAACCCTTTAGAACATTTTATCATCATCTATTAACGACACAGCACCATTTTACACAATCTGTACCTTGTTCGTTTAAGCTAACATTAGCTAAGTGATGTGAAACTGTGAAAACCACAGTGCTCTGGTTAATGTTGTGAAATGGTTGCAATATGGTTACTTCTTGGTTTTGGGATTAAAAAGGTTTGTTAACGTGACAAAACCTCCTCTGTATGACATCACCAGAGGTCATCAGGTGATGAATTATGAAGTGACGACGTCCAGAGGAAGTTTTGTCACGTCGTTCAGAAGCTGCACCTGAACAGTGTTCTCCAGGTGAGGGTGTGTGGCATTCTCACCTGTGCGCACTGACACGTTGCTCCTCTCTCCATCTTTCAAGGAAATCACTATTAAGCTGTACAAGGTCCCAGGTTCCAGACCCAGGATCTGACAGACAAAGGCGTTCCTGGACTCTCTGTCAGGGTTGCAGTCAGCCTGCCTGTGGTCATCTGTGAAGGCAGTGAAGTTACAGTAGAGTCCGGCGGTGCTGAACTTCACCATGACACAATCTGTGTGGGTCGGGACCTCCGTGAAGTTTACAGAGCAGCGGGAAGCCTTGGTGGACTGGACCTGAAACAGGAAGCAACATCACACCAGGTGAGCAGTGAGAACCATTTCAAACCGTCTTCCCACTGCACCCCCGCGGTCTGTCAGGTTATGGTTATGAGAAGGTTGTGTTGATGTTCAGCATCAAACCCCTGTGTGACGGAAACAAAGAGCGTATCAAAGCAGGCAGCGCTAAAAATATGATGAACAATCAGAGCTGAGCGGATCCTAATGACTGTTCATTAAATCTTTAATCAGTTGATTTATTTTAATAAAACATCTTTAATGACTGTGACATCACCTGAAAATAATAATAAATTAACTTGATATAAAATCATCCTGTCAAAGTGAGTTTGAGATTTTCTGTTTTGAATCTAAAGAAACTTTTCACAGGTCAATTTACCTTCAGAATTATCAGTAATGGTTCCTCCATTAATAAACTGAAGAACATCATTGATCAGTGTCAGCTGGCTGAACATTAATATGGATTGATCGGCTGATTGGCTGATTGGTTGATGATGTCATCTCAGATCTGTTCCTGCAGGCTTTGTGACGTTTTCCCTAATGTTCTACCTGAGAGATTCTGAATCCTCCAATCCAGAGCTGGGTCCTTGAACTCACCTCGCTCAGGCTCCAGATTAAAGCGAGTATTGAACATGTGACGTGTGAGAACATGGCGGCCTTCGGTCCAAGTCTATCAGTTCAGTCAAAGACACGTGGTTGAATCTGGGATGAGCCAATATACCGAGGAAGTCGAGTCAGAAAAACTTCTCTGAGCGATTGGTACGCTGAGCATAAAACTGTCTCCAGACCAGACTCCATCTTCATCTTCATCCTCACCATTCTCACCATCCTCATCCTCATCTCGGCTGTCTTTCTTCGTCACATCGCGGACTCTTTTCCCTTGGAGGACCCATTGGTCGTCAAACTTTCACTGCTGTGCGAGCAGAGGCAGGCCAGCTCTCTGCAGACCAACACCCCACCCTGCTTTCCTTCCTGCCTGCCTCGGACTCTCTCTGCAACCTTTCGCATCAAACTGAGCTCCGTCTGTCACAACCAACCATTGTTGTGGCTGATAAGAGTTATCCAATCAGGAAGCAGCCTCAGCCCAGAAACAGGCGCTAATAATAGAAGAGTTCACGTTTGGAGCACATTTGGAGCATCATACTTTCACAAACATGTGAAAGTATGATGCTTATGAGACACTGACAGGATGACTTAAACTTCCGATCCCACCTGAACATCTGAAACCTCGATGTTTCGTACTACAGCTGCAACCACTGATCGATCAATCAACGGACAGAATATTAACCGTCTTAATGATTGATTTATGATTAGTATTAATAAGAATGATGTTCACTGGTTTCAGCTGTTAAACTGAATCTTTTTAGTTTTCCACCATTGGTTCGACAAAATGATGTTTGAAGGCATCAGCTTCTTCTGGAAGACGGTCAACATCAACCTCTCTTCTTAGCTTTCTCCGTCAATATCCTCTTTGCTCTATTCTCCTCTGCCATAGAGGCTTTTGTGCCCGGTTACATTGCCCGCTTGTTGCTAGTAACAGCTGTGACTGCTTTGTGTTTTTTGGTGGCCTTAATCACCGTCATCAGTAATGAAGGGCTTTCTAGTTTGTCGCGATGCAACAGCCTCGCTTGTCATCTGACTGCTGCTGGCTGTTTCTCTCCTGCTGATCGGAGATCCAGCACAACAATGTCTTTTTAGTGGATCAGATGAAAATCTCATTGTTATTTTGTACAAGCAGCCAAGATAAAGTAATGTGTGTCTCCGGGAGTCGCTGTCCAAAACACATTAACAAAAGCATCACCTGCATCTGGCTGCAGAGATTATCATTAAAGTCTGAAGTGAAGAATTCAGAGTTCAGGTCTCTTCAAGGTTTAATGGTCACCATGTCTGCACTCCAACCTTATTTAAAGTCTTTGTGTTTTATTTGATATTCAGATATGAACTCTACATATGTTAAACTAAAATGCTCTCAGAGGATGTTCTGTTAGTGTTTGTCATGTTTTTGATGTTAGTTTAAATAACATTGCGCCATATATGAAACACAACCTTTATGTTTTTATTAAAAAAACGCTTGAAGTTTGAATAAATAAAGAAGAGCTATATTTACATCTTTTAAATGCAATAACACAGAGTTCATGTCTAACACGACATTGAAGTGCCAGTAATTACTTTTACATTTACATTTAGTCATTTAGCATACGCTTTTATCCAAAACGACTTACAGAAAAGGGAACAATCAAGGTATAGTGCGATAAGAAGCGTTAGTGCAGCAATAAGTGCTAGTGACAATTCGTTAAGGTGTAGATTTGTTGTGTAGTGCTAGGAGAGAAGGTACTCTCTGAAGAGCTGGGTCTTCAGGAGTTTTTTAAAGGTAGAGAGGGACGCCCCTGTTCTGGTAGGAACTGGTAGTGCGTTCCACCAGCGGGGAACAACAAACGAGAAGAGTTTGGATTGCCTTGAACGAATGGGTGGCAGAGCCAGGCGTCGTTCATTGGAGGAGCGCAAAGATCGTGGGGTAGAATATGCCTGTATAAGGGCGTTCAAGTAGGTAGGTGCGGTACCGGAGACAACTTCATAGGCGAGCATTAGAGTTTTGAATTTAATGCGGGCTGCAACAGGTAGCCAGTGGAGCTTGATGAGCAGCGGGGTGACATGTGACTTTTTGGGTTGGTTGTAGACCAGGCGCGCCGCCGCGTTCTGGATCATCTGAAGAGGTTTCACTGTGCAGGCTGGCTGGCCCGTCAGGAGGGCATTACAGTAGTCTAGTCTTGAGATAACGACAGCTTGTGTCACGAGTTGAGTAGCATGTTGAGTTAAGTAAGGTCTGATTCTTCTGATGTTGTAAAGTGCAAAGCGGCATGACCGGGCAACTGAGGCAACATGATTGGAAAAGGTTAGTTGGTCATCAATCATAACCCCTAAGTTTCTCACCACCCTGGTGGGGGCGAGACATAGGGAGTCAGTTTTGATGTTGATGTCATGGTGTATAGTAGGTTTGGCTGGAAGGACCAGCAGTTCAGTTTTAGAGAGATTCAGCTGGAGGTGATGTGCCTTCATCCATGTGGCGATGTCTGAGAGGCAATCAGAGACCCATGCAGAGATCGAGGGGTCATCAGGAGGAAATGACAGATAGAGCTGAGTGTCATCTGCATAGCAGTGATAGGAAAAGCCATGTGAGCGGATAATCGGACCCAGGGAGGTGGTGTAGATAGCGAATAGCCCCAGCACCGAGCCCTGGGGGACCCCTGTGGTGAGGTGATGTGAAGTTGATGACTGTCCAAGCCAGGATACACTGAATGAGTGTCCTGTCAGGTAGGATTCAAACCAGGAAAGAGCCAAGCCAGGTCAGTGGTCTCAGTGAGAGCAAGGAGCTCAAGAGAGAGGTGGTTGGTGTAAGCCGTAATAAAATCGGTTTTGTTTACTGCAGATTGGCAGTTCCATAAGCCCATGGAGAAGGAAGCAACAGTGTGTGAGGACTGTTTTAGAGGCCGGAGGTTAGTTAGATTTCTGCGTCTTTTGTCAAAATGTTTTCTGTGTGGACCGGAGACAACAATAGGTATGGCGTGGCACATACTGTAATACTCTAAGCCTGTGCCGGGGAGTAGGACTGGTTCCCTTTGCTCGGTGAACTTGCACAGGTCAACTTGCTTGTCTTAACCTCGTCCGTCTTCACCGAGGATGTCTGAATTCGACGGCTGACACTTAATAATTATAATAATATCCGGTTGGTGCTGAGAAGTCTTAAATTTTAACCCCAAGAAGAGTCAAATGAAGTCTGTGGACATATAGACACTTTAAAGTGTTGAAATCAACTTTGAGTGTGTTAATCTGGGTTAGTTTAATCTGGGTATGCTGATCATACTGTGTTATCTCACAAACCTCACTAGAACCTCACAGAGATTAAACAATCAATTGAAGAGGAACTTAAAGTATTGTACTGGAACATACTAACATGCTGATGTTAAGCAGATATGTTGGGAATTGTTGGGTCTCTGTAAATAATATTATAAAGAGTATGATCTAGACCTGCTCTCTATGAAAAGTGTCATGAGATAACTTTCGTTATGATATGGCACTATATAAATAAAACTGAATTGAAATTTAATTGAAAGTTGTTTACCATGGTGATTATACTTATCTTAGCATATCATGTTCTGAAGAAAGTACCATCAGCTCAGCGGTCAATGAGGTTTCCTTTCAAGGTTCAAGTGTTTTGTCTTACTGCTGTGATGGTTCATAAAATATAAATGTTCCTGTAAGATGAAACAAATTTAATACTTACAGGTGTGGTGGAGGTCAATCCTGAAGTCGTGGTTTGAAGTGTGCTTGGAGGAGGAGCTGTGGTTGTTCTGGTTGTTGTTGTAGCTGCAGGTGTTGTTGGAGGGCTGTTGATGGTGGTTGTAATGGTTGTAGTTGGAGTCAGGGTGGTCATGATGACTGTGGTCATCATGGTGTCAGTTTCTGTGGTTCTAAGTGTTGTGGTTACAGGGGTGGTTGTGGGTTTGGTTGTAGGTGTTGTGGTTGTGGTTACAGGAGTGGTTGTGGGTTTGGTTGTAGGTGTTGTGGTTGTGGTTACAGGAGTGGTTGTGGGTTTGGTTGTAGGTGTTGTGGTTGTGGTTACAGGGGGAGTTTTGGGTTTGGTTGTAGTGGGTTTGCTGCTAGCTGTTGTTCTTGGACTTACAGGTGGGACCGTTAGAGTTGAGTTGGGGATCCCTCCTGTCGACATCACAGTAAGTGGAACACCTTCAGTTGAGGTGCTGACTGAGAGTTCTGGATGAACTGTTGAGTCCAGCACTGAGGGAACTGTTGGTGAAGTTTGGGAAGTCAAAGGCAGGACGTGATGGGTCGACGGTGGATCTGTCTCCGTGATCGATGTAGATGTCGTACCTGCTGTTGAAGGCACACCAGTCAGAGGTGCCAGTGTTGTTATGGAGGATGCAGGTGACAGGTAGGTATTATTGTAGACTGAATGTGTATAAGCAGACTCTGTGTCAGAAACAGCAGATACACCAACAGTGATGTCAGAGGTGGCATCAGATATGACAGCAGTGATATCAGAAGTGAAATCAGAAGTGAAATCAGATGTGACCAGAGGATCAGTCGAGTCTGTCATGTCTGACTTTGAAGAAACTGTAGAGGAAGCCAGGGTCACAGCTGCAGATTCAGTCGTCTCGTTTCCACTTGTTAAGAAGGACATGGTGAACTTTATTCTGTGTTCTGATGTCTCGGCTTCAGTCCTGAGGGTACTGAAGGATTCTGGGTTGTTTGTTGATGAACTCTCTGAAACTTCTACGGATCGGTCAGTCATGAGCACAGATGGACTTGAGGAGATTATTTGGCTGCTGTTCAAAGCCGACAGCTCTGTGACTGAAGTAGAAGCATCAGGTTCTGTTGTTGCTGACCTCCTGGTTCGAGGTTTGGTGATGTCATTCACATACGCTGAGGTTCCGTTCGTTGGTGAAGCGTGGACCTCTAATGTGGTGAGTTGTCTGGTGGTTCGCTGGATTTTGACTGTGTTTGATAACTGTTCATTAGTGACAGTCATGGTAGGACTTCTGATGGTGTTGATGGTGCTGGAGAGTGTGGATGAATAAAAGATGGTGGCGAGAGGAGTTGTGTCTGAGAAATGAGGAGAAAACAACTTCAGTGATACAGCGAAGAAAAAAAACAAACAAGATTGACAACATGTTTTCTGATCCCTGACACAAACTCCACCTACAGACATTTCATTGTCTAGATACTGTTATTTTTCTGTTGACCGTGAAAATGTACGTAGTCTCGTTGACGTTCCCCACAGACTGTCTAAAACTTGGATGTATAGTCTCTGTGACTCAGCTGCAGTTAGTCACAGTGCACAGTTATACCTACAAACACCCATAGAGTCACCAATTAACTTATTAATAAGGCAGTGTCGGCACAGTGGTGCAGTGGTTAGAACTGTCACCTCGCAACAGGAAGGTTCTGCGTTTGAACCCAGCAGTCTGGGTTCTTAATATGTGGAGTTTGCATGCTCTCTCTGTGTCTGCATGAGTTCTCCGGCTCCCTCCCACAGTCCAGAGACATGCAGGGAACATTCTGTACACTTGTAAAGGACGAGTTCAGATTCCAAAGTACCTGAAAACAGAACTGGTCGAAGGTCAGAAATGAAAAGTGTCGATGTGTTCGTCTCTGAGATGTTGGCTGAGACTCTGAAAGGAAGTGCACTGCTGACGTCTGTCCTGTTGGACTCAGTGAACCAACAAACGGCAGCAACAATGAGGAGGAAGTCCATATCAGACAGTCATCCTGACATGAACACCATCAGTACACTTCCTGTTCACAGAGCCTGCAAGCTTCACAATCTTAATTATCATGTTATCATGCTAACAATTGCACTAAACAATTAGCACTAAACACAAACACAGTTGAGGATAATGGGAATGGTCATTTGTTTTCAATGGGAAGAAGCTAAAGCTTGAAAAGCCACTGAATTACATCATGTGGAAATCTGCATATCTGTGACATCAGAGCGTTACATAACGTCCAGGCTCAGCTCCACAGTTCAAAATCACAGGATCTTCCTCTGTGAAGTGAAGCCAACACAGGAAGTAACACAAACTGCAGTTCCTCTTGTCGTCCACTTGAGGCTGGCTCCAGAAGTGAGTCAGTCTCCATAAGTCCCCATGTTAAAATGTCCAACTTCACAGCAGAAGTAAACATGTTTACAGCCTGGTACAAAAAACAGTTTTGGTCTCTATAGCTAATTTCCCCATTCATGACAACTGTACTGAGGGTGAATTTTTATACAACTCACCTGTTCAGATTATATTAAGGCTTAAAGTTATGCAGGATTAAGAGTGTGGACACTTTGATTGACAGGTGTCTTGTTTCAGTAACTAGGCTTAATTTAGCCGGTCTCAGCTCCACCCACGCTCCACCTCTTTGACCATTTTTGGATTAGCCGGGAGCTGGCGTGACAGGACAGCAGCACCTTTAAGGGTTCTTTAAAGAACCTCTTGATAAAAAGTTTCTGTGGAACTAAACATGGTTCTGCTTTGGCATCACTCTAAGGAACCATGTCTGGTTCCAGTTAGCACCTTTTCTAAAATCAGAGTGATTTCAGTTCAGCGTTGATTAATCTGGGTGTCGTTTGGCTCAGTCGGTAGAGCATCCGCCCCATGTACAAAGGCTCAGTCTTTGCCGTGGCGGCCTGGGGTTTGAATCTGACCTGTGGCTCTCCCATGTCATTCCCCATCTCTCTCTCTCTCTCCCCACATTTCCTGTTACTCTTCAAGCTGTCTCTGTCAAATAAAGCTCAAAAAGGCCAAAAAAAAAATCTAAAAAAACAAAAAACAAAAGTGTTGTTTATTCTGGAGTTTGTTTCTGAAACATTTTGTCACTTTTGTTTAATTAATTAACATTTTGTCATTATGTTCACAGAAAACGTAGTTTGGTTGTCCTCTCACCTGTTTCGGGGCATAATGAAGTCAACAGCTGATTTCCTCCCGAGTCTTCATCATACTTTCTCCACTCTGACGTCTGAACGTGTCCTCCAATCACCACGCGTAACCCCTGTTTCTTCAGGTACATGTGTGTCTCAGCCAATCCAAACGCTCCGTTCTTGTTGTCGCAGCTCCACGCGGGCGCGCTGCTGCAGTCACAGAGTTTGGCGAGACGGGTGTGGAGCGGCAGGTGGGGGCTGGGGTCCGCCCAGAGACACCGTGAGGACAGAATGTTGATCAGCTGGGTGCCACCCAACCACTCCCACTGCTGGGCAGGGCTGGTGACATCACACTGTCCCAGGATGACAATTTGACTTTGGCTTAATAGACATAACCTCCTCGGGGTCAACATGATGAGGAACCCGGCTGAGGAGACATAAAGATAAGTCAGTAATTCAGTTTTTAGAATTTAGAAATGATAAAATACAGAACATGTTCTCCAGACTGAATGATGAACTGAGCCTCTATGAAGAGAGAATAATGATCAGATTGATCATCCCACTGTGTGAAACAGAAACATGGAGTTTAAATGTGAAAACATTCAAACTCCAGATTTAAGAGCACAAAGAAACAGATCAAATGTTAAAGAGAGAAATTTGATTGTCTGTGTAAAACTATTTTAATGTTTTTAACCTGAATTATTTCAGTGTTTACACTTCTGTTCTGCATTATAATGAGATAATGCCTAATTTGCATATTGAATTTGTTTCTGTTCACATTTTACACAGCAGGGTGACTTTCATGGAAACAGTTTTTTACTTTTTCAGATTACAGTTCATCTCCTTCCTGTACAGCGAAAGCTCGTATCTCCAGGATGAAGAGTTCCCTTCATGTGTTGAGAAAATTCTCCTTCAGATAAATAAACTCTTTAAAAACCCTCTCGGATCATCTGGATAAGTTGCTGTCACAAAGCTGAAAACGCTGTTATTATAACTTTTTACAGATACGTGTTTTTCACAGGTCATAGGATGGTCTTAATAATAATAATAAAATAATAATAAAAATGATAAAACTAGCTAACAGGATATAAAGCTGTTTAAATGAGCATAACATCAACAACCATCAACAAACAAACAACTAAAATCAACAGACATCGACAGCAGAAGAAAACATGAAAAAAAAACATGTAACATCAATGCTAATTACTTTAACATGAATTACTTTAACATGAAGTACTTTTACTTTACATAAATTCAGCAGGAATATAAATTGAAAAGCATCATGTTTCAGTCCGAAGTTATGTCCTACTTTCCTGAACTTCTTCATTTGTATGTTTGCGATTGCTTTTACTGGAGATGAACACATCTGACAGAATTTGATACCACAAACACAGAAAATGTAAGAACATGGATGAAGTCTTTAAATGCAGTAGTACTGCAGTACTTACACACACAGCTGAACCTCACAAGTATAAAGAAAAGCAGAATCAGGGCATCCATGTTTCGTGTGCGTCGTCCAGCTTCAGATGAGCAGAATGGACGCGCTGAAGGGAAGTGAGTGTTTGTGGGGAGGAAAAAGTCAGCGAGCAGCGCTTCCTTCTATTCAATTGTTGTAGAGCTCTCAGAATGAAGGAGTCCTTGCTTGTCGGAAATACCAGAGTACATCATCAGACTTCATGTTCAGTAGTTCTAATGAACCTGAAGAGAAAGAAAACATCCAGGAGGTGCAAACAGCTCACAGGCCAACTGTACAGAACAATAATAATATACAATATACTGACAATAATCATGATGATGTGAAATAAGCAAAGCAGATTCTCTGTTCGTGATCAAAGTCTGTTTATTCATCTTCATGAAGTTATATTCTGTGCACTGTGCATCTGTTTTTATTGATCTAGCCAAGGCTTTTGATACGATTGATCATTTTGTCCTCAAACAGAGGCTTTTTGATATTGGCCTATCAGAGAAAGCTGTTGGTTGGTTCTCAAACTACCTTACTAATAGGTCCCAGTGTGTCAGTTTTGGTGGTCAGTGCTCTGATGTTCTGCCTGTTTGTAAGGGTGTTCCTCAGGGCTCCGTACTTGGCCCACTTCTTTTTACCATTCCTATAAATAATTTGGGTAAAGATATGAATGATGCCGATTTTAATTTATATACTGATGACACAGTTATTTATTGCAGTGCGCCAACTCTCGCTAAAGCTGTTGACCACTTGCAATGTGCATTTAATTTTGTACAGAAAAGTTTGTCTAATTTAAAACTTGTTCTTAATGCTGAAAAAACCAAGTGCATGTTATTTTCAAATGTCAAGAGTAGACCACTAAATATTCCTTCTGTGGTCACTCTTGAAGGAAGAAGCATTGAAAGGGTTAACTCCTATAAATATCTAGGCATTATAATTGATGATTCCCTGACTTTTAAGCAGCATGTACAATGCCTGGTTAAAAAACTGAGGCTGAAGTTAAGTTTCTATTTTAGAAACAAGTTGTGTTTTTCTTTCAATGTAAAAAAGAGACTTGTTACTGCAACATTTTTGCCTGTTCTTGACTATGGGATCTTTTGTACATGCGTGCCCCTGCACAGGCATTGAAATTGATTGACACAGCTTATTATGCGTCACTCAGGTCCATAACAAACTGTAATGTCCTGACTCACCACTGTGAGCTTTATGCTCAGGTGGGATGGCCTTGTTCACCTTCCTGCAGACGTACCCACTGGTATATTTTTATATACAAGGCAATTCTCGGGTTGCTCCCAATATACCTCTGTTCTTTTATTTCTAAAGAAATGTGATGGACAATATTCGCTGCGTTCTAGGGAATTTTATATCTTATCGGTACCAAATATTCGTATTGAGCTAGGGAAGAGGGCGTTTGGATACTCAGCACCCTCTGACTGGAATGTCTTACAGAATGTTTTAAAACTCAAAGATCTGATCTCTTTGAATGCTTTTAAATCCACATTGAAAGAGCAAAAGAATGAATCATCCAGGTGTTGTTGTTTTAGCTGATGTTATTGATTTCATGACTTGTATTGTACTTTTAGCATTTTTTAGACCACTATGTGTTGTAATACTATCTGTGTGTCTTGTGTCTGGTTTGGTTTGACTTGTTCTTCGTTTGTGCTGCTGTCTGTCTTGGCCAGGACTCCCTTGAAAAAGAGAGTTTTAATCTCAATGGGACCTTTCCTGGTTTAATAAAGGTTTAATAAAAAAAATAATATTACTTTTGTCATGTTCAAGAAAAAGTGTTAAGTTAATTTATTCAGTGTTGTCCCGTGTCTATGTTGTCTTGTGATTTCCTGTTTTATTTTGGTTCCACTTCCTGTCAGTGTCCATTGTTGTTAGTTTTACTTTCCCCCTTTGTCTGTTTTCCCGCCTTTAGAATTACCTGTCTCCGCCCTGATTGTTTCCACCTGTGTCCTTGCCCTGTGTGTATATATAGTCCGTGTCTACTTTTGTCCTGTGCCAGTTCGTCTTGTCTTATGTCAGAAAACCAGCGCTTTGTCCATTGTCATGTCTTGTTGTTTTGATACTTTGTTCAAGAGTGATTTTCTGTTTGTTTCTTTTTTTCATAGCCTAGCCTCGCAAGAGTGATTTTCTGTTTGTTTATTTTGTTTTTCTTAGTTATTAGAGATTAGTGTAGTGAGTTTTTCCTCATTAAAGAGTGATTTTTATTTTGTTTTGTTTAATAAACATTTTATTTTGAAACTTTGGTAAACATAACTATAATTTTTATCTTCAAGTGATTATACATTGTTGAAAACAGAGTTAACTGATAACTGATGACTAAAAACACTGCAGTCAGTCTTTGGTTCTTTCCTTTAATATTTCATGTTATCAACGTTCAGATGGTAAAAGATTAATTCTCTCTTTATATTTTGCTCTCTTGCAGATTTCAAAAAATTGTGAGTTGAGTTTTTGATGATGTTGTTATAAACTTTGCAGTAAACTTCACTCTCCTCTTCAGGCTGAACGCTCCTTTGGTGGGACGGGATGTTAATTCAACCCCCGTCCCTTCACTGACATCCTGTCCTGGTTGGGAAGAAGAGGAGGATGAGGAAGGTGGAACATCTCCTCCACCCTCCTCTTCCTGTCTGCAGCCTTCACACAGGACCAACACACGACACACTCAGCCTTTACACAAGGCACTTAATGACTTTAAAACACTTGTTTCATGAGTTTAATTACAGTTTGTACATCAGATTGTATTCATTATGTCATTCATTACGTCATATTTATGATGGTTGTTTTCTGATGAAGAGTTTTGTTTTTGTTGAAGAGAATTCATTTAAATTCATCTAAATGTCTAAATCAATCAAATGGTCAACAACAATAAAAGTTGTGGTCTGTGATGGGGTCCCATGGTGGAGTCTGTTCTCCAAACTGCATTCAGTCAACAAAGAAGAACCGCCCTCCCTGGCTCTGGTGCTCTCATTGGTTTCAGGTCATGATATTTGGATCTGGACTCAGTTCCAGATATTTAACCTGTAAGATCTCTGTCGGGTGTCAGCATCGCTGGATGTCTCAGATAACTTTAAAGTGCAGGTTTGATCTGATTTCTGTCTGTGATCATGAGTGAAAACACCTGATCTGGTCCTTCAGAGTCCTTTGTAGTTCTTTATAGTCAGACTGTCTTTGGACAAACAAACCAGGTGCTCTGCATACACCTGCATGACCCAGCAGAAAAACACGAACAGTGTCAGGTCACTTTTAACATTTTTCGATGGTTTATTTGATTCACTTTGTTTGTTGTTCATTTCAGATAATGCCTCATTTACATATTTAAAGTTTAAAATTAGGGTCATGTTCTTTGTTTCCAAATACAATATCCATCTTTCTTCACAGTGGTCAGAGGTCAGGGTCTGGATCAGGATCTGGGCGTATATTCAAGGTCCTGGTCCCTGATTGGCTGAGAGGAAGACACAGTTTCCTGAATATAAACTCAAGGAAGAGGAAGAAGAGGAAGAGCTTTATGACTCTGACGCTGTGTGTGAGTTATTTTTCCTGTGTTTAATCACCATGTTGTTGGTTCATGTTTGTATCAGATGAGGTGACGATGAAACCTTTTATTTAAAGCAGAAACGATTTAACAAATCAAAGCATTCATATTTTCTCTTGTTTGAATCTCACTTTCATAGTAATTACTTATAATAAAAGTAATAGATTACATTTATCATTGATACTCTTCATACTGAAGGGCGACTCTCACCTCACCTGGGTGGACCATGGCAGCCATTTTGTTCCAGAACACTCACACCATAGGGCCAGTTACAATAAAAGGTGATGAGGGTCCAGATGAGACCAACAGGATGGGGTCTCTGAGCTGTTGAGGACCAGAGGGAAGACTGCCCCCTGCTGGCCCACCAACACCACTTTCAGCAGCATCTGGAGGCTCTGCAGTACTTCAGGAACCAGCAGGTGGCAGCATCAGGACCCAGCATGAGAACAGCAGCTTGATTGAAATCTCTGTCACATCTGTCTACAGCTGTTTCACTGCAGCTTGCACTCTAAGCTGTTTGGTTCTGCAGGTATGAAGCACCTCCTGGTTCTGGTTCTGGTTCTTCCCTGTGTGGTGGAAATTGGGGGAGGGAGTGTGAGTGGTGACTGTCCAGCTGAGTGCAGGTGTGAAAGTGTTGGAACACTGCAGCGAGTCGACTGTGTGAACGCTGGTTTGAGATCACTTCCCCCCAACCTGAGCAGCTTCACCTCGTCCCTGTGAGTACAGAACTCAACTACTATCTATCTACTTTATATACTCATGCTTTATATTATATATACATAAATATAACACTTCATATTGTATATCATTTATAAATAGCACACTTTTATGTGATTCACAGGATGTAGTTATGTTTTCTGGTGGATTGTTTTTGAAGTATTTTATGTGTTTAAAAATTAAATTAAACACAGGGTCAAAAAAAAATAAATTAAAATGACACGTAGAAATCTGTCAGTGTAGAAAGTTTGTACATGTTAACACACACTCAGAACACACACACACACACACACACACACTGCATTTTGGCCTAAAGTCTTTTTTGAGTGTATTTACAGAAATCCACAAAATATTTTAGTATATTTATTATGTTAAAAATGTGTTGTTGTAGCTTTTGAACAGAAGGTAATTACAGAGTTTAGTTTAAATGATTTTAGGATTTTAAACGAGGATTCAAACACTTGAAAAATTTTCAAATCAAATTGGATTAAAGTTAATTATTCAGGCGTTTTCTATACAGTGAAACAAATGACCATGAGAAACTCTTTTCCTGCGTCACTTTGATTCAAACATCACAACAAAAGTTAGTTTACGGCTAAATTTAATATAATGAAATCCAAAATAGCTCTGAGTGAGTGGCTGTTGTTCTGTATAATTATATAGTCAATCTACTGGTATGTAAAGTTAAATAAAAAAAATTAAACAGTACTAAAGTGCAGTACAAATACAGTTTAAAAGACTGAAAAACAAATTATATTTAATATATATCTTTTCTTTCGAATTGTGCTTGATTCTGTAAAATCAATAGAATAAGTTTATAAATAACTAGACATCTAATTATTTAAATAGAAATAAAACAGTTTATAAAGAACATCAACAGTGAAAAACACAAATGGTTCCTTCTAACTCTTTTTTTTAAGTTTAAATTCAAATCAGTTGATTTTTGTTTTTTGTGTTTTTCTCACATTCCTTCATCACAATGAACTGAGGTCACAAACAATTAAAGACAATAAAATATTTAAAAATAAATTAACATCACTGATTATTTCCAGCTTCACTTTGATGCTGAAATTTTTTTTTCTGTCAGAAGTGAGAAATTAAACTTTTTTTAATCAAGTCATTTTTAATTAAAGTGAATATTTTAATACTTTTTAAATAAAATTCATAAACGGACTTTGTAACCTAGATTTCATCACAAAAAAACTTTTATTAATTATAATTATTACATGTTTACTCATTTGATTCTTTCTCATAAGTTCACAATCCTGACTAACATGAAATAAAAAAAACTGTGATAGCTTATCGAGTTACATTTAATATATTTTATTAAAGGTCTGATTTAAGGTCAATCACTTTGTTCTGTGTGAAGTCTTCATTTCAGTCATTTATATTATTTATATTTATGAACAAAGTACTGCAGTACTGCAAAAACTCCAAAGTAAAAGTTCTTCATTTAAAAATACTACAAATAATAAAAGAACTATCAGGATACAAAAACAAACAGATGACACTAAAAAGCCCAAATATATCGTAGAGGATGAACTCCAGCTCAGATGTTTGGAGGCCGAGCAACTCCAGAATATGTGGATGTGATCCGCCTGCCGTTCTCCACATTTAGACCTCCAACGTAAACCCTTCCCATCTGATCCGGCTGTAAATTTTAACTTAAGTGTTACAGAGTTTGTCGTGTTCTGTCCAAAGACCTGATCTAGAAGTGTTCTGTCCACAACACAGATTCAAACAAGTCCAGATTCTTTGTCCCATCTTAGTCTGACCTTTATTGTTTCTCAGTGAATTGAAAACTTTTGTGAGATTTTTAAAACAATTTTTTGTCATCTTTATTTTTAATGTCAATTAAATTCAACATGTCACATTTTCCATTTTCCATAATTTATTAAAATAAATATACAATTATTATTTTTTTTAAATCATACATTTCCGGAAGCTCTTCAGTCACCAGAGGCTGGATGTGAACTCGGGACCTGATGATTCCAGGTTGTTACATAAATGTCCTGTTTCAATCACTTGATGAAATAATGAAGTAATTAAAAAAGATTCAGTGGAGACTCTGAGAGCTGTGATTGGTCAGCTCTTAGCTGTGAGTGAGTTAAAGGACCAGTTCACATGTTTCTGTCCTTTAATTTCTTCCTCTGGTTCAGACTCGTCACTCCCCTGAACAAAAGGATTATTTATTGTTTTTAAATTTTATCCTGAAGACGGACAGATGACTGTTAAAAACAAACTTTCATAATCATCACAAACTGAATCAGCAGGTGAAATCCAGACGTTTTGAATTGCTCTAACCGACAGTTAACACCTCAGAAGTGCCAATCTCTGCTTCACACTTCACAGCAGCAGGAGGTGGAAGGTGGGTGGAGGTCGGTGGGAGGATCGACCACATGCGAGCCGCCTGTTTGTGGTCGTGCCAGGAGCGGTTGTTAGACTTCCCCACAGCGGCTGTCATCACTATAAATGGCTATAAATGATACCATGCTGCCAAAGAATGTGAGGACCTCCATGATGGAGAGAAACAACAAGAACAGATGGATACAACTAAAACACCTGGTCTGATCCTGGTCTGATCCTGGTCTGGTCGGGTCTGGTCTGGTCTGGTCTGGTACATTTCAGCATTCTAACCTCACAAATAAAAAACATGAAAAGACTTGTTAAGGTATAAACTTTGCTTTATTTACAGAATCTTTCGTATTTATTTATTTATTTATTCATTCATTCATTCATTCAGTCTGTTGGGAAGCCTGACCGGAGTGCATAAGTAGGAGACAGATTCAAGGCAGTTCATTCAAAAATCACCGCAAGGTGTTTAGTTACAAAACAAAGTGCATCCAGGTTAACATGTAGCAAAATATATACAAAACAAAAAAAGGATAACTTAACAGTTGAACTCAATAAAACTCAACTTATAACAATGAAAATTACAACTAACTAACTAACCACGTGTACATAACTATGTTCACTACGTTCTCTCTGTTCTCTCTGTACTCCCTGATGGACAAAAAGCTACTTAAATAGTATTTTCACCTGGTGTTACCTCTCTGGCTATACCATTGACCATTGACCATACCTGGCTTCCTAATTTTACAGTTTACACAGTTTACAGTTTACAGTTATATTCACACTGTTTACAGTAAAAAGACTCGTACCTGTTTTACCATTACGCAACATTTCAACCATACATAAAGGAAATAACAAATAAATCAAAAATAATACATAAACTAATTCACCTTACCCCTACTGACTTGGACTAGTCCAATCATGTCAGTCAGAGTATAAATACAGGAAATGTTGCAGCACTTCCTCCTTTTGTCTCTGACCACATGGTGAGTATGGTTAGTAACAAAATGAAATGCTAATTTAACTTATGACGAGGGATAAATTAATAAACTAAAACTACATTTAGCAATACCTGAGAGTTTTTATTTTAACCAAAGATGTTGAACTCTGAAATATAAACAAACATAATACAAAACACAAACCTGAACAAATTGTCTCACCCACTTTGTCACACAGTTCAAAAGTTGTCATCATGCATAATGATAAAAATGTATTTAATTACTATATTATAATTATTATATTATAATAATCAATAAAGTATATTATAACAATTATAGGAAAATATTAATGTGTTCACTTTTATGTTTAATTTCTACATGACTTAATAAACCACTGCTGGTTTGTTAATCCCCCCCCCCCCGGATCAATTATGTTTTATCTTGACCTGCAATAATAATTATAATTAATTGAATTTATTAAATTATTGTTTAATAAATAGATTCATGTTTTGATCTCCTCTATTGTCTTTCAGACATCTGGATGCAAACTTCCTGTCCTGCCTGCCAGCCTCCTCATTTAAAGGCCTGTCATCACTGCGTTACCTGTGGTTGGATGATAACACCCTGACAGAGGTTCCTGTTCTCGCTCTGAGTCACCTGATAGCGCTGCAGGCTCTGACGCTCGCCCTCAACAACATCAGCTACATCCCTGACCAAGCGTTTGCTGCCCTCCACCAGCTCGTGGTGCTGTGAGTGGTGACTTTTAAAACAGATGACTGTCATCCAGGACCAGGATCCAGACTTGATCTTATTAAACTAGACTACTAAACTAAACTACTAATTGGACTATAAAACAGACTGGACACCCCTTTGTGTTTTCTTTTCTGCCAAATGAGGCAAACTTTTTAGTTAACATTCATGTTAACATTTATGTTATACAATATTTATTATGTTATTAGAATATAATAATAATGTTTATGTGATATGATGTTTATAACATGCATGCAAATGATAAATGTATTCTGTTATTGGAACAGTCCAAAAGAAAACAACCTGATTTGTTATCAGTCAGCTGCTAATCGATGCTCAATATGTGTTTCTTATGTTTAATATTTGCAGTCTGTGCTGCTGGAAACATTCAAACAGGTTCAGAAACTTCAAGAATCATTTAAGCACTACTCTTTTTACATCAGCTTTCAACCCAAATCATCATCTAACCACTGAAGTGGAAACAAATCAGCAGTTACTGCAGCTTTGTTTTTGATGGCCTGTCAGTTAAATGTTGGATCTGTACATGCTGTGAACATAGGATGAGGGTTAGTGTTCAGAGGTTCAGATGTTTTGGATTAGATTCCTAACTAGATTAGAACTTAACCAAATTGAAATATTAATTAAAATGTTTAAATATTACTGTATTCTTTTATTAACTAAATTTTGGTTTAGTTTAAACTGAAATTAAAATAAGCTTGACATAAAATTGTTAAATTGAATATAGGTTAACATAAAAAAAATGTTAGGTTATATTTTTGTGAAAATTTCAAGACACATCATCAGTAGTGGACCTAAGGATAACAGGGTGTTTCAGCCATTATCACTAGATACCCTCACCAGAGGAAGGCCCGCTGGGGTTTATCAGCCCTGGAGTGTGCCTCGTATTCAATTGGGTTTGTGGTTTAACACATCCAGTCTTTTAGTTGCTGGTGGATAACCAACAGATATTAAACAGAACAAGACTTCAGTTTTGACTGACAGTTGAACTCTGGGAAGTTAAGTTTACACACAAGTTAAAAAAAAGATGAAGAATGATGTGATGTTCAAATCAAATCAAATCAAATCAAATTTTATTTGTATAGCCCAAATTCACAAAACACGTTTGCCTCAGAGGGCTTTACAATCTGTACAATCTGTGACACCCTCTGTCCTTAGACCCTCGGTTCGAGTGAGGAAAAACTTGCCCACAAAAAACCCTTTTAACAGGGAAAAAAGGTGGAAGAAACCTCAGGAAGAGCCACAGAGGAGGGATCCCTCTCCCAGGACGGACAGACGTGCAATAGATGTCACATGTACAGAACAAATCAACAGAGTCATATTGTACGATTACAATGAATGATAAAATGATTACAGTATACAGAGTACACAGAGATATGGTAACAATAATGACAGGAATAATATAAGTAGTGGACGTCGTGCAGGACCACAGCAGCAGCCACGATCCATGAGAACCTGCTGGACGAGAGAGCACAGAAACTCCGGGGAAGAAGTTTAGTTAGTAACATGCATTGACATGCATTAATGAGACATGCATGTTTACAGATGGTGATGGTGATGGGGAGGGAGGGAGGGAGGGAGAGAGAGAGAGAGAGAGAGAGAGAGAGAGAGAGAGAGAGATATTTAAGTAGAGTTTTCAGTAAAGGGAGATGTGACTACATCTTCAACCAGTACCGTGCCGGACTAGGCATAACCCTGAGAGAGAGAGACAGAGAGAGAAAGGAGGGAGAGGGAGTCCCCCGGCAGTCTAGTCCTATAGCAGCATAACTAAGGGATGACCTGAGCCAGCCCTAACTATAAGCTATATCAAAAAGGAAAGTCTTAAGTCTACTCTTAAAAGTGTTGACCGTGTCTGCCTCCCGAACCCAAAATGGTAGTTTGTTCCACAGAAGAGGAGCTTGGTAGCTGAAAGCTCTGGCTCCCAGTCTACTTTTGGAAACTATAGGAACCACAAGGAACCCAGCATTCTGAGAGCGCAGCGTTCTAGAGGGGTAGTAAGGTACTATGAGCTCTTTTAGATATGATGGTGCCTGACCATGAAGAGCTCTGTATGTAAGGAGAAGAATTTTAAATTCTATTCTAGATTTAACAGGTAGCCAATGCAAAGAAGCCAAAATGGGAGAGATGTGATCTCTGATCTTGGTTCCTGTCAGAACACATGCAGCAGCATTCTGAACTAGCTGCAAAGCCCTAAGAGACTTACTGGAGCAGCCTGATAACAAAGAGTTACAATAGTCCAGCCTAGAAGTAACAAATGCATGGACTAGTTTTTCTGCATCCGCTTGAGATACGATGCGTCTGATTTTGGCGATGTTACGTAAGTGGAAGAAAGCAGTCCTCGAAATTTGTTTTATGTGGACATTAAAGGACAAATCCTGATCAAAAACAACTCCAAGATTCTTTACGGTGGAGCTGGAGGCCGGGGTGATCTCGTCTAAAGTAACTAAGTCTCTAGAAAGAGAGTTTCTGAGGTTCTTGGGTCCAATTACAAGAACTTCAGTTTTGTCTGAATTTAACATCAGAAAATTGTAGGTCATCCAACTTTTTATATCTTTAAGGCATGCTTGGAGTTTAGTTAACTGATTGGTTTCATCAGGCTTGATCGATAAATATAATTGGGTGTCATCAGCATAACAATGAAAATTAATGAAGTGATTCTTAATAATGTTCCCTAGAGGAAGCATATATAAACTGAATAGAAGTGGTCCTAGCACAGAACCTTGTGGAACTCCATGACAAACTTTGGTATGCATGGAGGATTCATCATTAACATGAACAAACTGAGATCGATCTAAAAAATACGATTTAATGTAACACTTTTAATGTTTGTTTATTTCTTTTCTGAAGACATCTCCATAACAACGTCATCACCTCTGTGGGCTGGAGGAGCTTTGATGGACTGTACAACCTGGAGACTCTGTAAGTAAGACCTTAAATATTATTATTGTTATTTTTACAATTATAACAATTATTATTAAAGTTTATGAACAATAAAATATCACGTTGATTAAATGGCTGTTGTCAAATTAATAAGAATTATTGTTTTATTCATGTTTCAATACAAACGTCTGTTTATGTTCAGAAGAATTTTCTTTTTCTTCTCAATCTTCATTATTTGCTCCTGATATAATAAAAGTTGACTGAGTAAATGACAAAACAAAATTTAAAGACAGAAAATTAAGACAAATAATTTAGATCTATTTTATAAAAGAATAATAAATGTAATTTATATAGCACCTTCAAAGCACAATGTTTCAAAATACAGTAACAAAGATATCTGAAACTGTAAAAACATCACTGAACAAATTTATATATACAAATTCATTTATTTTATCTATTATCTATCGAATATATTTCCTTGAAGTTGTGTTGGCTTTTTCTTGTTTGATCAGAATCAGAAACTTTCCGCAGCCTGTGTCTTTTCAGCCTTTGTGTTTTTGTTGTTTAAATGAGCTCCAGTTCAAACTGCGTGTGGTCTCAATTATCCTCCATCATTACAGAGTGCACGTGAGTGCACGTGTTGCCTTCACTGTCCTCAGTAAAACGCATACATTATCTGCGGCATCTTTATTTGAACTGAGTTCAGAAATGAAAATGCAAGATACCACTACTTTACTTATTCTTAAAATATTCATGTTTTCATGTCTTTCTCACATATTTAGGTTATATATATATATATATATATATATATATATATATATATATATATATATATGAGAAAATCAACATGTGTTCAGGCTGGACATTTGTCATACATAATACAATGTATAACAATGATACATGAGTAGCAGAATAATTAGGTACTTTTCAGCTACTTTATACTTTGTATATATTTTTATTTATTTACTGTTTTTAAGATTTTATATAAGAAACTAATTAGATCAAAATGTTTAAATTAACTTTACCTTGGTAAGTATTTCTACCTTCGTGGATCCTTCCTCCAGCCCCGTGCAACTAACAAAGCTTTTGATTTGAATGAATATGATGGCTTACACTGTGTGTACTGTGTACAGTATGTACTGTATATTGTGTGTACTTTTTACTGTGTATACTGTATACACGTTCATGGTGGTGTCTTCACTTTAAATGCATCTGGCTGGCATTTATCTAGATTGGTCAATTACTACGTAGAGCTGTATAAGATAGATCCGCCTGCGGTCTCTTTGTTTCTCGTCCATAGACCAACACACAGCAGACATTTGAGTCCATCAAAGACTTTTGAGGTCACAATAAAAATTCTTTGTCTCAATCTTAATTTGAAGAGTTCGTTATCAAAAGTTATTGAATTTTAATCACAAGCAGCCAAAGAAACTATAGAGTTTATGGTCACTTCAAATCTAAATCATTACACTGAAATTTAACATTATATACAGGCTTAGTAAATTTAGACTGTGAAGTGAATTTTATTAATTTTACACACACTTTGATTTAAACTGACTGAAAAATAAGAAAAACTTGTTCACTGTCACTGCTGCTAAGTTTGATGATAATGAAACAGCTGACAGGTGGAGGACGTCGTTCAGAGAGACTTCAGTTAGAAATTAAAGACGGACAAAAAACACATTTTAAAAAGTGAGGAGACAAAAAGACAGAAGGACTGAACAGAAGTCTGCAGGAAACACTTTATCTCTGGTCTGCCCTCCGTTAATGGCCATGGAAATTTGTACCAAAACTAACTCTGAGGAAACCACATCCATTCCTGTTTGTTCTCATGTGGTCTGTAAACCTGTCCTGATTTGTAAGGTTGTCAAGTTTATAGGGACCAGACTCAATGGACAACACATCCACATAACAGTTAGGGTTAGGGTGGTCAGTTCAAGTCCAGTATAGACTAAAGTATGGAAGGTGGACTGGTAGCTGGAAAGGTGCCAGTTCACCTCCTGGACACTGCTGAGGTGCCTTTAAGCAAGCCACCAAGCCGCCCAACTGCTCTCAGGGCTCACTCCACATTTTGCATGTCTGAACCCTTTGTGTGTGGTTGTATTTTGGGCAAAAATGGATTTAAAAAACTTGAGTGAAAAAAATGTCCCCTTGAGGGATCAGTAAAGTTTCTATTCTCTTTTCTATTTTCAGTGTTGATGTAGTTTTGTGTCTCTGCAGAGATCTGAGCTTCAACAGGATCAACAGTTTTCCTTCAGCCATCAAACACCTGAAGAACCTGAGACACCTGTGAGAACCACACACACCTACACCTACACACACACACACACACACACACACACACAGTTTAAATGTTTTAATAGTTTTTTCTTCAGGAATCTTCAGAATAATGAAATCTCCGTCATCCCAGAAAACTCCTTCATCAGAAATCCTTCAATCCAGACTATGTGGGTACCTTCAACATGTCTGACCATTGATTCAAAAACTTCTTACATGATGATTCACACCTGTTGTGATACCTGAAGGTCCTTGTGAAGAAACATAATTACTGTTTATACTTTCGTTATTCAACATGTTGAGTTTCATTTTCACAGAAACATCCAGAACAATCCTCTCCACATCCAGAACAATCCTCTCCACCTGTCGACACTGCTGCCAAAGATCCAGAGACTGTAAGTCAACACAGTCCTCCCTATATACAATACACCTGTATGAACACACAGTCCTCACTATGTACAATACACCTGTCCGTTCTTAACTGTTTGTGTGTTTACCTGTCTGTGATCAAAATGTCTCTGTCAGTGCTCTGTCCCCTGTCCGACTGTCCTCGTCCTGCCTCCTGAGACTCAAACACCTGAAATCTCTAAACCTGCAGCTCAGAGTCTCCACCCACCTCCAGCACAAGTAAAAGCACAGACTCAGGTAACAGCATCACTTCCTGTGTTTGTGTGCACTTGTGATTGGTCAATTGTGTTTTGTTTACAGAGTGTGCGGCTATAAGACGTCTGTCAGCTCCTTCAGCAGCAGCAGCAGCGGTGAGTTCATCATGAGTTTTAATCAAGAGTTCAAAACTGAAACACACGACAGATTTAATTAATTCAGACCTCCTGTTCTTAACATCTCCTGCAGCTCCCTCTGGTGGTCTGGACTTGTCTCTGTTTTACTTGAGTGTTTCCTTCATCTTCATCATCTCCGTTGTCTTCAGCCTCCTCCTTCTCACCCCGGCCAGTTTGCGTTGTTCCTGTTTTCCTTTCGACACTTCCTATTTCCTGCTTATGATTGTCACCCATGTGACCTATCGCCGCTGTCACCAGGTACCAATTTCAAATCAGATGACTCCATGAGTCAGGGTTGGACCACCTGAACCCTGAATCACCATGTTGTCCCTGACCTGCACCAGCTAAAGCCTGCCACAGCCCAGCCCCCCCAGTAAACCTTCAGGAGGGTCAGGAGCCTTCTGGACCCGCCACCAACACCAGAGCCCCCTCACCTGACTGAAGAAGTGCTGCTGGTCCGGATCAGAGGAGGGACCACGAGTCTGAACCAGTCAGGACCAACATCTTTAACACAGGCTGAGACCACTACAGGAGCCTTCAGACCCAGACCTGATCCACGTTGACCCACCTTTGAGATGTTTGCATGTTTTCTGACCTCTTTGAGACCGTAGATTTCTGATTTTAAAAATAAATTCTTTCATTTAGTCATTTATTCAGTCATTTGTTTGGAGACAAACTGATACACACTTACACTGTCCACTGGAGAGAAGAGGACTTCCTGTGAGACTTCATTTAAATAATTTAATGACGAATAAACATTTGACACTAGCAGACGAAGAAACCATTATATTAAAAAAAGTAAAAAGTAAGACAGAAGAAAAAAATGTCAGGCTAACACTGATCTGTGTCAAACCCATCTATGTCAAACTGAAGTAGGAAAAGGTTGAACGTCACTATTTCAGAAGGACTATATAATGTAATACATCAGACACATAACTGAATGCCATGTTCAATCTTGAACGAGCTGTTAGCGTGGATTCAGACAGGATCAGGCGTTGCCGCAAGTCGTAGCAGGGTTGTGCGGGGGGTGAGGGGAGCTGAGATGGGTTGCTGTGATGGGTTGCTGTGGGTGTGTCTATACGTGTTAAATTTAACCGCTGTGAAACAATCATGAAATAACTCTTTATTTAGCAGATTAACAGCTTTATTGAGGCTACCACTCGGTCAGTGTCGTTGTTACTGTATGTCTCTTGACTGAAACACTCTCTCTAATCACCAGACACAAATCAAATTAAACCTTGTGTCACTCGCATAAATTGCAAGTCAGATTTAGAAGCTGGGTACATGAAATAAACAAAGTCAGAACACACATAGGTAGATTATCAGAGTTTAGTCCATGTCTCTTTCAGAGATGTTTCAGGCTCACTGCAGCGGTTTGACCAATCTCAGTGTCTGATTGACTTGTGGAGCATGACGCTGGGCTCCGTTTTCCCAAAAGTTGGATCTGGATCAACCTCTCCTCCACATGCTGGCACAGTTTTTCGCTGACACCCCTGCATCGTGGACCGCTGGAGCCAAAGCCGACCCCCACTGAAATGAATGGAAAAAAAAATCCAGCCTTAGAATATTTAATCCAAGAAGTGTTCAGTTCCATACCTGGGAAATATAACTGAGGTGGTACTGAAGGAAGATGATTACTGAGCCTTACCCTGACTCAGTGTGCTACCTAACTACTAATACAGGCTGTGGTTCTGTCACAACTTGATTACAGTACCAGTGAGGAGCCTCTCAGCCTGCCCAGTAAAACCCCTTCAGATGATCCAGAATGTAGTCTTCATCATGTTACCACACTGTTCATCGAGCGCCACTGGCTAACTGTAGCAGCTTACATTAAATTAATTCCAATCACTAATGCTGACTACAAATAATCTCCGGTTCTGCACCCACCTACTTTAATATCCTCATACAGACATATGTTACCTTCTCCAATGAACGATGCCTGGCTCTGCCACCCATACAGTTAGGACAATCCAAACTTTTCTCAACTGTTAATTAAAAAAGGAATAAGGGGGTAAGTGCCACTTTTGAAGTGGTGATTCATGGCCTTTCCCAAGGATTCCTGGACTGGAAAGTTTGGCTACCCCCCCATTTTGGGGTGTGCTGAGTCCAAGTGTAGCAATGAATCGCCCTTTGGGGCGATTTCCGGGCAACTTGCACGTAGAGTGACGTGGTTGGTGTCTACGTGTTGGTGGTGGTGGATATAGTGGGGGTAAATGGTGGAATGAAGTCTCTAGGACGTTCCTATGAAAAGTTATAGCCAACTGAAAACTAGGTTAAGGGAGGAATGCCACCAATGAACCCCTTTGGAATGTGTGGTATGCGGGGCAATACCTTTTTTTTTTGGGGGGGGGGGGGGTGCATGAAGTTGAAAGCGGGTTAGGTTTGGGGAAAATGACCCGGCAAAACCAGGTGGTGCACTGTCCATTGGCATGTGTGACCGAGGCATCAGACATCCTCCACGTCCACATCCACAGTCCCAAGCACGCCCCACTCCACATTCCCACACTACGCCCGGCCCCTTCCTGCTGTGCTCCCACAGCCACCAAAAAGAGTATAAGCACCTCCCCACTCCACACATTCCCTCTCCGTAACAGGAAAAGTAAAAAAAACCCTCCTACTCCACACAATCCCTCTCCCTTACTGAGGCTCATAAAAAACACAGGGTAAACTACCTATGTGTTGGTTCTAAAAATTACACTCACGTGTCTGAATATTTTGCTCTGCCTTGTTGCAATGTTAGGGTAGGGGACTGTCTGCCATCTCCAACGGGAGATGGAGGGTGCACGGTCCATCCACCCATCGGACCTCCCGTACGCCTGGTCCCAGTGTGGCTGGTGGGCACACTGGTGTCTCCGCCCGTAGTGCACCTTGGACCAGCTGTCCATGCTGCTGGCTCTGTCATGTCCAAGAAAAAGTGTTAAGTTAATTTATTCAGTGTGTCTCATGTCTATGTTGTCTTGTGATTTCCTGTTTTATTTTGGTTCCACTTCCTGTCTGTGTCCATGGTTGTTAGTTTTACTTTCCCTCTTTGTCTGTTTTCCCGCCTTTAGAATTACCTGTCTCCGCCCTGATTGTTTCCACCTGTGTTACCTTGTGTGTATATATAGTCCATGTCTCCCTTTGTCCTGTGCCAGTTCGTCTTGTCTCATGTCAGAGAACCAGCGCTTTGTCCTTTGTCAGATCTTGTTATTTTGATACTTTGTCCTAGAGTGATTTTCTGTTTGTTTCCTTTTCATAGTATAGCCTCGCAAGAGTGATTTTCTGTTTGTTTCCTTTTTATAGTATAGCCTCGCAAGAGTGATTTTCTGTTTGTTTATTTTGTTTTCTTAGTCTAGCCTTAGGTTTGTGACTTCTTGTTTTCTGAGATTAGTGTAGAGTTTTTCCTCTGTAAAGAGTGAATTTTGGTTTTGTTTGTTAAATAAACCTTTATTTTGGAACTTTGGTCTCTGGAGTTGTGCATTTGGGTTCGGGTCCATAGTTTGGTCGTGACAGGCTCTCAATAAAAGTAAGAAAAAAAAGGCGCTTTCCAAAAATGAGGAAAGGAAAATCCCAGGCAAAGGTTTTAAAATGAAATGTATTTATTTACAATAAAAAAAATCGACAAAAAAACACACGACGTTTTGACCCAATTGGTCTTCCTCAGGTGAAAAAATATATAAATATAAATAAAACACACACCAACAAACTGTCTCATATCTGACTCTCTTGAGGTCTGAAGGAAAAATGAGCTGTATTGCTCAATAACTCCCTAAACCCCTCCCCCGTGCCTTTGATGTGGTCGTAAAATTAAGTTTCACTTTCCCTCTCCCTTCAATTAAGTGAATTTAAAATTAAAAACCATTCAAATTAAGGTTAAACATATGAAACAAAATTAAATTTTGGATAAGCAATATTTAAAATTAGGATTTAGGGCCCAGGGAGGGAAATGGTTAGGTTTGGGGAAAATGACCAGGTAAAACCAGGTGGTGGGTTAGGGTCACGGTCCATTGGCGTGTGTGACCGAGGCATCAGACACCCTCCATGTCCACATCCACAGTCCCAAGCACGCCCCAGGGTTAGGGGGGTTAGGGTAGGGGACTGTCTGCCATCTCCCACAGGAGATGGAGGGTGCACGGTCCATCCACCCATTGGACCTCCCGTATGCCTGGTCCCAGCGTGGTTGGCGGGCACGCTGGCGTCTCCGCCCGTAGCGCACCTCGGACCAGCCGTCCATGCTGCTGGCTCTCAATAAAAGTAAGAAAAAAAAGCACTTTCCAAAAATGAGGAAAGGAAAATCCCAGGCAAAGGTTTTAAAATGAAATGTATTTATTTACAATAAAAAACTCGAGAAAAAACAAAAGAAGGGTGGGTAAATAAAAAACACACAACGTTTCGACACCAGTCGGTCTTCCTCAGGTGAAAAAAAAACAACAAATAAACAAATAACACACCAACAAACTCTCTTCAGAATGGAGCTGTCACTCTCTCTAGGTCTGAAGGAGAAATGAGCTCTCTCGCTCAATAACTCCTTAACCCCTCCCCCGTGCCTTTGAAGTGGTCAACTTAAGTTTCATTTTCCCTCCTCCTATCAAGGGTTAGGGGAAGGTAATCTATCTCAATGACTCCCCCCTTGTGGTCCAACGACACATGCGGTTTGGTGTAGGGAGTCAAGGGCAAGGCACTGGCCGGCGCATGTCACTTGGGCAACCACCTATCGCTGTGCACCACCGGTGTCGGATGGGGGGGGGGGGGGGGGGGGCGTCTGATCACCGCACCAACACCATGAGTCGAGCGGAAGTCAGGTGAGGGACAGGCAGAGAAGGGGAGGTCGAAAAGAGGGAAGACGAGGCCGAGAAGAGGAGATGGGGGTTCAGTAATGGGAGGTGTGCCTACACCTTCACCCATACCGTGCCGGCTAGGCAAACCCTGGATCTCCCTCCCCCACCCATCACCCCCCGACAGAGGGGAGAGGGAAAGGGAGGGGAGACGAGGTTGAGAAGAAGGAACATGAGGTCGAGAAGAGGAGACAGGGTGTTAAGTAAAGGGAGGTGTGTCTACAACTTCACCAATACCGTGCCGGCTAGGCAAACCCTGGATCTCCCTCCCCCATCGATCAGCCCCCAGCAGAGGGGAGAGGGAACACAAGGACGAGAAGAGGGAAGACGAAGTCGAGACGGCATGGCAGGTTTCCGGACCGGACCATGGGGCAGGTGTTGAGGGTGATGGTTTTATGGTTCGGGTACGGAGCTTGGGCGGGGACAGTTAGGTTTAGGCGAGAGGAGCGTGTGGTTAGGGTAAGGATATTGGATCCATGGTGGGTTAGGGTTAGGGTAGGGGACCCCTTCTGAAGAAGAACAATTTGGATCCTAATGTTCTTAATAACTATAGACCAGTGTCCAACTTGCCATTTTTAAGTAAAATTTTAGAAAAGGGTTAGGGTAGGGGACTGTCTGCCATCTCCAAGGGGAGATGGCAGACAGGGTGCACAGTCCATCCACCCTTCGGACCTCCCGTACGCCTGGTCCCAGCGTGGCTGGCGGGCACGCTGGCGTCTCCGCCCGTAGCGCACCTCGGTCCAGCCGTCCATACCACTGAAGCTTTTCAATAGAAAAAAGGAAAAAACAAAAGCGCTTTCCAAAAATTAGGAAAGGAAATCCCAGGCACAGGTGTTTTTAAAAAAAAGAAATGTATTTATTTACAATCAAAAAAATCGACAAAAAACAAAAGAAGGGTGTGTAAAATAAAAAACACATGATGTTTCGACACCAGTCGGTCTTCCTCAGGTGAAAAAAACAAACAAATAAACAAATCATACACCAACAAACTCTCTTCAGAATGGAGCTGTCAACCTCTGTAACTCTGAAGGAGAAATGAGCTCTCTCGCTCAATAACTCCTTAACTACTCCCCCGTACCTTTGAAGTGATCCACTTAAGTTTCGTTTTCCCTCCCCCCATCAATTGAGTAAATTCAACATTAAAAACTGTTCAAATTAGGGTTAAACATATGAAATAAGATTAAATTCGGGATAAAAAATATTTAAAATGAGGATTCAGGGCCCAGGGAGGGAAATGGTTAGTGTTATGGCGAAGATACAGGGTGAGGTTAGGGGGGTTAGGGTGTGGGAGAAACTCCATCCGCGATGGGAAGGAGGGTGCACGGTCCATCCATCCGGTGGGCCTCCCGTAACCCCGGTCCCAGAAGTTCTGTTGGGCTGGCTGGCGTCGGCGTCTGCCATACCGTACCGGTATCCAGCCGTCCATGGTGGTTTTGTTTTATTTTAAAAAAACTCCAACAAAAAACGCTTCCAACAGGAAGGAAAAAATCCAAAGGTGAGTGAAAAAATTATTAAATGAATAAGAGTCTCCAAAGTTTTTTTAAATTTTTATTTGTTAAACAAAAAAAGGTGTGCAAGTTAAATAAATAAAAGCAACGTTAGGGTTAGGGGGTTAGGGTTAGGGTTAGGGTTGGAGGATTAGGGTTAGGGGTTAGGGTTAGGGGCCCGGGTTAGGGTTAGGGGATGGGGCTAGGGGTAGGTCTCTCACCATCCTGGGGTTAGGATTAGAGAAAAGGGGCTAGGGATGGTTGTCTCACCCTTCCTGGAGCTCTCCGGAAGACACCCACGAGGCACCGGTGAAAAAAGGAGAATTGGCTAGGGTTATCTGTCCTTAGGAGCAGGGGAAAGGGCTGGTCCAGATGTCGTCACCGTGAATGGAATCTCCACAGCCACACAGCTTGAAACCAAGGCACTGGCGGGTTAGGTTAGGGGAAAATGACCTGGCATAACCAGGTGGTGCACTGTCCATTGGCGTGTGTGACCGAGGCATCAGACATCCTCCATGTCCACGTCCACAGTCCCAAGCACGCCCCACTCCACATCCCCCCACTACGCACGGCCCCCCTCTGCTGTGCCCCCACAGC